>AZNH01000033.1:14384-305099 GCA_000814955.1 Metarhizium guizhouense ARSEF 977 | reverse complement strand
ATTAATAATAATTTTATAATTAAAGCTTAATTAAAACTTAAAGCTAGCTCTTATAAAATCTCTTAATAACTTACTCTTAGCTTATACCTCTAGGACCCACTCTTAGTCTCTGACACTAATACTACTGATGTAGTTCAGAATGTCTTCCAATTCCTGTTGTTCTAGTGCCACGGCCGCCACTGTCTCGCTGATTCTCTTGATTTCTGCCGAGTATGGAGGGTTCACGCCCATGCTGAGGACAGTCGCGGCACACGCCATATGAGGGCAATTATACTAATAGGGTGGGTTTATTCAGCACCGTGTCTAGCGAACTCGGCATCCTTGAAATGTACTATCTTCACAGTGAAATTTTAAGCCTGTATTAATATTTTATTTTATACGAAGTAGTATAGTAATAAGAAATCATTTTCCAAGTACATTTTATTATTATTATTAAAATATTATTAATACGGCCATCACAAGATAGCTTTTGTTAGCGTACCGCGATAAATCATGCCCACAATAATGGATCTCAGGGCACCTCTAACCGGCAAGCCGTCAAGTAGAAACCTGTTCCTCCCACGGGCTGTACCACCTGCCTATACGAGCAATCTCGCAACACTTGTATCTGATGGTGCTTCAGGGCATGCGCGCGCGACTATTACCCGCGCGGTGAAACGATGAGCGGAAAACCACGCAATAAAAGCAAAGCGCAACACCAACACGAGACGAGACTGGAAAGCAGCCTCGCGAGCTGATCAATATCTGCGCGCTGGCTGCAGCAGCATGCAAGCCTTACCCGGACAAGGTCGGTACGGGGGATCACTGCTTGGCCCCAACGTCCAACGGGGCACAATGTTTCTCGAAGCTCGTTTGTCGCATCCCCCGACGCCAAGGGAGTCCTACTGTCGAGGCCGGAGGATGCCCACGTTTTGCTGCCCAGAAACAAACATGCGAGGTAAAAAAAAAGCCACGCGAGCAAGTTCCGCCCAGCCGGGCCCATGCAGTCCCTTTGCGGACCAGAGACACAATCTGAGATGAGACGTTATCCCAGAGCCGTCGAGGCAGTGCTCAAGAGTTCGGCCGAAAGGCTCAAGTCTACGTCCCCATCATCAAGGGCTGCCCCCCTGAGTTGCGGGATCCGCGAAGGGGCGGGTTGTGTGGGATGTGCCTAGCTCGTTTTCCATGGCCGAGCGTTGTCAGCAAGGGTAAGCGCGATTGAGCATGGGTTACCAGGCTGGAACAAGCGCATCATGCAGCTGCCGGGAAGTTGGCACATTCTGCCAACGGCTTCGCCACGGGGTCAGACTGGGAGAGCCGACAAGATGACATGGTGGAGCAAAAACTGCGGGACCAGGGCATCTCAAATCGCGATAAGCGGACCGCTGGGATGAACTGGACGGAGGGACCGAATGGATGAAGAGATGCATAGCTTGCGCGGCCCTTAAGGAGGGGGCCAAACGGATGAAGATGATGCTGCGAGGAAAAAGGGCCACCAGACGGCCCAAAAACGAACTCTTGCATGCTCGGCTGCGTGCCACCGCCCGCTGCCAAACAGCCACCCCCGTCCTAAGCAGCCTTTGGATTTGGACACTTAGGCGCCGGGCGCTTAACTGCGCGGCAGGGATGGAGATCCTTTCGCGCCAAAGCATTCAGCCCTCGACTCTGCATACCCATGTCTGGCGCTTACCGCTGAGTTGTGGCCTCAAGCGAGCGGCGCAACAAACATGTTTTGGGAGCTTGGCTCCATGAGGCGTCCTCTTTGAACCTTTCCTTGCTTGCTTTCTTGCAGAATCATCGATTTCGGGGACTTCCAAAGCCCTTGTCGGAACAGCCCAGCGCCGTGAGGTATTGGGCGGATGAGGTCCACGATGGGAATCAAATGCGGCTGACAGTGTTTATTGCAGGACGATCAGTGTGCCTTGAGGATGGCGCGGATGCTTAGGACCCCGAAAAACGGGCACGCCTGGCCAACCCAAGGAGAACAGAGCCACGTTCCCCCATCATGCAATGATGATCAAGTATATGGGCTTGCAGAGAGGCGCACAAGCGTGGCCGGGCCAATGAAGAAGACCTCCAGACCGGCGGGAAGCTCGGGAGCGCCCGATCAACCTCTCCCCTTTGGGAAGCCCAGAGAGAATAGGGGGCTTCTGGAATACAACACCTTGACGTGGACAAGGAAAAGGGCTGAGCCCAGTTTCATTCTTGCCGGTTTTCCTTCTGACCACGGGGCAAGGCACATCAAACACCATCTAGGCAAACTGTCTTGGCGAAACCCCATTCCGCCTCTTTGAAAGCTGCCAAGGCGTTCAGGATTCCCCCTTTTGCTCATATCATTTGTGCTTCCACCGCCCCCCTACTCTCTTCGCTTGGTGTAGTACGGATCCCGAACGTCACGAGGCATTCTGTCGAGACTGCGCGGGCAACGGGGGCCAAAAGTAAAGGGCTGCATCATGCTCTGTACGTCTTTTTCTTGGCCGACATACAGAAAGGATCAGTCTCATATCATCGCGGCGGATGCAATTTGTGCCTCTTGAAAACTCTGCCATCACACCTCATTCGTCTATGCCCCCTTGTCTGAGGCAAGCAAGGCCCGAGTCTTCAGCTGCAAAGTCCTATTCCACCAGGCTGAACGACGTACAAAGACAACCATCTATCCCAAATGACTGAGGATGGGCCGTCGACCAGGAATCCCATAAATGCCGCGCACCGGCTCCTGTCCAGAAACAAGTCTTCAACAAGACCACCATCAACAGGACGCCAGACAAACAGAGTGAGAAAACCGACGCCCAACAGGACAAGTCTACGGTTGACCTTGCCAAACGTGCCCGACTTCCCCATCATGGCCCCTAAGAAAGCCACCAGCACGAGCTGGACGGTGAGTCAACCCCCTAGGAGTGTTTTTCTTCCTCTCCCCACCTTCAAATACATCTGACAAGCCCGCAAGCCCCCGCAGCCGTCAGTGTCGCAGCTCATCGAAACGCTCAACACGCACCGCGTCAACACGCTCACGGAACTCGTGCGCATCGAACGCATAGCCGGCAGCTGCGCGGATCCCAACGACGCCGCGGCCTTCCAGCAGCCCATGACCAGGGCCTGGATTCACTACGTCACGTCGCACCAGCTCGCCAGCGAGCTCCTCGGCCTGACGCCCAACTACCCCATGACGGGGGACGTGGTGCGCGACGCCTACAGCCGCGTGCGTGAGGACCCCGGGAGCAACCGCAGCTGGAACCTGGCCTGGCTGTGCCTGACCAAGATGAAGGACGACGGGCTCCTGGCCGCCTACGCGGCGCTCGAGGCCATCAAGCCCGCCATGTGGGGGAACAAGATGCCCTCGGCGGCCGACGTCGCCCAGCTGGCGAATTGCTTCGAGTCGGAGTGGACGGCTGCCGTGGACATATTGCTGAGGCACTGGGAGAGGCCGCCCACTTGGTATTGAGGGGCCTTGAGGACCTCTTTTTCTTTTTGTCTTGGGATTTTGGCATAGTATAGACGGTGGGCATTGGTTGAGGCGAAATATGGTGTTTGGAGAGGTGGATGAACAAAAAAGAGAAAAAAAAAAAACACGTGGCGTCGAAACTTGGTGCATTAGGACTTGGAGGACCGCCCTTTATTTGTGTGAATAAGAGTTCTTTCCTCTTACGTAGCTTTGACGAAACAATACAAAAGTACGTTTTTTTGTATTTGATGCCTCGTAGGGCTCAGATATGTACTAGTCATGCCGCGTAGCTCGCAACGGTGCAGAGAGTCGGATATAGGCTCTACCCCCTAAGCTGTCTCGGCCTCGTCGTCGTCTGACCAGTCCTCGCTCTCGAGTCCTTCCCCCCGAATAAACATGGAGACGCCCCAGCCCACCAATGCCAGACCACCAAACAAGCTCCATGCGAGAGCCTCCCCCTTGGGTCGAATGTTGACCGAGAGGGTGAAGAGACCACCCGACACAAATGGGCCGAAACTGCGCCCCAGAGCGGACAATGTCTGCGCAACACCGTTTAGTGTGCCTAGGCTGGCGTGCGACGGCGCAGAATTGGTAATCTGATTGCTGGTTAGATCTGGGCGGTGGCCAGGGGAGGTTGGAGGCAGAGGACGATGTAGCAGAGAAAACTTACAAGCAGCATTACGCTCGACAGTCCACCGACGGCGCAAATATTCTTCAAGACCAGGACCATGGCCAGCTCGGCGAACAGCCACAGTCGGCCGCTGCCGATATTCAACGGCGGATCGTCGTCGAGGTAGCCCACCCAGGGCATCAGAATCATGCTGACGCCGAGCCCGAGCAAGGCGTATCGGTACGAGCCCAAGTTCCCAATCTTGGACTTGATGGACTGGAAGAGAAAGGCCTGAAACGCAATGGTGGCAAGACCAGCCGCGCTGAGACTGAAGCCAATCTTTTTGGGGCTCAGGTCACGGCCGGCCGGCGCGGGGGCGGATGCGAAGATGGGATACAGGCTGTTGAAGCTGATGTTGGAGAGCTGGAAAACGAGATACGTGGCAAGGAGGATGATGGTTGTGCGGTTGAGCAAGTCTTTCCAGACAGGCCTGCCACTGACACCACCGTCCTTGACATCGTCTCCATCATCGTCGGCATCGTCTTGGTCGACAGAGGATGATGTTGACGAGCTAGACGACAGGAGCGGCTGCTGCGAGGCCGAAGCCTGTGCCAAGCGCGAGCTCCAAGACGCCCTGCGGTCCCCTGGTTTGTCGGAACCGTCGACCCACGCGACAAGACGGCTGATCCAGGCCGGTCTCCAAGGGCTCTTGCCCGACTCGTCGAGCGTCTCCTCGAACCAGATTCCAACCACGACCACGCTCGCAGCCAGCATCGCTGCGCCGAGGACGTTGGGCCCGAGATATGGATACTCGGACCCCATCTTGTTGACCAGAAGACCCCCGAGCGCGGGGCCGGTGATGCTGCCCAGCGAGTAGATGACGGGCAGGTACGTAAAGGCCCTGCTCTGGTTCGACCTGTCGGTGACTTCGCCCAGGACCGTCGGGACACAGGCCGCGTTGCCGTTGAGCATGCCCATCAGCGCGTGAATCACCACCATTTGCCAGTACTCCTTGCAAAAGCCAAACACGCAGAAGCAGCCCATGAGGGAAAAGGTGCCCGCCACCAGCACCGGCTTGCGGCCCACAATGTCCGAGGCATACCCCCACAGGAAGTTGGTAGACAGCTGGGCGAGGGCAAAGGCGCTCGCCAGCAGGCCTACGTACAGGCCGTTCTCGCCGCCGGGCACGCCGGGCATGGAAGCCACCATCTCCGGCAGATAGGGCCCGATGGAGTTGAGGGCCGTCTGCTCGGACAGGGACAGGAACGCCAGCAGCAGCAGCTGCCGCACGGGCAGAGGCGTCTCGTCGTCCTCGCCGCTGGCGGACGACTCTGTAGACTCGGAAACTGCATCCTGGCTGGGGGCGGGAGGAGGGCCCAGCGGCGTCTTTGGCGGCTGCACCGGGAAGGTCTGGTATTTATGCGTCGACGACTGCCGGCGGAACGAGCCCAAGGTGGGAATGGGAGCGCCGGCGTGGAACGAGCCAGAGGAGGCCGTTCGGCCGGAGACGTGGTGCTTCGGGTGGATGACCAGTTGGGGCCGGCTGGGATCTCTGGTCATGATGGGCGCGCGGAGGTGCGGACTGGTGGTTTCGCACCATGCGGGTGAGGTTGAGAGTGAGACGCGCGATGCTTCTTGGCTGGGACGGGGGACGGGGGAGCGGGTGACTGGTGAAACGAATGACGCGCAGCTGCAGATCGCGTCGGCATGCCGCGATGAGGAGTCGATTATGCAGTCAGTGGCATGGTAGCGCGGTTTTTGGGTTTCACAGCCGAGGGGGAGACGATGCTGCGCTCGACGATAGAGCCGGGAGGTCAATACATATGTACGGTCACCGCACTGGAGGGCCAAGGGCTAAATGGGAAAAAAGGAAAAACATCTGCTGAGCCGTGGAGTCGGCCATGACACTGTAGGTTTGGATGATGGCGGGTGATTATTGGACGACGTCACCAGTCGTGGCGGGAATGGTACGCGAGGGGGACGCTAGACCAAATTGGGCGTGGAGGATTTCTTGCTGTTGTCGAAGTCATCATAAAACTTTGTCGACCAATATTGGGATTGGTTGATTGAAGAAGAAATGAATGAAAACTTGTTGCATGCCTACATACAAAATGCGCCAATCTTGCATAAATTTAAAAAAAGAAACCAGTGCAACATGGTATATTCTACAATCTACATCTATGATGATACAAGACATGCTAAAACGCTCAACAATGCACACTTTTGCCGTTAGACATCTCCCGTCCTAAAGACCTCGAGATGCACCTTGTCCACATGGACCCCCTTGCTCGTCAACTCGTCCCTCATCTTGATCATCCACTCCTCCGGACCGCAGAGGTAATACTCTGCCGTCTTGTCGTCCAAGTACAGGGCGCCCTCCCCGGCAAGCTTGTCAATGTCCATTGAGCCAGCAAAGTCGTAGTGCCTGCCCTCCTCGTCCACGTCCTTGACGTTCTTGACGAACAGGGCGGACCGGACGTTGCCAGCGGAAGCGGCCAGGTCGCGGATATGCTTGCCAAAGCACACAGAGTCGGCGTGACGTGCGGCATGCGCCCAGGTGACGGGTCTCGTAGCGTGGGACGACTTCATAATCGAGTCGAGGATGGACACGAGCGGCGTGGCACCGACGCCGGCCGACAAGAGAACAACGGGGGCGGCGGGCGGCACGGCGGCGTCGTCAAAGAAGAACTCGCCGCGCGGCGGGCTGACGTTGACCACGTCGCCGACCTGGTACCGGTCGTGCAGGCGGTTGCAGACGATGCCCGAGACCCTGCCCTCGGCGAGGTCCTCGGTCGTGTAGGGCTCGATGGCCTCCTTCTTGACCGACACGCGGTACTGCCTCATGTCCTCCTCGGGCGCGACGCTCAGGCTGAACTGGCGGTTCTGCAGGAGCCCGTCCAGCTCGGGCAGGGGGATCTGCAGCGAGACGTACTGGCCCGGGCGGAAGGCCGGTAGGGGCTTGCCGTCGACGGGCTCCAGGTAGACGCTGATGATGTTGTCCGTCTCGGCCTCCTTGGCGGCAATCTTGAAGGGGCGCCAGCCCTGCCAGGCGCCCGCGTCGCTGTAGAGCTGCTTCTCCCGCTGGATGAAGATGTCGGCGAGCTGGCCGTAGGCGGCGATCCAGGCCTCGGCAATCTCGGGCGTCAGCGCGTTGCCGAGAACCTCTGCAAAGGCGCCGACCAGGTACTTGCCCACAATCGGGTACTGGTCGGGCTTGATGAAGAGCGAGGCGTGCTTCTGGGCGATGCGCTCGACGGCGCCGCTCAGCTTAGGCAGGTCGTCAATATAAGAGGCGTAGGCAAAGACGGCGTTGGCCAGGGCGGCGGACTGGGCGCCGCTCTGCTGGTTCTTGAGAGAAAAGTAGTTTTTTAGCTCTGGGTGGGCGCTGAGCATGTTCTTGTAAAAGGTGGTGGTGATGGTTTTGCCATACTGCTTGACCACGGGCGCCGTCGACTTGACCGTGGCGATCTGCTGGGCGGTAAGGGCCATTCTGACAAGCGTGGGGCGCATATAAAATGTTGTCAAGTTGTCAAGTTGTAGTAGTATACGATTTTTCTTTATGGGAGAGGGCAAGAGGGGCTTTAGTAAAAGTGAGGATGTGATTGGTTTGCCGGGTGGTTTGCTTTGGCTGGCTTCATGTAGGACACGATCTTGTACATGAGTGCAGCAGGCAAACGAAAGGCTTTATACAACATGGAATGGAATCACATTTCCCAAGCAACGGAGATCCGGAGATGCAAGATTTACGGCTGATTCAACTCAGGTCCCAAAACACGCGGGCAAAAAAAAAAAAGACCGTAAAAACGAGTAGTCACAACAGCCATGTGGCATTGTTCGTATGCACCATCTCTCGCCGCAGGTCAACGGCCCCGGGTCGGGTCACGGCTGGATCGACAAAGTGGGCTGATGTCGACTTTTATCAACCGTGCGGAAACCTAAACGGAAACCCAGGTCGGCGACGCAGGGAAGAAGTCGGAACGTGGCACCGAGTCAGCAAACGCGGCCAATGGAGGAACTCGCAAAGCAAAAGGTGGACAGAGGATCCAATTGCTGCCAAGCTGCGCCCCGGCGGAGACTAAACTTGTTTTGTAACATCGATTGATGCTTAATGGCCATCAATGCGCCGAGTATTACATCAATTGATGTTACGCATTGAGGGTTAGAGTGTCTTGTCAATGTTCTGCAGCAATGTCCTGCGTTCAAGCCACTCCCGGTTGTGCCTGAGCCATCTCGAGTATTGGGCGCTCGAGTTTGCGGCTTCAAGCCATGCTCAGGATTGACGGCGTCACACCACTTCGCAGCTTGATCGGTCGGTGGCGCTTCTTTTATGGAGGGGCGCCAGCTGGAGATGCAAAGTCCGGCCGTCGCGGATACCGGGCGGTTTATTTCTAGAAGCCTCGCTCCGTTGGCCCGGGCTCCATGGCTGGGCGTGTGGATACGTGCTGATGTTCCTGGTCCTGGTCGCATTCCGTGTACGCGAGTTTGAGGTCATGCTACTTGTCCGCCGAGTGCTTTAAAAATTCGAGTAGTTTGGTCTGATGACTTTCTTGGTGCTCTTCTTGGTGAGGCCGCTCAGAGTCACAGATAATACCACGCCGCCAAGGACGGACACTGGTGGTCCTTTCTCAGAATAACGACTGTCATCAATATGTTTCATTCATGCATTTTGATGAGAGCTTGTTTCATAGTATTAATGCCGCTGTGCCGGCGGGTCGGATTAAATAAATTAAAGTTGACTATTAGCCCTTATTAATGAGATTATTTTAGATTTAGTGACTTGGTGTTGGTGTAAAAACAGGTGTGCTGTTAGTCAAATTTACTTGCAGATGTCTATGAATTGTGGTAAAGAGTGCTGCGTGTTAGTTGCCCGTCTCAAGCCGCGTCATTTTGGTTGCATCCATCGTCTTTTGCTTGCAGGAAAATATCTCACGTGACCACTCTTGCCCCTCTTGGCCCGGGATTTGGTGCCAACATTGCAACATGAAACTTCTCTCCCATGTCCTTTTCCAAATCGCCATCACCGTCTACCGAGTGCACATGTACGAATTACTTGCGTGCATATGCTTGCTTTGTCGATGCCATCTCGCCACGCGCGCAGAAACCGATCCGTCCCCACTACACCTTTGTAGTCATGTACGGATCTAGCTGACTCAATATTCTCACATCTCCACCGCCAACATTCACATCTCCGGCCACCGCTACTATTCCGTCATCACCATCTCCGAGCATGACGTTGCCTCGAAATTACCCCCCATCAAGGGACTGCTTCCTGCTACGGCCAGCAATGCACACACGAACCTGTCGTACAATGTGGATAGAAAAAAATTTGACCACCACCTCCAGTGGGCTAGGCCTACACCGACAATCCCAAAGGCCACTGGCAGACAACCATCGCCAACCAAGCGCATGATGCATCAAGCCAGCGCAAGTCTGGTGTATTTCAGAGCCTTAGAGGTGACTGGTGCGAACGGACCTCCTTGAGCAAAATAACAACCACAAGATTACGGACTCGAGTCTTGGAAGAGTGCCATCTATCGCGCCAGTGGGTGTGAAACTAGATGTTCTGTTCACTCTCAGGCATAGCCGCCCTGTCTCTTGTCATGATGCTTTTGTTCCATGTGCAATTTGTTCTGACTGGGGGCGTTCTTCGAGAAGCAGGAGCTGGACATCACCAAGAACCTGACAATATACTTGCGACTAGCTAGATGCGCCCTATGAACCCCGGCATATTCTACCGACGCAGAGCCAAGACTTGCCGGCCCGGCTGGACCATTTCGATCTCGGCTAGATTCAAGACCGATTGATCTTTCCCGGCAGATATTATGCGTAGGGATGCCTGGTTCTCACTGCTACAAGTCACACGCAAAGAGTGGGCTACATATCATGGCCGCGCAAATGCAGAATATCGACTTGTCGGGCCCATTTGAAGGTTGAGACGAATCATTGTCCATAGCTCAACCAACTGCCCCCTTCTTGAGCAATGAAAACCTGCATGTAAGTTATACCAAACCAGCAGAATCGTGGCTGCTGTCTCGGTAGAGCAAATCATGTATCATGAACAAGGGCATCGGCATGACCGTATTAATAGAGGTGCTAGGCTTGGGTACCATGGACATCAATAACCGGTTCAAGCATGGTTGAATTGAACGGCAGAAACAAAATCATCGTAGGCATCCGGGGCTCCTTGGCAATCCCTATCAAATCACGATGCAATAAATGGTGGCAGACAGCAGCCATCCCTCCCACCAGCCGGTAGTGACACCGCCTTCTGCACCTGCATATATACAGTATTTCTAGCTGCTTTGAACTTAAGACTGAAGACATGACAAGGCGTGGTCGAGTCTGACAAGACACTCGTCCGTGGAGCTGCCCCCAAGTATGTCCACGCAAAGCCAGAACTCCATGTGAACTTGTCAACAAAGTGCAATGTAGCAACCTAGTCAGCGTGCTTTTGTGCAGTTGGCGGTTTACTTATGGGGTTTTATAGCCAGAATTTCGTAACTCTTTTTATGCCGTCGGGGCCTGCATCTGCCAACCGCCTTCCGAGACAACCTACTGCAGCTTGTACCTGGTAGCTGGCCATGCTGCCGAGAGAGGCTGGCTGCCAGAAAGATGAAGGTCTGAAGAGGTTCAGAAACTCATTGTCTGTCGACTTCATGTCATGTATATGCTTTACACGCCCATATGTTTCTTCGAACCGGGGCTACTTGACCATCGAAATGGCTTTGCCAAGTCTCAATCACCGCAGGGCTTCAGATACTGGGCCGACCATCAAGCAGGCACTACAAGTTACGAATGGGAGCTTTTTCAAGATCCTGCGTGGCTTGAGAATGAATCGTGGGCTCATTGCCTACCCTCTCAAACAACCCCCGGAACCAGCCGGCTCTCATCTACTTGTCTGCAGACGGATACAAAATCAGGAAGAGTCATACCTTTTGCACGTAAAGACAGCCGGTTGGGTACATACGACAGCGCAAAGGGCGACGGTAATCTTGAACGACTTCATGGCGAAGCACAGCGCACACCGAGGCGTTGCTTTCGGTGACACCACGCGCGGGGGAGGAGGAGGAGGAGGAGGTAATAGTAGACTGCGCGTAAGCAAATATCCTTCCTTTTTTTAACCGTGCATTAGCTCTTCGTGGGGAGTACCACGTACAGTTGGACGCATGTTCCCGAGCTCGCAGGTCACCGGTGCGGGGGAAGAACTCATGACCACGACCTTCATACAGCCAGATATGCAAGATGTCTCGTCCACCAGCCATATAAACCCGTGCGCTTTTCAGTCTCGCCATTGCTCTATTCAAGAGTTCCATCATGGCGCTTCCCGTCGAGGAGGCCGCAAAACAAGCCGACGCCATCCAACCAACCTCTTCGATACCAGGCTACTCAGAGACCTTGGCCGAGGCCAAACCCGACGTCGAGCAACAACACATTGGCACGCTCGACCGCCGCCTGAAATCCCGCCATGTGCAGTTCCTCGCGCTCTCGGGCGCCATCGGCACCGGCCTCTTCGTCGGCAGCGGCCAGGTGCTGTCGCTCGCGGGCCCCCTGTCGGCGTTCCTCTGCTACGCCGTGACGGGCTTCAACCTGTACTGCGTCATCAACAGCCTCGGCGAGATGGCCGCCTGGCTGCCCGTCCCCGGCGCCGTGCCCGTCTTTGCCGCGCGCTACGTCGATCCCGCGCTCGGCTTCACCCTCGGCTGGAACTACTGGTACCAGTTTGCCATCGGGGTGCCCATCGAGGCGACCGTCTGCGGCGTCGTCGTCGACTACTGGCCCAACGCGTTGCCCAAGGCCGCCCTCGTCACCGCCTTCTCCGCGACCATGGTGCTGGTCAACTGCCTGCCGGTGCGCGTCTACGGCGAGGCCGAGTTCGCCTTTGGCGCCGTCAAGCTCGTCACCATTGTCGGCCTCATCGTGCTCATGTTCGCCATCACCGTGGGCGGCTCGCCCGCCGGCGGCGCCATCGGCTTCCGGTACTGGCGCGACCCGGGCCCCATGAGGACGTACCTCGCCGACGGGGCGACGGGCCGCTTCCTCGCCTTCGCCAAGGTCTTTGTCCAGGCGACCTTTTCCTACGGCGGCAGCGAGATGGTGGTGGTGGCGTCGGGCGAGACGGAGGACCCGCGCCGCAACATCCCCCGGGCCATCCGCCGCGTCTTCTGGCGCATCGCCGTCTTCTACGTGCTGTCCGTGCTGCTCGTCGGCCTGTGCGTCTCGTCCGCGGACCCGGGCCTCCTCGACGCCGTCGGCCGCTCGGCCCCGGGCGCCGCCCAGTCCCCCTTTGTGATTGCCATCCAAAACGCCGGCATCGGGACGCTCCCGTCCGTCATCAACGCCGTCATCCTGACCTCGGCGTGGTCCGCCGGCAACTCCTTCTTCTACGCCTCGACGCGCGTGCTCTACGCCGCCGCCCTGGACGGCAAGGCGCCCTCGGCCCTGAGGTGGGAGCGCTTCGGCGTCCCCTACGGCTGCGTCGCCGCCACCGCCGCCCTCAGCTGCCTCGTCTATCTCAACGTCAACAACCGCTCCGCAGAGGTCTTCTTCTGGATCAGCAACCTCAGCGCCGTGAGCACCCTCATTGTCTGGGCGAGCGTGTGCTGCACCTACCTCCGCTTCTACTACGGCCTGCGCCGCCAGGGCGTCTCGCGGGACTCCCTGCCGTACAAGTCGCCGCTCCAGCCGTTCCTCGCCTACTTTTCGGTCGTGTTTTGCCTCGTCGTCGCGCTGTTCAATGGCTTTGACGCGTTTTTCCCCGGCAACCTTTCCGCAAAGACGCTTGTGCCGCCGTACGTCGACATTCCCATCTTCGCGGCGCTGTTTTTGGGCTACAAGTTTGTCGTGGGCACGCGGTTTGTCAGCTTGGCCGAGATGGATCTGTGGTCGGGCAGGGCCGAGATTGACCGATTGGAGGGGACTTGGAAGGTTGTTGAGCCGCGGAATTGGCTGGAGAGGATATGGTTCTGGCTTGCTTAAGCGCACGCCGCTTTTTACTGACGACCGAGGTGCTTCGGAGAGGTTGTGGTTCTTCCGTGGTGCTGTACCAGATGGGGATGAAGAACCCGAGAAACAAGACATGAGTGCAAAAGAGAATCCTCGCCTTTGACTGGGATACACTACAGAGTTGCAAGAGCCCCCGCGTTCGTCTCGCCAAGAGCTCTGCCGCCTATATGGCGTCACGTATAGTCCTTGGATCTGTTGGGAATACGGACGTGGTTAGGCTTGAACGGTTGCCTGGTGTTTCCCGAATACAGTTCGCAGTGGCTGTCGACTTTTGAATCTTTACCACATGCAATTTTCATAACGAAACTCAAGCGTCAAATACACAACTTGTCAGACTATTGTTATTCATTTCTATCCATGCTGCTCAAATCCATCCAACATCCGCAGTTATCAGCAAATACAACCCCATCACTAGCCATTTTCTATCAAAACAGGAGCCTTGAAGCTGTTGGGCATACTCTACTTATACACCCTATATGAACTCTACTTTTTATGGCGTTTTATATTGCTATTAATTTACGTAACATGCTGTTTTGTTCATGATAACTCCAATCTGACTTTCACTTTTTCGCACCGCAATTTTTATTGACCCTCAACCTGCTTCAAGAGGCCCTCAAGGTTAATGCTCTTGGGACGCTCAATGGGCAGACCAAGAGCACGGTCCCAGATCAACTGGGCCAGAGGTCCAAGACCACGAGACACACCAAAGGTGGCGGTGTAGTACAGAGTCTCGTGGAAGCCGTAGTGGTGGAACAGGACACCGGAGCTGCTGTCAACGTTGGGGTAGGGGTTCTTGGTCTTGCCGTGCTTCTTGAGGACCTCGGGCGCGATGCGGCTGTTCTTCTCAACCAGCTGGAAGACGGGGTCCTTGGCAATATCGGGGCGGGCGGCGGCATAGTCCATCAAGGCCTCGAATCGGGGATCAGGCTTGCGGAGGACGGCGTGGCCATAACCGGGGACGACACGGCCAGAGTTGAGGGTGGACCACAGGTAGTCGTGGACATCCTGCTCGGTATAGCCGGCGGGGATGGCTTCCTTCATCTGTAGAATCCATCGGAGAACCTCCTGGGCGGCCAAGCTGCAAATTGTCAGAATCAAAAGCCAATGACAAGTGCTCAGAGAGAAAAACTCACCCGTGAAGAGGACCGGCCAGACCCTGGAGACCAGCACTGTAGGAAAGGAATGGGTCGCTAAGAGCGCTACCAACAAGGTGAGTGGCGTGGGCAGAGACGTTGCCACCCTCGTGGTCACCGTGCAAGGCTAGATAGAGACGGAGGAGATCCTGGAAGTTCTCGTTCGCCTTGCCTCCCTTGCCGAGCATAGCGGCAAAGTTGTAAGACCAATCCTGCTCAAGATCGACCTCGGCAGGAAGAGCACCACCTCCACGGTAGGCATTCTGGTAGATCTTGGCGGCAATCGTGGGCAACTTGGCCAGGAGCGAAACGCAGTCGTCAAAAGTAGGCTCCCAGTAGTCGGCCTTGTTCATGCCAGCCTCGTATGCCTTGGCAAACTTGGATTCGTAGTTAAGGGCAGACACGGCCATGGCGAACTGAGTCATGGGGTGAAGGTCCTTGGGAAAGTTGTCGAGCATCTTGGAGACGAACTCGGGGATCTGGGCCTTCTCGGCCAGCTCGCGAGAGAAGACGCGGATCTGGTTGGTGGAGGGGACCTGGCCGGTGAGGAGGAGCCAGAACATGGCTTCGGGGAGCATCTCAGTGCCAGTCTTGCCCTTGGGAAGGATCTTCTGGCAGTCTTTGATGGTCTTTCCGTGGAAGCGGATACCCTCGTTGGCATCGAGGACGGAACCCTCCCAGACCATGGCTTTTAGGCCACGCATACCGCCGAGGGTGTTTTCGACCTTGACCTCGCCAATGGTCTTGCTCCCGTGAGCCTTGACCTTCTTGAGAAGCTCACGCTTAGCTGGAATGACCTCCTTGAGGGTGGCCTTGAGGTCGGGCTCGGCAGTGGAATAGCCGCGAGCGCCGATAAGAGCAGCTCGGGTCAGAGGCTGGTTCATACAAGTTAGCACATGGCGCGTCGTGGCATTGGTGTATTGCGGCATTGCGACATTGAATAAACGCAATTGTGGGTTGATTAGTTGCTAGTGGTCTTGCTCATCATACCTTCAGGGAGCCAAAAGCCCGAGTGGAATTCCTCAGGTTCAGAGCCATGGTTGTCGATGTTGGGCTATATGATCGCGGAGCTGGCGGGATCTGGATCGTGGGGTAGATCTGTAAATTGGTCAATTGGCGTGTTCCCCGCAAGGGGCAGCAGTCAATGGGCAAAGTGCTTACAATGCAATGAGGGCGCTTCGGTCTCTTTTGAGCTTACCGGAGCTGCAAGAGAGAAGGGAGAAGATGTAGGTCTGGCAGAAAAAAGTCGGCCGTGCAACGTGAGGGAGGCTGACCAAAAAGTTATGCCGAGACACCTGGTGGTGACCGCATACCGGGCGCATATGCAGCCATATCGCTCCTTCCCCGCCAACCACGAGCCAGACCACCGGCGAGCATCTCGAGACAGCCGAGGAAAGCCGCGGGCGCCCGGTCCAACGGTTCGTTGCCGGGCCGTGATTGGCCAATCAGGTACCGGGTTATCTTTTTTGCCCTGTGATTTTGGGTAAGCTTTGGGGAAGGCTCCCCAACTGGCTGCCCAACTGGCCAGTGGGTTCGCATCATGGCAACCACGGCATGGGTTTGGCGGTTTGCTCTTGCCTGGATTTGAGTTTGAGCCGGCAAGCCGGTGCCACACATTTGATTCCTCCAGTCCGCATGCATGCAAGCTGGCGAGGCGTGACCAGCAGTGCCACTCTCTGCCACAGCTCTCGAGCCGTATCAGGCGTGATAGCCGGCCGGACTGAGCTCGGCTTTGCGTGCACCACCATTCGGTTTCGCCCGCATTCCGAGCCATTCCAACCAGACCCTTTATTACCAACCTATCATCAACTGCTTATTCTGCATTCGAGTGTCGGTGCAAGCGACAGTGTATCGCCGTTTTGCTCGGAGATTGCTTAAAGGTAGCTGGTACTCCAACCTCCAACCTGTGAGCCACTCCTTTGACGTCGCTTGGCCATCATCGTCACTATGATGCGAAACGTTGCAACCAGAGCCTCCAGGCGAGTCTTGCCCACCATCAGGCCCCAAACGGCCCAGTACCGCTCGACAGCTATTCGTGCCATCTCTACAACCGCCGTCATGTCTGCCCCGGTTGGCAATCCCTTTTCCCACGCAATTCCCGCTGCCGACTCGTTCCAGCTGCTGCCCGAATCGCAAAAGACTGGCGAGGCCGAGGATGCCTTGTACGAGGCCCAGATCAAGGAAGTTGAGGCGTGGTGGTCTTCTCCTCGATATTCTGGCATCAAGCGACCTTATAGCGCTGCCGACGTCGTCACCAAACGAGGCTCCCAGAAGATCTCATACCCCAGCTCTGTCATGGCCGCCAAGCTGTTCAATCTGATCCAAGAGCGCCAGGCCAAGGGCGAGCCTATTCATACAAGTAAGTCTTGGCAAATGCACCAATTGAACCTGCAAGCACAATTTTACTAACCAACGCATAGTGGGTGCTATTGATCCCATCCAAATGACACAGCAAGCTGCTCATCAGGAGGTCTTGTATATTTCTGGCTGGGCTTGCTCGTCCCTGCTCACCACGACCAACGAAGTGTCTCCCGACTTTGGCGATTATCCCTACAATACAGTCCCCAACCAAGTTCAGCGTCTGGCCAAAGCCCAGAGCATGCATGACCGCAAGCAGTGGGATGCTCGTCGCAAGATGACTTCCGAGGAGCGTGCCAAGACTCCGTACATTGACTATCTCCGGCCCATCATTGCCGATGGTGACACTGGCCATGGTGGTCTGTCTGCTGTCTTGAAGCTTGCCAAGCTATTTGCCGAGAATGGTGCCGCTGCTGTGCACTTTGAGGATCAACTTCACGGCGGCAAGAAGTGTGGCCATCTTGCTGGCAAAGTTATCGTCCCCATTGGCGAGCACATCAACCGACTCAATGCTGCCCGATTCCAATGGGACGTTATGGGCTGTGAGAATCTGGTGATTGCCCGAACCGACTCCGAGTCCGGCAAGCTGCTTTCTTCCGCTATTGACGTCCGCGACCACGAGTTCATCCTGGGCGTCGCCGACCCATCCATTGAGCCACTTGCTGAGACGATCCAGTCCATGGAGGCCAAGGGAGCTTCTGGCTCCCAGATCGACATCTTTGAGGCCAAGTGGGTCAAGGACACCAAGCTGGTCACCTTTGACGAGGCTGCTGTTGCCCACATGCAAAAGGAGGGCGTCAGCCAGGAAAAGATTAAAGAGTACCTGAATGCGACTGCCAAGGACCGTGACATGGGCATCACGCGCCGTCGCGCTCTGGCTTCTCACTACTCCAAGACCCCCGTCTACTTCAATTGGGACGTTCCGCGAACCCGCGAAGGGTACTACCACTTCCGGGCCGGCATGGAGGCTGCTACCAAGCGCGCGCTGGCCTTTGCTCCTTATTCTGACCTTCTTTGGGTCGAGACTGGCGACCCCAATGTCGAGGTTGCTGCCAAGCTCGGCCGTGCCGTGAGGCAACAGTACCCCAACAAGGGTCTTGTATATAACCTGTCCCCGTCATTCAACTGGATGGCCCACGGCTTCACCCCCGAGACCCTCAAGTCCTTCATCTGGGACATTGCCAAGGAGGGCTTTGTTCTTCAGCTGGTTTCCCTGGCCGGATTGCACTCCACGGCAACCATTTCGTGCGAATTGGCGCGCAACTTTAAGACGGACGGCATGAAAGCATATGTCGAGCTGGTCCAGCGGCGCGAGAAGGACCTTGGATGTGACGTATTGACGCACCAGAAGTGGAGTGGAGCCAGCTACATTGATGGCATGTTGGGGGCTATTCAGAGCGGCAGCTCGAGCAGCAGGAGCATGGGCGAAGGCAACACTGAGGGTCAGTTCAACTAGGCTCAGGTTGGTCGAGGCAAATAAATACGATGAGACATGGGGCAAGCATGGTTCGGAGTTTGTATTTCGGGTTGAATATACACCTTTTTTTGTAGAGCAAATACATGGGCTGAAGCGAATTTCATCATGCTCCAACAACTACAAAGTCCATCAGAAGTGATCTGCCACAGGCAAAGGCGCATTGATTATTAAGTATATAATTTTTTTTCTTTCATAAGTCCATTATCGCAATCCTAACAAGATGTTTCCATGTCTCTACTCAACCCCTCTGTACCCCTCTTGGCATTGACTTCCACTTACTCCCCTACTCCAACGAGTTCTTGGAAGCATTGTTTTGGGGGGCGGCAGCAGCGGGCCCCTCCGGGGTAACATAGGCCTTGGTCATGCCGCCGTCAACGACAAAGTCGTGGCCATTCACAAAGCTGGCCTCGTCACTGGCCAGGAACACGACGGCATGGGCCTGCTCGACGGCCTCGCCGAAGCGGCCCGTGGGGAAGTGCACCTCGCGGCGGTGACGCTTGGCCTGGTCGTCGCCCAGCCAGTCCTGCAGCAGCGGGGTGTTGAGCGGCGCGGGGCACAGGCTGTTGAACCGGAAGCCCTCGCGGGCGTGGACCATGGCCAGCTCGCGCGTCAGGGCCAGCACGGCGCCCTTGGACGCCGTGTAGGCGAGCTGGGGCGTGGCGGCGCCGACGATGGCGACGACCGAGGCCGTGTTGATGATGCTGCCCTTGGTCTTTTTGTGGCGGCGCAGCGAGAGCACGGCGTGCTTGCAGCCGAACCAGACGCCCTTGACGTTGATGTTTTGCGTGAGGTCCCAGATCTCCTCGGGGGTGTTGACGGCGTCGTCGTCCTTGGCGTGCATGATGCCGGCGTTGTTGAAGATGATGTCGAGGCCGCCCCAGGGGTCGACGGATTCGACGAGGGCTTGGACGTCGGGTTCTTTGGAGACGTCACATTTCTGTAATGAATTGCTTTTAGTCTTCTGTCCCTTTCTGGTTGTTGGTGACTGGGGACTGGACATGGTGCGTACCTTTGTTTCAACCTTGGCAGAGGGAACGAGCTGCTTGACCTTGGCCAGAGCCTTTTCCAGAGCGGGCTCAGAAATGTCGGCCATGAGCACGTTGGCGCCTTCTTTGGCGAAGAGGATGGTAGTTTCCAGGCCGATGCCACTGCAGGGTGCCAAGTCAGTAACGTGGGCTGATGCGAGCGTGGTGGAAGGGGTAAGAAGCTATTCGCACCCAGCGGCACCGGTAACGACGGCGTTTTTACCAGCAAGACGACCCATTGTGATGGTTGTGAGGATGGAAAGAAGGTTGGTTTTACAGTGTGTCTGAAATGTCACAAGAGGAAGAAGGGAGGACAAGAATGAAATAAGGCAGAGGGGTTCTTGGGTGTTGGCGGGGTCGGCGAGCTCTGCCAGCTTTTTGGTGTCACGTCGAATGGCGGGGTTGATAAGGACCAGACAAATAAGAAGTTTGGTCAACTAAAACTACATGTCTTGGCTGAAGCGCGCGGGGCCAAGGGCCCGGCTTGCTGGCTTTACTATTTCCTGATGGCTGAGACACGCGGCACGCGTGATGGGTTTGAGAGGTGAGGCACTGGGCCGCGGCGACGGCGTTGGACATTTACGGCCAAGGCGATGACGGACTGCGGTGTACGGAGGAGGTGAGCTCTGGTGTCGCGTTCCGACAGCGGCCAGGCCCACTGAACGCTGCGTGACAGCTCTTCGGTAGTACCAGTGTCGCACCCGGCATCATGATTGGCTCGTCCGAGTCGTCATTGTGGCTTTTCGGTGCGCGCACCGAACCGCGCTCTGCAGCCCGGCGGTCTTGTACCTGCTCTCTCATGGTCCGAAGTCGCCATAGGCATCCGCGAGTTGAAGTGGTAGTATCAGCATCGTATTTGCCGCAGACTCCGCGTACAGTGCCCATCTTTCGCGGACCTGCATGTATTCTAGAAGCTTGGAGCGATGGCACACCGCGGATCTGTAACCGTCCCTGGCAGCGCAGGTACCTGGCGTCGATGCGCGGGCCGCATCATCTGGCATTGCGTGGCAGCCGCGGGCTCTGGGGGCTTGAAAACTGGAATGCCTCATTTCTCAAGTATTCAGCTACGTGCAATGTGTATTTTGCGAATTCTATTTTGTATGTGAAGGGAGCGATACGTTAGCCGCGCTGGATGTACTTGACATCATGTACCGTAAGGCAGGGCCCAAGCCATCACAGTCCCTGGCCGCGCCGCAGCTCCGCGGAAACAAACCAAGTGAAACAAATTGCACGGAAATTAGAAGCGCGCTGAGTTACCACTGTCAAAAATACCGCTTCGTCGCTTGAATGAACGCCCACACCGGCAGCCCATGTCGAAGAGTTTGCATGTGCTATCTCCAAGTCTAACCCCACGATCCAGAATCTGCGCGCTAACCAGGGCCGCCACCGGGTCTCACCTTGGAAGCGCCACGCCAATCAAAACGTCGTAAACCCTTGCCGCACACCCCGCAAGCCACTTCAATGCTTCCAAGAGCTGCACCCCAAGAAAAAAAATAGTTGATGACGATGCAGATTGGCGCAAAAGCCGCATGACTTCCCGTATCGTGCCCGGTCATCGCGGCTGAAAACCGGTCTGTCCGCCCATCTAAAGAGGCCGCACGCCCGGTTTCTGTTCTGCTCTTGGGAAAATAAAATACCAGGCGCTAGAGACGTCAATCTTGGATCTTGGGAAACTTGGCTCCAACCCACGCGCGGCTTTCTCCATTGTGCGCGCAACATTTCTGTCCCCGCTTTGCTCAAGCTGGAGCTTATCGTGACATGACTTAAAACCATTGAGCTACGTGCACACTCATCACATCGCCAGCTCTACACTGCAAACACCCGACTCACGTCTCTCTTTGATTCCTTCCCATCTCCCCCCTTTCTTGTCATCTTCATGACCATCTGTCAACTACCGCCTTCTGTCGCCCTCATCACTCGACGAAGCCTACTCATCCCCGCCACCGCCATGGGGTCCCAAATCACCGCCTCTTCCCTCCCCCAGCTCCTCGAGCACGACACATGCGTCAAGCTGGCGGGTATTGACGTCGACGGCATCCTGCGCGGCAAGCTCGTCTCCAAGAAGAAGTTCTTGTCCATTGCCGAAGCAGGATTCGGCTTCTGCTCCGTCATTTTCGGCTGGGACATGCACGACCAGACCTACCTCAAGGAGCTCAAGGTGTCCAACGCCGAGAACGGCTACCGCGACATTCTGGCCATTCCCGACCTCTCCACCTTTCGAAGGGTGCCGTGGGAGGACAACGTGCCTTTTTTCCTCGTCAACTTCTTCGACCCGGAAACCAAGAAGCCCATTGCCCCCTGTTCAAGGGGCCTGCTCAAGACGCAGCTGGACAAGGTCCACGCCAAGGGCTACGGAGCCATGGCTGGCGGTATGTTTCTTTGCCTCCAGACCGACCTCTTGGGACATGCTAACTAGAGTCCTTGACAAAAGCTGAATACGAATTCTACACCTTCCGCAACCCAAACAGCGACTCGGCCTCCCCGGCCGGCTTCCTCCTGCAAAACCCGCCTCATCAGCTGCCCTCCCTGACCGAGGGCATGTTCGGCTACTCGCTCAACCGCCCCGTCCACAACAAGGACTGGTACTACGACGTGTACAACACGTGTGCCCGCTTCGCCTGCGACATCGAGGGCTGGCACACCGAGTCCGGCCCGGGCGTCTACGAAGCGGCCCTCGAGTTCGGCGAGGTGGCTGACATGGCCGACCGCGCCAGCCTGTTCAAGTACGTCGTCAAGAGCGTGGGCATCAACCACGGCATCACTCCGTGCTTCATGGCCAAGCCGAAACAGGGCCTCCCCGGCAACAGCGGCCACATGCACATCTCCATCGTCGACGGCGACGGCAAGAACCTGCTCGCCAGGGACACCACGGACCCCGACGCCAAGTGGAACGACATTGCGGCCCTGTCCGATCTGGGCCGGCACTTCCTGGCAGGCCTCCTCGAGGGCCTGCCGGACATCATGCCCATGCTGGCCCCGACGGTCAACTCGTACAAGCGGCTCGTCGAGAACTTTTGGGCGCCCGTCACTGTGTCGTGGGGGCTGGAGCACCGCGCCGCTTCTATCCGCCTCATTTCGCCGCCGACGTCCAAACCCGGCGCCACGAGGTTCGAGGTCCGCACGCCCGGGGCCGATTCAAATCCTCACTTTGTCCTGGCCGCCATTCTGGGCTGTGGGTGGCGCGGCGTAGAGAAGAAGCTGGAGATTCCGTGCCCGCCGCTTGCCCTGGGGCAGGATACAGGCGGCGCGGGCGACGTGGGCGAGCGGCTGGCCAAGAGTCTCAAGGAGGCTACGGCGCGATTTATGAGAAAAGATAGCATTGCAAGGGAGATTTTTGGCGATGATTTCGTCGATCATTTTGGTGGCACCAGAGAGAACGAGGTTCGGTTGTTTGACGAGGCTGTTACGGATTGGTACGTGCTTCAACATCTTCACATCAAACCAGCACATCATGTGCCTGTGCTGACCAGTTCATTCTAGGGAAATGAAGCGTTACATTGAAACCGTCTAAGGGAGTGAGCGATGGGCAATACCTAGTCGGTCATCACGATACCCCTGTTGGATTACATGTTGCATGTGTATATTTATGTTTCTATTCGCCGTGGGGCCATCACTGTTACGCCGTTAGTCTATGATTGATGATTTATACATTACGAGCACATCAACGTCGGGCAGTTGCCCTCGTTTGTCGGCTTGTGGGCCTCTGCCAACTCTCTTTGTTTCCGTGACGATTGTCCCACCGGTCATCAGCAAACAAGCTTCGCTACACAGTTCTATGCGCAGCGGAGCTCGACATGCCCAATGTATTTCTCACTTACAGCTTGAGGGCGGAATGGAGTATTTGACAAAGCTGCTCTTGCAAAACTGTATGGATCAATGCCTCCTGCCAGTGGAGGTCTTATTTTGGTAGGTCTCCTACATTTCCTTTACACATCAACGACTGGTGGTAGTTTATCCTCATTTTTGACGACAGCATGCAGACAACTTCACATACCTTGGTAAAATCTACCAAATCCGTCCAGAATAATGAAGCCTGTCAGGGTGAGGGTTAGGGTTGGGACAGAGATCCGCACAAAACCACCGGGTCGCAGAGGCTCTAAACTGATGATGGCAGTTTTCTCTGCTCACAACACCTTCTGCGCTACCGGAGTGAGACAAATCGAGGCCCAAACATATTCCCACTGCCAGATAAGCGCGTCTGCGGTACCAGCACTGTGCTTCCAGACATGCGTAGCGTCAAGATGATGGGATCAAGTAGTGTAACGTCAGGTACCGTTCACGATATGAGGTTAAACAAAACCGGCCGGGACTACAATGGCTGGTGTACTCGGTATGATCTACCCTGCTGCCTTTGCAATACGCTATTTCTACATCCAACTTGGTGACACAACCAACCGCATCAGGTGCTGACGTCGTACTGCGCTACGCGTGTTTCTCAACTTGACCGCCGCTCTGCCACGTCAGACCTTTGTACCGGTGGCGTCGAGAAAATCTACGATTCCGCAAGCGATTTTTTGGCAAAGTTCGATGCGAAAGTGGTGCCATCATCCTCGATGACCGAATCACCTGTTACACCCAGACACCAACGCCATGGTTACGGTATAAAACTATCCCGAAAACCACACATTGGACTGTTACTGTGGTCATGCTCCGATACTGTGCCCTGAATCACGACCTTGGCCGGTTGCTGGATGAAGATACGGCCTGGATCGGAAGTGACGGGCATTTGACAGTATACTGGGTAGAGTGGCCAGGAATACAATTTTTCGACCACTCTTTCAAGGTGGCCGGATGTGTAGAGTGCTCGGATCGAAGCCTGCATTCGTGACTCACAATAATATAAAGACCTCTGTTGCTGTTGCGGTGGTGGTAATGGCTTACTCGATAACCGAAAGCGATTATCAATGTAGGCAATGATCCAGCATCAAAGGCAACTGGGCGCTTTTGTCACGACTCACGAGTGGTGCTTCTGGCTGGCAGCGAGAGAATTACTTGGATAATTGCGTTCAATGTTGGAAAGCCACACTCTACGGTGCTGTCTTTTTGTTGCTGAGACGCGAGTCTTTGGCCCAACCAGCCGCATGCTGGGCACAAAATAATGATGACCACCACAGTATGCAACCACTTCTGTGGCAATGGTACGGAGTACAGCATCTGAGTCGCTAGTTGGGTAGCACAAGACGTTGTACAACACAACGACTGACTGACTAATATGGGATGAATCCGAGACAAACACTCTGACGCAATACTATGAAAACCGGATATTAGCTCAATTCCCTGGAAAGCCCCTTGATCTCTTTTTTTTTTCTGTCAATGGCTTCTCTCCCTCATTGTCGATGGTCTGACTCACAACTAGAGCCATCTGTCTCAACTCTCCTGCGAAGAGCAACTTAAACAATGTCGAAAGACGGCAAAGTGCAAAAGGACGCCGGCGAGACCACGCCGTTGTTAAGCGCGGCAGCCGCCAACAACATCTCCAGGAAATGCAGTCGCCACGGACGTGAGGAGGAAGAGGTGGTTCCCTTGCAAGACGTCCCCTTCTCAAGACTGGTCCTTATCATGTGTACTGCCTGGATCGGCGTCTTCCTCGGCGCCATGGACGAGACCATCATCGACACCATAGCAGGCCCCATCGCAAGCGAGTTTAAATCGCTTTACCTGTTCTCCTGGCTCGCTACGGCTTACCTCCTTTCCAGCGCCGCCTGTCTGCCCATCATGGGTCGCCTCACAGACATTTTCGGGCGCGGTCCCGGCCTGGTTTTATGCAACGTCCTCTTTGCCGCCGGGAACCTCATCTGCGGCCTAGCTAGAGATCCGCACGTCGTTCTTGTCGGCCGCGTCATAGCAGGCATGGGCGGCGCCGGCCAGAGGAGCATCGCCAACGTCCTGGGCTCTGACCTGATCCCGCTGCGCAAGAGAGATATAGTTCAGGGCATGGCAAATGTGTTTTGCGGATCTGGTGCTATGCTAGGCGGTGTCTTTGGCGGCGTCCTCAACGACCACACTGCGCTTGGCTGGAGGTTGGCCTTTCTCATCCAGGTGCCCCTGGCCGTCCTCTTGGCAATCGCCGCTATGCCTCTCGTCAAAGTAGCCCCCAAGCAGTCTATCTCGCACGTATTGACTTTCCTGGCGTTGTCATGGCCTAATATTCGAACCCCTCCCAACTGAAGCGCCCCCCCCCCCCCAGCGCCACGATATGCATCAACGGTTTAATGTTTCACAATATGAGCAAACCTAGGGGTCCAGAATCCAGATTTTGATATTTATTATGCAGCACGCCTTCCAGCCTGTATGCCACCTTATCCATCCGGAGCCCCTGGTATATCTATAAATACAGCAGCGAATCTCGACAGCCCCTGCAACCTGCATCCGGAGAAGGGTCTGATCGGCCAGGGACGTTCACAGTGCCTCTAATCCCCTCTTCTACCCTCATCGTGTGCTCAGATGACTCACATCTTTTATTGCGGGAGGATGGACCGCAGCGTTTGAATAAAGCCGTTGGTAGGATTTCCAGACTGATCAAGTATCTGCAGGGCAAGTGTTCTAGTAAATAAATACGTAGCCGCGTATAGTCTTGACAACATTGCCTGTATTTCATTGACCTTGTCCGTAAAGTTCGCTTAGCCCCCGTGCAGTAGTTAGATGGCTGCTGGAATCAAGTTGGCTTGACCTACTAGGCGAGCGTCCAAATAGGTTGAGACACGTTACCTCCTTCATGCAAGGTGTGCGCTATTATTACATAATTTGTCTAAGATTTTTAAAGCCATGTCTGAAATGTTAGTCACGTTCAGGTGCACATCGGTGTTGAATCAACCGAGGGCCATGTTTAGCCGGAGGGGGAAGACGGACTGCCGCGCCTATATTAGCATTGACTAAACGTTTTCTCAATATCCTAACAACCTTAAGAACCCTTGAAAACTAGACAGAGAGTACATCTTGCCAACAGCCATCTACACACGCTCGCTAGCTTGTACTATTCAGGCCTGATCTTATAACCGCGGCTGAAAGTAGGCTGGTTAAATAAGAGACTTGCTCTACTAAATTACAGTAGAGATTTTCCCTTGTAGTCTCTCAGTTGTTTTATGCTTTAAGGCTAGATTTTGTATTATTTTTTCCTACCTTGGTATTTCTTTAGTATAAGAGCTTACAGTAATTTAATTATAGCTTATAAATAAGTATTTCTATATATTTTACTATATATATTATTTTAAACTCTATTATTATTTTTATTATACTTAAATTTAAGGTAATACTATTTATTATTACTTTTTATAATTTTACTTTTATTAAGTTTATAAAAAAGAATTAAAGTGTTAATAAGTTTTTATATTTTTAATTTAATACTTATTTTAAGTTTACTTAATTATTATTATATTATACTTTCTATTACTAATTCCAACTCTTAACTTTCTAGTAATTTACTATTAGTTTTATAAGAAGTTTATATTATACTTTTAAAAGTAAATCTTTCTCTTATATAGGCATAATTTCAAGTGAGTACAGGAACAAGTTAGTATAACTAGCGTAATTACAACATTCAACAAGTGCAGGAGAATTACCAACCCGGCACCTCGCATGCAGCAAGCTGCAATAAGACGACTATACTATAACACGACACACCTAATAGATCGAGCGCCATACTAATCTACTTTATTCATGAATGTGCTACGAGGGCTGTCTGCCAATAATGCAGTGGACCTCGAAGCCGACTGCACAAACACCATTTTCCAAATCACGCTGCACAAGGCCCATGATATCCTCCACGTCCCGAGTCGACTTGACCCAATCGAATCCTCCCTGAAGCACCATGCCGAGCAACCCCTGACGAAGAGTCGAGAGCATAGTTCGCCCGGCCAAGTCTTGAATCACCTTTCCTTTGCCATACGTGCTAAAGCTCGTCTGGTAACAATCCGTATAGCCCTGGCTTTTGACATGTTGGAGAAGATTTGCAGGAGCTCTGCATGACAAATCAGACCAGTGACCCTTGCTTGGGGTTAAACTAAGGAAAAAAGGGGGGGGGGGGGGATTGGACTGACGTTATATCCCTGCCTATCGCTGCAGCGTACCGCACCTCGACGTTGATGAGCTTCTGGAAGTGCTCTGTCATGGGCAGGCACGATATGCTCGGGTAGCCCGACTCGGCCCAGAGCAAATAACCCCCCGGGCGTAAGAGAGAGCGCAGATTCGCCGCGACGATTGGCCACTGCTCGGCGTTGAGCGCCGTGATGAGGAGGCGAACGTGTACTAGGTCATACTGCCCGTGGAGGTCCTCTGCAAAGGGTAGCAATACGTCACAGGGCGAAAGCTTGACATTAGGGGGCAACTGGGATGCTGGTGGGAATTTTGCCGGCTCCACGTCGTAGCCGTCGAGTCGGGCATCCGGTGGGAACTCGGTGGCCATGTCGCTGAGCCAGACGCCAGTGCCGGTAGCAATGTCGGCGACGGCTGGAGCTCGCCCGAGGGATGCCAGGTATTGACGAATGTCCGTTGGGAGCAGACCATCTGTCAGCGGTTTGAACACGGCACGGTGTTGAAATTCAAGACGGTCGACTTCAACTGGTGTAGGACCGAGGTTGTATGTATAGATGGTTGGACCCATTTCTGCTGCCCGTGAAGAGGTGGTGGTGATGATGATGATGATGATGATGATGATGAAAAGGTTGTGTGGATTTTACAACCAGCTGGCCAGGGATATATAGCTTGACTGAAGCCAACATGAGCTTCAAGAATGCTTGTCGAGGGAAACGGAACTGATCTGGACCACATCTGGGAGACTAATGTCTTACCGTGCTCGGTCTCGTATGCCACGTCACCATGCCTCTTATATCTGACTACATGTAAGCAAACAGTTGCTCCATTGGCCGGCTGGCCACCGGACATAATAAATTAGTCAGACAGTGAGTGTCGTAGTGCATCTGTATGTCATCTGACTTTGGCTCGAGTCGCAAAAGAACATGTGATATATCCTTGATCTAGGGATCTGGATGCCTTCTGAAACCACATATTAAGGGAGTGCCAACTCACCATTCTGTCCTTGTTGATCCCGTCATTTCTCACACATGAACCAAATCTTTAGTCTTTGCCGTGACACGGTAGCTTTTCAACTCCCAACACCAGACTCTTCTCAGCCACTCATCATGGCCAAAGGCAGCGCTTCTGATCATCACGGCGAGCTTATCAAGGCTTGGGCCTCCTTGTCCACGTTGTTGCCATCCCGCGGCCCAGACTGCGACTATTGGTGGCAGCTTACGGGGATGCATCTGGCCAGCCTGATGGAAGCGGCCGGATACGCAATCGAGAGGCAATACGAGGCTCTTTTGTTTCACTACCACTGGATGGTAAGCTTGCGCGCTCAAGTGCCCATCATCTTCTGACACGTTCTCTTCAAGATACCTTACATGGGTCCAGCACCAGGGCCTGACGGGAGACTCGAATGGCCAACTCCGCTCACGGTGGAAGGGCTTCCAGTAGAGTACTCCTGGAAATGGAATACTGCCACCAGACGACCCGTAGTTCGCTACACCATCGAGGCCAAGAATGGCTTCACTGGAACTTCCATGGACCCGCTGAACCAGGATCCGTCGCGGGAGCTCCTCCATCGCCTTCAAATGTCGCTACCCGGTGTCGATCTGACGTGGTACAACCACTTCCTGGCCACCCTCTACGATCATGACCGATCCAAGTACGCAGACGAGGTTGCGGCAGGCGCAGAATACACCACGTCAATCATGATTGCAGCCGAGCTTGAACCGGATCGTCTATCGACCAAGACGTATTTCATTCCCCAAAAGGTTGGTCTGAGTCTAGGCGACTTGCCCGTCTCTTTTCTGATGAAAGCAATTGCGGGGGTTTGCCCTGAAAGCGCAGCCAAACGTATGCTTGAGGAATTTCTGACCACCCTTGACGGAATTCTTCGGCCAACGTAAGATTTCTTCTACTTGAAACCCCCGCCTCGCCTAGCGGCTGTTAACCGTCCATGTCTTAGAATGCTGGCTGTCGACAATGTCAAGCCATCAGAGTCACGGCTCAAGTTCTATTTCCAGTCACCTCGCACTGATTTTTCGTCGGTGCGGGATATCATGACGCTTGGCGGTCGCGTTGCCATCCCTGAGACGCAGTTGCAGGACTTGAGAAGCCTTGTCAACGCTGCTGCTGGTGTAGACGACGACTACGCCGAGGACGTCGAGTTGCCCTTGGCAGTGCAGTTCAACCCCCCGATAACGAATGCACGTGAGGAGAAGACTCTAGTGCTGCCCGGCTTCGGCTACTACTTTGATATTGCCCCGGGACAAGAATATCCAGAGGTGAAAATCTTTCTGAGATTATCCGCCTACGGGCAGGACGACTTGAGCATGGGGCGAGGCATCACTGCATGGATGGCTGCACATGGTAGAGGTGAATACTGCCATGACTACATGTCAGCACTAGAAACTCTTCCCCATGGCAGGCAGCTAAGCGAAGGCAAGGGAGTGCATACTCATGTCAGCTGCCTATTCAAGAAGGATGGAACCCTGGACATTACGTCTTATTTGGTTCCGGAAATCTCTTCTCGACCTCAGATGTTGTATCAGAGCCAAGCATAAACAGAGCCGAGCCCTCCGCGCCGACGCTGTCTCTGGCTAGCGCATAACGGAACAGTTTCTGAAACTGATGATTATGTCGGTCGTTTAGCCTATGATTTGCTTGAGTTTTATTCAGATATATCAATATTTTGGGACGACGTCTAAGTGAAAGTTGCTGTCGTACTAATGCTTCGTATTTTCCACGTCCAAGTGTAATCATGGGACAAATGTTGGAAGAGACTGGTTTCTTAAAGATTCTGCGGCCATATCGATATTTGTCAGTTCTGTCTATAAAAGACGTAGCCTTGCACTACTTTCTGTAGCAAGAGGCATGATGTGATGCATTCACTCTTTTCTAACCCACATAGATGGCGACGACGAGGAATATTCTCCGACTGTTTGCAGTGAGAGCTGTTGTAGATGTAAGATGAGGCAATTGACGATTCGAATGAACTACTACTCTCTATTGCGCACACATGACACCGCCATGCAACCTCCCCTACCTCTTCGTTCTTCCAGCCGACGGTCCTGGCTACTATCGGACGCAAATCATCAATCCAGAGATGGAAGGATGCCGTCGTCCACTACATTAATGAGGCGGCCAGATGATACCAGTCCCGATGCGATATCTATATCACGCGCCATGAAACGATCCTCGATTAACTTGGGGACTGCAGTTCTGACGGCCGCGTGGACCAACTGTAGTTGGCGACTGGAAACGAGCGGTGCCCTAAGATCGATCCCTTGCGCCGCAGCTAGTGTTTCAATGCCAATGATGGTGAAAAGATTATCTGTCATCTGAAGCAGGCGACGCGCGCCCTGGCATGCCATGGAAACGTGGTCTTCTTGGTTTGCCGAAGTTGGCGTGGAGTCGACGGACGCGGGATGGGACATTTGCTTGTTTTCCGACATGAGCGCCGCCGCAGTGATTTCTGCCGCCATGAAGCCGCAATTCACGCCAGGATTTTGAGTGAGAAAAGCTGGTAGTCCGTAGCTCAGCGAGGCGTCGACGAGCATTGCGATGCGACGCTGAGAGATTGACCCAAGCTCGCAAACAGCTATGGCGATATGATCGGCGGCGAATGCCACTGGTTCAGCGTGAAAGTTGCCACCAGAGACTATTGTGCCATCAGATAATATAAGCGGATTATCCGTTGCGGCATTGGCCTCGATGACGAGTGTTTTAGCGGCTTGTCGGAGGACATCTAGACAAGCTCCAGCGACCTGAGGCTGGCAGCGAATGCTGTATGGATCTTGCACCCGAATATCCTTCTTTTCGTGACTGGCGCGTATTTCGGAACCATCCAGTAGCAAGTGGAGCGCAGCGGCCACGTCAATCTGGCCGCGATGTCCGCGCAATTCATGGATTTCCGGGCGAAAGGGAGTTGTCGAGCCCATGACGGCGTCTGTTGACAAGGCTCCAGAGATCAACGATGACGCCAACGCACGATGTGCTCGAAAGAGCCCAGCCAGCGCGAGGGCAGTTGACACTTGTGTCCCGTTGATCAAAGCAGCGCCCTCTTTGGCCTGAAGAGTCACGGGAGAAATATTTGCCTTGAGCAAGCCTTCTCGGGCAGGAAGAATACTCTCGGCGTACCTAACAGAGCCCTCGCCTATAAGCGCAGCTGCTAGATGCGACAAGGGCGCAAGATCTCCCGATGCTCCAACTGACCCCTTCTCCGGAATAATTGGAAGTACACCCTTTGCCAACATTTCGGCCAGAACTCGAATTATCAGAGGCCTCACCCCAGATGCCCCTCGACCCAGGGACATGAGCTTAAGCGTCATGATGAGCCGAACAACCCCGTCAGCCAAAGGGGGGCCAACGCCACAACAATGTGACATGATGACATTTCTCTGCAGCGTGCTGGTATCTTGGGCAGCGATGGATATATTGGCGAGTTTGCCGCCGCCAGTATTGATGCCATAATGGGATGAAGAGGATTCGCCAATAGCAGCAGAAACTATATCCGCTGAGACCCGGGCGGCCTCGGTGATTGCCTGTTCGATTCTTGGTGTCCAACCGCGCTCGTAGACTGCCTGGAGTGTGTGCAGCGACACTCTGCCGGGGTCAAGCGTGAATAAAGTCATATTGATGGTACTGATGGAGACAGAATATGACGCATATCCTACTAACAAGAGTTGGACAAGGGAAATGCTCTTCTTATGTGAGAGTGATCAATCATCAGTGATGGGGAGATGACGGCGAATCTTGTCATGGGGCTTATGATACTCACTCACCTGCCTATTACCATTCGGTGGCTGACTTGGCCATTGGGGGCCAGCGTGGCACACTCCATGTCATCACTCGCTGACTTCAACGTTACTACGGAGTGGTTGATTACCATCAGTGGCTGACTTGGCCAAAGGCTCGCGTGACAGACTTTAATGTCAACGTTGCTGTTGGAAATTGAACGAGGGGAAAACGTCACGTGAGGAGAAAGGAATGGGTAATCAAGTATTTATAGTGACGAGACCCCGCAGGGCTCCAGCCGTAAGCTGGGAGCGAGGTCAAGCCTGGAACAAGGTTGAACATAGTAAACACATACCATTGACACTTCCATTGAACACTTATTCACCGTCGATGCTACACTGGTGACTGGAGTCTGGATTGACCTTGCCAGATTATCCAGGCTAAAAGCGATAAAGATTACATTTGCCAGAAAATTCAACGTCTACAGCCCCTTGTTGGACACCGTCTAGGCCAATATCGCAAAAATGGACTACGAAACAATGAACCGTGCCAGCTGGGATGAGCGCGCGCCAGCAGTACGTTCCGTCGTCGATGCCCATTGTCACACGACTCCATCTAATCTTGCATATCTGCAGCACGTCACATCTCCAGATTACGAAATCAAGGATTACATCTCCGACCCTAGTTTTATCGGACATGTCGTAAAGTTTGATCGTCCGTACCTTGGCGATATTACCGGACTCGACTGCATACACCTGCAATGTCACATCGGGACCGACACACTATCTCTTGCTCGCCTCGGTGCCGCTTCAGTAACAGGGCTTGACTTTTCTGCGGCGGCAATCACGGCGGCGCAGGAGCTTGCTGCGCAAACAACTGGTAGTGGCGGCGAGAAGCTTAAATTTATCAAGGCGTCTGTATGTAATACTTTAAATATCTTACCGCCAGGCAGCTTTCACCTCGTTTACGTTAGCATTGGCTCCTTATGCTTTATGCCTATAATAAAAGAATGGGCAAAAATTATTACTGGCCTTTTAAAGCCAGGCGGGCGGCTCTTTCTCCGCGAGTTCCATCCGGTATTATGGTCTTTGGATAGGAAAAGCTCTCAGGATTTAATCATCAGCACTCCGTATTTTGAGCGTGAAGAACCGACTATTCTTAAGGCGCCGAGATCCTACGCTGACTCAACAACGGGCCAGGATTTTAAGCTGACTAACTTTGCCATATATAACCATGGAATCGGCGAGGTTACACAAGCGCTGCTAGAGGAGGGAATGAAGTTGACGCTACTAAAGGAGCACCAGAGTGCGCCGTTGTTGAGTATGCTGAGACCACTCATGGTCAAGGAGAATGGTGAGTCGGCACTTGAGCAGTACGTGCGTACGGCGCTAATATGTGCACAGGAGAATACTCTTTGAAGGACCGACCGTGGCGGCTGCCTCTTTCCTACACGATACAGGCTGTTAAAGAGTGATGGCATCTCTCAGGTTCCGTTCCCTACGTCAGGGGGTCCTGGTTATAGAGGGGTTGGAGGGCTGACCAAAGACATGAATAAATGTTGATACAGTTTATAGCCCTTGCTCCAAGCAAGAACTGAGCTTCTAAAACGTTTTATGCTGGCCAACAGAGCTAAATTGGCTTCTATACAAGTGGGCAGTTTGTATGGTGGGGAGTCTGGGGACTTGGTGAAGTTGTCAATTCCTCGCTCGCCATGTTCCATGTTGGATGTGTGGCGAGATGCAGGTGGCTATTATTTTTACACTCCCAAATATAGTATGATTGAACGTGCGCTTGTTACGTGACCAGTCCACGCACGGCATCCAATGTTCCGCTGGCCCATGCTGGGAGACGACGTTGGGACACGCGAGCAATAGCTACCATGGGTTCGTGACGCCGCATGTAGCCATACAGTCTCGGCCAGAGTAGGGCGACTGCTGGTAAAAGAGTAAATGACTTCTTGTTCGTTTCCACGGGGCCTCTTTGTGTCTTTCTCTCTTGGCATGCGAACAGACGTTTTCGGATGATGCGATGGGTGTGAGTTTGGTGCAAATGACGACATCAATATGTACGGAGTAGTCCAAGTCCATCCCTGGGCCTCGCAGTATGAACCCACTTGGGCACGAATTCCCGACCAGTTTCACCGCCGCGTGGATCTCCGTGATGCCGGCTTCTTGATAAGTCTGGAGAGAGTAGAGGGTCCTCCGTGAGGGCATTGTGCTATTGGCATGATAACAGGCCGGGTCTGCAGGGTCCAGAGTCCAAACGGCCTAGCCAGCGTTGGCTCACGTTCTGGTTCCGAAAGTAGATGGGTATTGGCTCATTTGTCCCGAGTCCTCAGAGTGAATATAAACAAGTGCAAGTGAGTAACGCATGTGTATTCTGATAATGGATGTTGAATCCCACCATCAGATGGCGATTATGGCCTCGTGTATGTCGATATTGTCACGCGCTTGATTCGATCGTAACACAGTAGCACACCAACATACGCAACACTATATATAAACGTACTAAGCAATCCGTCAGGGTCTTGGATACTCGTAGCAGTAAAGATCAGTTCGGAAACCAGACAGCTCCTGAACAGCGGTGATGCTAAGAATAGAGTGATAGAGTATCAATGTTAGACCACATATGCGGTGCGAACGGCTGGTCCCAGGCTCGCAACCAAAATGTCCCATCTCTTCAAGTCAGTCGGTCAATATGTAATCACAACACGAACACCAAACCTCGCATCGACCGCATGCTGCGGAGAAGACATATGTGATACGCTATCCATCTCTGACTAGATGCAGTCTTGTTGCCCAAGATGCCCTGTCCGGGAAGCTGTTGCAGAGGAGATCCGGCCGAGATGACCGGCCAGGGCCGCTCCATTAGAACTTGCTTCCTCCTCATTTCCTTTTTACAACCCAAGGCACAGTTGCCAGTATTTCCAAGACTTTCTCCTCTTTATCCGGTCCCTCGCCATGACATCGCTCGACAGCGCCATCAGCGGCATGGACCCGGATGAAACGGTGGCCTTCTCGGAAAGGGAGACAGCCCAACCAGCGGGCAATGAGACGGCTTGACAGACACAAAACACCGTGGGCAAAGCCCAGTTCGATCGCGTATTCCAATGCAACGTTGAAGGCTGCGAGAAGAGCTATTCTCGCGCGGGACATCTGTATCGCCATCAACTAAATCGTATGTTCATCACCTCCTCGAAACAATCTTGACGCTAGCACTCAGCCTTGCGCATTCGACGGCTCCCAGTAGATGCCCCCAAGAAGTTCTATCCGTGCGACTTCCTCGGCTGCTACCGAGTATTTGTGCGGCAAGACCTGTTCGCCCGGCACCGGGAATGACACAAGAGGCGAAACGCCAGACTGCAAGACGGTAATTACTTTGCCCCGATATCGTCCGGAGACACCAGTCAATCGAAGGACCTGCGCGCCGTCTTTCCAATCCCTACTGAGCTCAGTGGCTCACCCACAGCACATCCAGGCTTTCCAATCTCGGTCAATGGGTACTCGGATACATCTCTCGCGCCGGTAACCTCGTTAGAATCGGCATCAATAGCTCAAGACACGGGACTTAATGTACTAGATTCCATGTTGAGTTCAACCGCCCCCGGCTTAACAGCTGTAAACCCCGGATTTGACCCCCTCCCCTCGTCTAGCTACCCGACACTTGGTGGAGAGACATACAGCCAGCCTCCCTTTGCCATGGAGGACGATTTCACCGCGTGGTTGTTCAACGAATCATCTGTGCCCTCGTCATCAATCGCATACCCGTCATGGACAGGCGTAATCCCCAGCTACCTGGATGCTGCTCAGCTGCAAACCCAGACCCATGGGATGTCATTAGGCGGAGGCATCTCAGACCGGCCCATGAGTGTTGCGAGGACGTCGGATCCCGGGTCGCCACGTACCGTCATGTCGGACGATAAGCTCCAGGAGCTCCTACACCTTATGGCGACGCGATTTCAACAAGGCTGCGTGCTCGACAGTGACCACTCGCAAGGAGTTTTTCCTGGAGGGCGATGTGAATAACGATAATCATATCCTAAGCCTGCGCATGACGCGAACATACATCGAATCGTACTGGTACCACTTTCACCTGCAGTTGCCCATCTTGCATCGCTCGGCCTTTGTCGCTGATCACGCGCCCAACCTCCTTCTCCTGGCTATAATCGCCATCGGCGCATCGACACTGGATCGTATCCACGGCCCAGGAGTAGCCGAGACAGTCTCCGAGTTTGCCAATTTCATCGTCTGGCATCTCCGATGGGAGGTATTCATGGACACCGAGTTTCAGGCCCCGACCAAACTCTGGGTATACCAGGCCCTGCTGCTCATAGAGGTCCGCGAGAAGATGTATTCCACGCGCTTCCTCCACGAGCGGGCGCACATCCACCACGACACCACACTGGCCCTGATGCGACGCGGCAGCTTGTTCATCGGGCGCTCCGCGGACTGTTTCCCAGCCAGTCCGGCAGATGACCGGCTGGGCTCGAACACGACGCCGGACTCTGCGCTGGACGAATCCTGGACACACTGGATCACGGCCGAAGCCACGCGGAGGGTCGTCTTTGCAGCCCTTGTGCTGGACTCGACACACGCCGCCATGTTTGGACAGCCTGCCAAGATGACGGCGCACGAGCTTCGGCTGCCGCTGCCCTGCGACGAGGCATTATGGTCGGCAACCAGTGCGGCCGACGTGGTACGGGTGCAGTCCAGCCTGCGAGCGAACGGTGCGAAGCCCCTCATGTTTTTAGACGGGCTCAAAGAAACCCTTGACGGGCGGCGAGTGCGGACCGACGCCTTCGGGAGGTCCATTATCATGACGGGCTTGCTCAGCGTCCTGGGGCATATGAAGCAGCGCGGTCCACAGGCGTGCTCCCTCGACATTGCACCGTCGTCGGGCGGCCGAGATAATCGGCGGCCAGCATTGCTCCGGGCCTTTGATAACTGGCGGCGGGACTTTGACGATGCCCTCAGACAGAGCGGAACGCCACCCTTTGGCTGTGAATATCGGGCCCGGCGTCCGCCCGGCGACAACTACTTGACCGAAACGCGCGGCGTATTGCACGGCATCGCCCACATGGCATCGCATATAGACATTGTCGAATGCCAGAACTTTGCCGACGCCGTCTGGGGCACGGGAAAGTCGCGAGAGAGCAGCGTCGCTCTTGACAAGATGGTCGAGCGATGGGCCGTCGAGGCCTCGGCCCGCGAAGCCGCTTTTTACGCCTTCAAGTTCCTGTCCGAGTGTTTGCTGCACGGAGCTTCCGAGGACGAGGACGCCTACTCGGGACGGGACGACTACAACCTCAATCGGCCGTGGGTCGTGTACATGGCGGCGTTGGTCGTGTGGTGTTATGGGTTTGCGGTGGCTGGCCCGATCCTGTTGCCGCCCACTCTGGCGACGGCGGCTGAGCAACGCCGCGATATGCTCGAGTTCCTGAAGCGCGTGGGCGGCGTGCGATCGCCTCATGATCTACAGGGGACGCGACGGCGCAATCGGTGTGTGTCTGGGGCTGTTGATGATTCCGCGCGACGGGTTTGTCAAGACGCGATGGGAGCTGTTGACAAAAGCCACCAGTTTGCTAGGCAACTGCATTGCAAACCTACGAGGCTGACGACACCAGGCTCGTTTTTGAAATACGCCATCTTCCGTCAGTGTCACGATAGTATCATCATGGGTACCGGTGTTGCCAGCGTCGCGACAAGCACCCACCATCGGTCATACATAGGCTGCCTCAGAACGTGTATAGATATGATGAACTATCCTCGTCTATCAAATAGTTAGGAATCAAGCACAACTCCGACTTGGGAATTCTTCATACCATCCTGAACTGGTGACGAAAAGGGGAATACGGCAGACCCTACCTGCGGCTGCCTACGAATTTGAACATTCTTATTCCGTCCTCGGGGATTAATCCACATAGAGGTCTGGATTTTTTTTTGTCATAATGTGATGCATGAGTATCTGAAGATTTCCTATCATCTACTGGTCACAACCACCTTGCACGACAATTCATTTCAATCACCATTCGCGCAGCACTCGCCATCCACCAGGACAGACGCTGTATTGAGATGACTGGGCACATCCAGGGCTGGGTTGACGTTGAAAAAGTCAACCGGCCGCAAATGCAACTCGTGACGCTCCACGGGCATCACCAGCCAATCCTCCACTCGAGGAGAATGCGTAAAGCCGAAAACGGCCCAGGCAACCACATCAGTGTTCTCAACGTCGTCATTGCGGGCCGCCGCGTCGTAGCAGCCTGCCTCTTCCTCGCGTGACATGTTGGTGAACTCGCCGCCGGCCCAGAGCTCGTAGTCGGCGTGTCGCGTCACCCAGACGTGGTGTCTGGCATACTTGGCGCGGCGGCCAAGTCGGAGACTGTATCCGCCATGAGCAGTTGCGTAGGCGCCGGGGCAAATTTGTACGACACCGGGCGGCCAGAGACGGGGTTGATCTTGGAAGGGTTGGATATCTTGACCACGTGGTTGGTAAACGGCGAGGCGTCAATATGCGTGGACTAGGTAATGGTTGTGGACTGCATCTCGTAGCCGTTGTCGTATGGATTCCTCGTCGGCTCCATCGGCATGGGTACGGAATCCTCCACGGTTACCGTGTTGGCATGCCCATCAATGGCTGGATCGATGCGCACGGCAAAGATGTGTTGATGGTTCTGAGCTAAAACACCCGCCACTTCTGCCACTCCAACAGGCTGTTGTCTGTTACGGTGAAGGAGGCGCCCTCTGGCTGTAGCACATTCAGCGCTTTGAAGTCGGAGCGCACAGGCTGAGTGAGCATCTCTGGTACATAATCTGCTGGCTTGCAGTGTTCCGTGGGCTTCTTGGGCGCAGCAAAATCCGGTCCAATGATTTTCAGAGCAAAGTCATCATCTTGATCACCGTACCCTCCCGTTGGGAGCCGTTCGACACGAAAAAGTTGCTTGGTGACTGTATCCATAATGGGGCAGATAGGGAGTGGGAAGGAGTAATGATTCACGTCATCATTGCCCTTGGTCATGTCTCGAGCAAAGCAGAAGAGCTGCGTGAGGCGAGCGGTGTAGTCGTCTCCAAAGTCCGAGCCGCCATATGGCCAGGGGTCAATAGCCACCTCCCAGCCAGATGGAAGTTCCATCTCCGCCACGAGAGCTGGAATACAGGGCCGGTGAGGGCATTGTCAATGAACTCTTGGAACTCGTCGACGGTAAATGAGGCTCGTTGTTTTGGGTGGAGGCGCCGCTTGTCGACCTCTTCGCCTGTAACCAGGTCTATGGTGGATTCCATGTAATATCGGTTCCCATCATGCTCAATCACGTCGTACTGAGCATGAGCATGACGAAGGGGTCGGGGGTTGTCTGCACAGGGAGTGCCGGCATGCTCTGCGTCGAGATAAAGGATGAGCTGGGCCATGGGGGGCTCGAGGTTGAAGATGTTTCGAAAAAAACAATCCACTTTTACGCGCGCGTCTAATAGCCGCGCTGGCCAGTACAATTTCATCCGCGGAAAGCGAGTCCAAGGGGTGTTTCACACCCATGGTGCATGGTAAAGACGGCAGCCTGTTATGAGGTGGCCTATTGAAAGATGTTGATAGGAAAATAAAAATAAAAATACAAGTTATTAGAGATAGAGTATATATGTAGTTGTCATTTCTAGAAACTAGATGGCATCCTGCCAGCGACGGAAGGAGCAGGGCCTCATTGCGTCGACGGTATTCCTACTCAAAGCTGACCAGCCCACATGGCCACCTAGACTACCCAGCCGAATAGAGTCAAGTCTGCTATCAACCATCAATCGATCAATTGATCACTGCCCGCCCATTCATGGCAGCTCCCCAGCGCCACGCTTGCTGTCCTCGCATCAATGCATGTACATATCAATTGATGCGGCTAGAACCCAACTCTGGGCGGGACCGCGGGGATTGGGTCCCCAGTGCCGGCCTGTCCATCCCCCCAGTCACTCAACACCCGTGGCCGTCCAACAGCCACCCGCCCAGGGACTCAGCCCTAACCCTAACCCAGGTGACGCATGACCCGCGGGTTCATTCTGGCGCCGTCGATGCTTGGTTCAGACTTCTCCGGCAAACACCACAGCATAGCATGCAAAACAGTAGCGATGACTTGGCCCAGCATGTTTTCGTTTTTCAATTCTTCAACCTTGGCCTTCTACCGTTCTCTGGGGGAAACGCAACAAGAGCAACTTCTTGGCATCCATTTGCCCATCCACGATGGCCTAGTCCAACGTCAAACAGCAACTCCTGCACTCCATCGAGTGGACCAAGGCGCAGCGAGGCGAGGCCTACGACGGCAATGTGCCGGAGCTAGTGGCCGCACGGCAGCGGTGCATGCGCGCCTGCGATGCGCTCAACGACTCAAGGGACTATTCCCGGCATAACCAGGTCGAGCTCTGGAAAAGGTGAGACGAGAGTCGCCATGTTCCGCGTGTGCGAGCACCAATGAACCAAGTTGCGCATCCGTCACGGCACAGCCTTACAGTGAACGAGCAACCCCTTCCGCCGCGGCCGGCCTCGGAAGCAGACGACGAGGCCCTGTTGGCACGCGAGCCGTGCGTCGTGGCGCCCGTACGCGCGGAATACGGACTCAATTTCCTCCTGGGAGAGGGCACGTACCTGAACTGGAACTGCACCTTTCACGACGGCGCGCCCGTCATCATCGGTGCGCGCTCCGTCGTAGGACCAAACTATAGCTTCTACTGCGGATCGCACCATCTCGACCCTGTCGTGCGCAACGGCGACCTGGGGCCGTTTACCGAGAAGCCCATTACCGTCGGGGAAGATTGCTGGATCGGAGGGGACGTCGTCATCCTCGGTGGTGTCACCGTCGGCCGGGGATGCACCGTCGGGGCTGGCAGCGTCGTGACAAGGGACATTCCTCCATTCCATCTTGTCGCAGGGAGCCCTGCCAGGATAATCCGCAAGATCACTACTGCCATTGATGAGACGAATAAGGGGTTGGGTTGACTTTTTTATTATGGCTTCTTGTCTAGCGTGGAATCCTCGGCTTAGTTCTATACTATACCGGCACCTGGGGTTTATAATCGCCAGTGCCAGGTCTATGCGTGCTCTATGTGATGGAGGGGTGGACCTAAAGACAATATGAGACATGTCGTATAAAGGGGCGCTCTGATGTCTGCATAATGGATGAAAAAACGGCATACGAGTATAAAGAAGCCTTGGGATATTCGTGGCTGGGCCGAAGCAATATGCCATCAGCCCGGTGGTCTGAGTCCTGGCAATCGAGTCCTCGTCGCCTCCGTAAGGACCCCTTGGTGCTTAAAACAGCGTCTTCACTTTTGTCCCGTTGTTAGGCAACTTGGCCCTTAGTAACGCACCAGGCTTTTGTCTGAGGTCGGTGCCATTGTTCCACATGGGCTGGTATGGCAACTGATTGATGATGATGTAGATGTATCCATCTTCCGAAACGGACAGTCCATCTGGCCAGATGATGCGCGGGTCCCGGATAAAAGGGGCGACTCTCAGCGTCGTAGGGTCGTAGGCGTACACTGCATTCTGCTCCGGCATCGCCTGGTAAATGAAGCCGTTGGAGTCTCCCTCAAACCCATTTCCGTTCCCGCCACGCTGGCCCAGGTTCCGAACGGCGCTGTTAGCAGCTTGGATGCATGCAGGCGAGGTATGGTCAAGAAGGTATTTCGTCTCAATGGAAAACAAATAATCCGATGTCATGGACGAAAAGAAGAGGGTTGAGCCCGTGAGATCGAGCTGAATTCCGTCGAGTCCTTGCGGCAAGTGTGTGAAGGGTCCTGTAGGTGTTTCTTGATAGAATGGCATGCCCTGATAGCTGGGGACAACGCCATATCCAGACAATCCAGCTGGGTGTCGGTCCAAATGGCGCCAGGATTCGCCCGTTCCCAGATCAAGAACAATAATGCCGTTGCGTCCCTCGGGCGACTCATCGCTGAGGTATGCGACGCCTTGACCAGAGGTGGTGATATTCTCACGGAAGTCAAATCGCATATCGTTGACAGAGGAGTCTGGGTAGCTGACGGTTGATGGGAAGAGGTAGGTCCGAACGATGGTATCATTGTCCAGGTTAACTGCCACAAGCTTTGCCCCCCCTTGGCGACAAAACAGTCAGTCTTCTATCGCCTGGACAAATTCTCCTGGGATGCGAGATACATACCTGGTAGACCGTAGGCCATTTGCGACGCATCATTTGGACGACCTGTATCCAACACCCAGAGTGTCTCTGATCGGTTGGCCGTTTTCGGCGTCACATATAGTGCTTGCACGCTGATGAATCCAGTCAAATTCTGTGAACCAAACAATGTACCGTCGATTGTCTGTGTGGAATTTGCAGAGGGAATATTGTACCGCGGAAGGTAGGCCTTCTCGACGGTAGAGCTCACCACCTCGCCCAAAGTGAAGGAGACGTTGCCCGGATAGTATGAGACGAATATTCGTCCCTTGCTAGACACCGCAAACCCCACGGGCCAATCCTGGTAAAAGTAATGGGCCTCTTCGATGGCAGGGCCATACGAACCAGTGTCGACTCGGAGAATAGTGTTGGACGTATTTTGGAATGTTATCGGCGAGTTGGCAAAGGCGAGCCGAGTTATAAGAGAGGACACTAATGGTAATGATGCCTTCATTCTAATAGCATTTGAGTAAACAAGCGGAAAGGTACTATGATGGTGCACTGCAGCGGTTATGCCACAGAAAGCAGACGACGAATGCCAAGTACGGTCGCAAGTCTGATGTCGGGCAGCCTCAAGCCTCGTTTTCTTTTGATTTTTGAATACAACTACCAAGAAATATACTCGCGATTTATATTTTCTGTATCCATCGCCTTCGTCCTTATAAACTAGCTCAACGGATGAAGACTTCGGTTTGTACTGCTGCCTGCGCTGGCGGCCATATCCACCAGACGCGTAACCTCATGCTGCTGGCAGTGCGTAAGCTCCAGATAGATAATGGGGCATTGCAGATCGAAGATTTCCCTAGCCACCTACCAAAACCAGTGTAGCTGGTTAACGCATCGTTTACCAGAATCTCAATGTGACCCTCCGTAGTGGGACGAGCCTATCTATATCCAGCAAGGGAAAGAATTAAGTTTGCCGTATTCCCGGAGATTCCGGACCACCGAGGGTCTCAGATGCCCAGTCTACGAAGTAGCTGGCTGCGCATTATCAGTGACCCAGATGGATTTAGGGTGCCATCATCCCGAGTTTCCGAGCAAGCAGCGAACCCAGGTCTTGCTAGATACACCAATGCTACTCCGTACTTTGATTCATCTATGATGTAATAAACTATGGGCCCCGGGCAGCGATCTCGTTGATTCATGATTGGCTTCCTGCGTCATCGTGGTAGCAACGGGATTCAGCCACGACCATGTCACCAACGAGTCGACTAATAGCTTTCGGCACTTCCCTACTTCCTCATATACAGAGTTACATTTACGTTCTTGCCATTTGTTTCATGTGACTGCGTCACGGTGGAAATCTAATACAAGCCTTGTTACTGGATGGATGCTATTTCCAAAAACGGACGAAGCTGGTGCTACGGGGAATTAGCCAAAAGCTTAAAGCCGGCCATACATATGTACGCAAATGTCCGGACGCCATCTCAACGTGTTGCAAAATGTAACGTGCTCTAGCAACATCGCGCCGCAAGCGAAAAAAAAACATAAAAATCAGCATCTGTCTCATTCTAAAGAAAAAAAAATCAACTATTATCTACCTTGCAGCCACCAGCAAAAAACTTGGCTTTAGGATTCTAGCATCACCTCCATTCTCATCATGTCAACACACGTGCACATCACGCGAGCTAGCGAACTAGACGCCGGCATCGGTCAAACAGAGGGAATGATTAGGAAAGGAGCAATCATTGGAAAATCCGACAGGATATGTTCCCTGGGTAAGTAAACCTCGTGGTTGGTCAAAATTGTTCCGGCCCCCTGCGACCAGTCGTTCCATCGTTGTTCGCAGCCCAGGCCAGAGAACTTCGTACTCATCAACCCTATGACGAGAATGCTAATACCGACCTTTAAAGTTATGACGGCCAAACCGCACACATCTTCCGTAATTCACCACCATGGAGGTTCGTATCTGTTCCCCGTGCATTTGTGTTTGCGAGTCTCGCTAGTGACACGTGCTAAAAGATGCTTGCGTTCAGATCAGGACACCATCATTTTCGCTTCCAGCGGTCACGGGTCACTTGTCCTGGAGGGAGGGTCGAAACGGCAGGATTTGGCACCGGGCGACTTTGCGTTCATTCCGGCAGGTACAGAACACCAGGAAGTAAACGACAGCGATGAAGAGGTGACGTGGGTGGTGATGCGTACGGGGAAAACCCCTGCCACGGTCAATCTTGAAGGGTGGCAAGAAAAGGCATAAAGGTTTACAGGTTCTGTCAACAGTCTGTCGCGCCGGCTTACACGTCAATAGTAGGCTACCATGTTGGTTATAAAGCCTGCAAATTATTATTTCTGTATTCAGGCTGCGTGTGGTGAATTGTCTTGTCCCAACTCTTTTCTCATTTCCTGTGTTTTATGGGGGTATATGCTGTTTCATATTTAGATTGTATCGTGATGTCGAATAATATAGTACGCATCCTGTCTAAATGACAGCCGATCAAGGCTGTGCGGACCGATGCACTGCTCCCCTGTCTTAACTCACCAAATGCCATGCCGGGATATAGGTTAGCCAGATATACTGAAGTGATACGACACGCCGAGGGCGGTCGACGATAGAGAATCTAATAATAGCAGCATTCATATTAATGCAAGCGGCGTCTCGGCCACAACCACAGCTTCCACGGCGTCGCGTGCGACTGTTGGTCGGGGCGATGACAGATGGCCGTCGAGTTTACTGCTTGTCTTCATCACCCAGGTCACGGAAACCGCGGCCGTAGACGATATCCGACTCCTCGAGACGCAAGATTGCGTCGACGGTGAAGATGTTGCTGGTGCAAAAGCTAGAAGCAGCCTGTGCCAATCTCGTAGTGATTGGAGCCCATGAGTCCCTCGGAAATCGCATGGTGAGGCACTGGCAGGCTTCAAAACGGCAGGGATCATGTCACTCGTAGATTTGGCCCTTTTGAAGCCCCCGATACCGCCCAAGAACGCAGCGCTGATGATATCTGAAGTTGTGCTTGGACACACCTCCCAAAGGATGCTGAGGCGTGGGACGCAGGGTTGTGAGTGTCGTCAGTGCTCTAGATGTCCTGTTATAGACACTTTTCCCCGCTAGGGCCACTATCTACCTATGTTACATACAACAGTCCAGGTATTTCTATGCCTCATTTCCAATTGCACCCACGCATTACATTAAGCTTCGGGGATGACTAAATTATGTACATTTGTAAGTAGCTTCGCAAGAGCATGGCAGGGTTGAGAGCGGCTACTCGGCCCGAGCCGCTCTCGGTGGAGCCGCCACACCCTTCCACTAGGTGGGGCAGCGTCACTGACAGGTTCGGGGTACCAGAAGTCGATGCTTCACCAGGCCCTTCAATCAAGGACTTGACTTATTCCATCAGAGCTCGGTGACATTCATCTGAACCGCAGGGAGTCCGTTCCAGAGCATCAACACTGGACCTCCGAGGACGCGGACCAGCCACTTGTAATATTCGTCAGGATATTCTAACCCGTCCTCTGCCGAAGTTGTTCGTGAACGTCTCTTAACTACACCACGAGGCTTCGCAGACTTTGGACTGCTAGTACTAATTCCTCCGGCGGAGGAGTCTTCATCCGTTTTACGCTTAGCCTCCTGCAAGCGTCTACTCCTTCGAGGCTGTGCAGAAGAATCCACGAGAGGAGCGGAAGCGGTATCTGATACAGGAATCGGTGTTTGTACCCCAGTCTCTTCAGAGCCATCTGGTCGTCGTCTGGTGGAAGTTCCGTTCCATCTGCGAGCCTTGGAAACCTTGGACGGACGAATTGGACCAAGAGCGGTACGTGGTATTTCTGGAGCAAGCCCAGCCCCGACGGATCTCCCTCTCTCGCCTCGTCGCCCCCCCGACAGCAAGATGGAGCGTCCGGCCTCTCTATTGTTTATACGGTCGCGGTCTGGACTTGATGCAGCAGAAGACTGGCTGGTCTCGCCGTTTGGTAATACCGCAGGATCGCCGCCCGGACACGCCTCTTCAAGAGGCTCGTCCGTTTGACCCAAAACGTGGTCACCATTTGCCGCAACTTGTAATGGAGACGCGATTCGATTCGGTCCCGCACCCACCCTCACCGGTTGATGACTGCTATCGTCGAAGAGTGGAGATGAAAACGATGCGACTTGTTCGTCTGGATATGCCCCGAATAATGGCCTGCGAGGAGCTTCGCTAGGTTCCTGCCTATCCTCGGCCGCACCACCCTCTTGAGGGACAGGATCATCGCCCATTTCCTCGCGTAGCATCTCCTCGAGGGGCTGTTCATGCTTCCACGACATCCCAGGCAGTATGCCCCATTTCTTGTTCCATATTCCTCTTCTTACCCAGGTATTCTTCACTCTCTCATAGGCTGTCGTGTTGATGTCTGGGGGAGTCGAGACGGAATATTCAACGTTAGGTTCGGTTAGGGTGCGTTGGCGCCCTTCTCCTCCATGGAGGGCAGCTTGGTGTAGGGTTGGGGGCCATTGGTTGAGGTAGGAGAAGTCGGGAGCTTCGGGAGGGTTCATTTCGTCCAGAATCAACTCGCGTTCTTTCGAAACCTGGTAGACGAACTGATGGTATGGGCGCGACGCCTCACGTTCGCGTTCCCGTATGCGCCGACGTTCCTCAGTCATTGGCAAATCTTGGACGCCCTGCGGTGGTCTCGGCGTCGATTCTCTTTCCTCAAGGGGCGGGCCAAAGAGACGGGACTCAGTGCCAGCCGTTTTATCCTTGTTCGACTCGAACTTGGGGTCGGGTGGTTCTTCGTGCTTCCACCTCCACACGCTCCTGGATTTCCATTCCTCGTTCCATATTCCCTGCTCAACCCAGCGTTTCATGACTTTCTCCTTGGCGAGTTCGTCATAATTCCTACCGATTGGGATACGGCGCATTCGAATTGGATCTAGTTGGGTTATCCGATCCCACTCTTCGTGCTCTTGGGCCAGGAACTGTTCGGAGGGAAACGATGCCCGATGCTCCAGTATCAGCTTCCATTTTAGATCGGAGCGGCGTTGTTGTTCATCGCTTGGCGGGTCAGGGCTCTGAGAGAGGGTTGAGTTGTGTGACAAGCGCGATCTATACGACGGCGGAGATTCGCTGAACCGCGCTCTTGCGCGATCGAGTCGCTCTGGATCTTGGACAAGCGCTGCGAGGGCGGCATCAGCTGTAAACAGCCCGTCTCCACGAAATGGATCAGCCATAGAAGAGCCTTTGTCCACCACAATAGTTGGAAGGACGGCCACTGATGCAGCGGATGGGCAGTGCCGGGTATATGAGCGCTGGAGGGGACCTAAGAAGGCAGCCAAGCGCTGGGCTTTTGTAAGGGACTCCGTTTCAGACCCTCCAGTCCATGCATGTGATCTCAAGTGCTATTAATAGGATGCTGGTGCGCGTCCGTGGTCAAACGGATAAGCGCCGAATCTTTGCTGCCCAGTGCGCCAATGGGTCTAGCGCTCAACAATGCCTCGTCCTGAGACTCATCCTCTAGCATTATTCTCCTTTGTTCCCTAAATAAACGAGCGAGCCGATACAGTCCTTGCCCATAGTCCTTGCCCACCAGAGTAACAAACACCTTGTTTCGTATCTGAAAGACGGCACACTTGCTCTCGATATTGGCCATGTCCGCCCATTGTCTGGAGAAAACTCTACTTTGGCGATATTAGACAGGAACGGCGATGTTATTGTGGTCCTACGATGTCACTCTTTGTCTATAATCCGCTTTTTAATGCCAGACCTATAACCGAGGTCGGCCTGGTGCCCGTACCGAAGACTGTGCTCGGACGATATAGTATTACAGATTTGTATAGAGTGCTAGTAGGATGAGAGTTAGTCAAGAAGTTGTATTATATTTTGTAGGAGATATTCAACTTGGTTGTTATATTTTATCAGATATATTAAAATATATTTATATATATGAAAGTATTTCACGTAAAAAACATAGCTTACAAGTAATATAACAGCAAGCTACCCCTATCCTTATAATCCCTATTTTATATAGTTTATATAAAATAAATCCAGCAATGCTATATACTAACTGTTCAAGTAAACAGCCGAAAGCACACTTGTCACATCCTTAGTCGACGCAGAAATAACACTCTCAGACGCAGTCGCGGTCCTCCACCCCCCAAGCCCAACAAACCGCCCATTCACAGAAAAATACGCTCCCACCATTTTACTCCTGCAGACCATGCGCTCCTCGTCCCAGAACCAGTTGACAGAACGCACCTTCTGCAAGGGCTGCAGCACGTACTGCGCCGTACAAGAGTGCAAGTCCGCCGTCTTCATGGATTCGAGAATGCAGCACCACTCGGAGACGGACATGTCCCTGCCCAGCAGAATTCCAGATCCCCTCGCCCGGCGGAACGGCTTGAGAATGTATCCATCCTTGACTCCAGGATCCGCGTAGCTAGCATCGAGAAGCTGGCGCAGGCGCTCACAGCCCGGCAGTATAGTCGGAACGATGCCATGCCCTGCTCGAGGATCCGAGCCTGCGCCAGAGTAAGAGCGCCGTGTTTGTGCACGAGCGCGTCCAGCTCCTGCCGCAAGATGCCGAGGATCCGCTTGTCGTGGGCGATGAAGACGCTCCGCATGTCGTTGACGCTGCGCATGGCAATGTGTCGCACCATGTCTGGGTCCAAGGCGAAGAGCTCGAAATCGTACAGTTGGCATCCTACCTGGTGCACCTCTTCCAGGACCCGTCCCTCCACGGTAATCAGCTTCAGAGGCCGCTTGGTCACGGCCGGGTCGGCACCCCAGACGCAGTAGAGGGAGAATCCCGTCGGTTCGGAACCGCTGGGGATTAACACGAGACTGGACGGCTTTACCAATCTTGGTCTCGTGCCAGTTCGTTGCTCCACGAGGCCAAATAGAGGACTGTCTTTCGGAAAGTCGGACGTCTGTCCGACAAGGTGAATAGGAACCGACGGGTCAAACAGCTGAAACAGGCTGTCATGGAGCTTCGTGTAATCTGTTGCTGGCTTGAGCAGCGGAATGCGCCACGGCAAGCTGGCCAAGGCTTCGTAGGCGCTCGCCGCGTAGTGAAGGTAGTTGATGGGGAAGCGGCCGTTGATCTCGCAGACGCGGAACTGGGGGACGGCGTGCTCTTCCGCGGCGAGTATCAGCATGTCTGGTCGCAAATTCCCCTGGTGGCCCTTGTAGCCTCGGACGAGTCCTTTGTCGGAGCCCTCGTCAATCCACCTGAGCAGCTTTTCCACCCGGGGCTCAAGCGGCATGCGTCCCGGCAAGTTGGCATCCACGTCTTTCCACCACCGTTCAACAAGGTTGCCAAGGGCCGCGGCTAGCGCTTCGTGAAAACGTTCGACATTCTGGACAAATTGTACTGGTAGAACAGCTGGGGTATGGATTGAGTTGCCGTGAGGCTCTAGGGAGCCGTCCATATGGGCTTGTGCTCTTCAGGAGATTCTGCTGCACCAAGTCCCGATCTGCCGCTCGAACTTGTGCGTCTACTTTCTCAGGAGGAGCAAGCCTCTCCATACTGTTGCTTCCGGCTAGAGATATTTGAAGCAGCCACGGACTCGTCTTGCAGAGGATATTCGGCACCTCTGTGTCCACAAGCTTGAAGCGCTAGCTCATCTTGTTAGTTGATCGGAAGTGGTGATGTTGACACTGGGAGACAACTTACACCGTCCAGCGACGACCTCAGTCTCATTGTGATGAACGACTTGAGTAACATGGTATCCCTCAAGAAATACTGGTAAATCTGCCTCCCCAGAGCATTATTTTCGATGTCAAGGCTATCAGCTAGCGCGGACCGCACGATGCCCCCATCCATCGTGGTCTCTCTCCAACTCCAACGCATACATCATGTACCCAATATTGTTCTGAATAAGGGCGTGGTGCACTCTGTCCCATACCTGGTGGCTGTCATCCGTGCTCGAGGCCTCAAGACCCGTCACATCGAATCCTTGGGCCTCGAGACTTGCTCCGTGAAGTTTGACGCCAGCCAAGTCGCGTATAGCAAACCCATTGATGGCCCTTGTCCTTTTGCAGATGCGGACAATGGAGTTTTGGCCATGGAACTCGAATCCAACTTGGTGTCGCACAAGAGGACCCAAGGCAAGAGACAAAAGATGTTGGACATGACTGCTCGCCGCCTGTTAGCTCGTGCCATGCCAACCAGCAGGATTCATGGGCCACAAACCTCTTGAACCAGCGCACTTTGTCGGCCGTGGTATGCAGGTCGAAGAGCACCTCGGCGTACGTCCGGGAGCCTCCCGTTGGCTTTTCCATCAATGCGGAAGAGAGTATCAGTGCTTCGTTATTTTGTTTGGCCCTAGACTCCAAATTCTCCCTCAGTATGCAAGTCATGTACCGAGCCTCGGCCATGTCTTGCTGATTGCCAGTCACGGCGGCAATCTCGCCAACTATCCACAGGTTTGGCGGGGATATCTCCTTGAGAAGGCAAGTCAACTTGGGCGCTGCATCTGCAGACCAGCACGGAAGGACGCGCAGTGCGGACGTGACGAGGCATGCCAGTGAAAACTTGACATCGTATGCAAAGCCCGGGACAGAAACCGTTCGCATGGCCCCCTGGGCCACGGCACAATTGGGCACCGTCTTGATTAACTCGGCCTCGGGGAAATAATGCAGCAAAGCTGGGAGATGCTGCGTTAGACAGGGAACTGTGGTGTTTCCTTGAGAGCCTGCCACGGAGATTCCGAAATGCTTCATCATGGATTCAATGAGTTTGCTTTGTCAAAGGGTCCTGCTGTGCGGACTGATGTGCGGGGGACAGTGACGAAGGAAATGCCTGGATTCAGCATGCCGGGGAGATTCTCCGGTCCAACCGGCTTCAACAAGCGGTTGGCAATACATGTTCGATGGAACTTGGACACATTTAGCAACGTTGCCGTGTGGAGGGAAACTCGTGAAGCCTACCGGATGTGTTGGGTGGCCCGTCACGACGGACCTCTCCCAATCCAAGAATGAGGAATCCAGGTCGAGGATGGGCGTCTGCCAACCAAGCTCCATCCATTTCTCTGTGAAGGCAGTCAGTATAACATGGTCCTTGGATGCTGAGGCGAGACGTTGTCGTGTGCTCACCTAGCATGGCTGCAGAATTGCGCAGCTCTTGCACAACTGATGCCATCATGGCCTCATTACAGTCAAGCCACACCGAGATAAACTCAAAGATGGCACCTGGATCGTCTTGGAGAGCTTCATTATTGCCGGAGCAGAGTTGTGACAGGAAGCTCAAGGTCATTTGGACGCAGATGGCCTGTCGTGATAACACCATGCACTGCAGAAAGAGTGAGCCAGCGATCTGCATTCACCTCCCTCTGTCCGGTGATGCGCGGTCGACGCGTGGCAGAATCGTGAGATTCGTCAAGAAAATCCAAGCTTGCCAATCCTTCGTTGACCAGCTGCGCAAGTAGACGTTTAGTCGTCTCGCCTCTGGCCCTGGCTGCGTAGTTGGAAACAGACATGGTCTTTTCTTGGGTTGAGCCAGACGGAATCCAGTTGTTGCCGTGTCGGAGGGATGTTGAACAGGCGTACGGAGGAATAGGGGCGGATCAACGACATGAGAAAACAAGCCCCCATGGAACCGAGCATTTTGGCGTCACAGTTGTCTCAGTGACAGGTCGCGTACTGATGATCCCGCGGGGGCTTTGACGAAGCATGTCGTACACGAGTCCAGTTTATACTGGGCAATGCTGGACAAGGTGTACATCGGGTGCCAACGGGGTACCCTTACATATGTCTGGCAGGGACCCGTGAACAATCACCGTTGCCCACGGGTCCTTTACACTTTGATGCTGGAGCTGAGCTTAAACCTACAGGGTACAGCAGGCCTGCAATACTCCAGAAGTGCAGAATTGTCTCATGTATATTGGCCGTGACTGGGCAGCAGAACCCGGCATGTTTGCTCTGCCGACGGTATGACGTGGCATCGCAGATTATATGTGGTACAAGAACATAATACTCCGTACGACAAACAATGTCCACCTGTCCTTGGTAGAAAGAATAGAACACAGTCATGCAAATCGTCAACTCAATAGCTCGCAGCCGGACGGTTCAAGTCGTATCCATTGACTACTGCGATGTTCTATAATTGTCCTGTTGTAGCATCTTGAAGCTGATTCCATATAGGCCATAAGCTCCTCGCTGCCAACATGGGATTCCGTCATGGCATGGTCCCGCAGAGAAAAGGGGGTCAGGGACAAGGTCGAATACAGTTATCCTAGGTACGGTGAGATGAGATCAATTGATGGAGTTGGATTGGACAAAATGCCACTAACGTTGCACGACGACAAACCAAGATTCTTCATTGGCAAGCCGATTCAGAATCTCATCCACCGGGTGCGCGAACGGCTGCATATCCATGGCGACACAATTTCCAGCATGGTCTTTCCCTCGATTCGAATCGCAAATTACTGTGCTGGCGCACTGAAAGCTGCCCTCCAGACGTCGTGCCCAGACGCCATTCCTGACATTTACACCATTCGGTTTTTCTTGCCTTTTGAAGCGCGTATCCATGATGAAGAGAATAAATGGACTGATTTCTCCGTGGTAGTGTTCCCAACTGACCTGACCAAAGAGTCGATGCTGGCTTGGATGGACACGGGCGCGGGAATCATAACCCGCCACGCCCAATTTTGCTTGACGAGTCTGGATTTTCTCGCTTCTGATTCCACATGCCCTGCTATAGCTGGCTCTATCCCGAGACGGTACGTGTGCTGCGGAGGTCTCCTTGGAACAGGGCCATCTCCTTCAAATGGGGCACTGACAAGGAGTTGGATGAGCTTGAGCATATGCTCAAGAATCCCGGCCACCATGTCACCGCGCTCTTCTGCGAGATTCCAAGCAATATCAAGTTCATCTCGCCGAATCTCGAGCGGATCCGGCACCTAGCCGACGAGTACAACTTCATCGTTGCATGCGACGAGACCGCGGGCAACTTTGTCAATCTCGACATTCTGCCTTTTGTGGACGTAGTCTTGAGCAGCCTGACCAACATGTTTAGCGGGGGCTTCAGATGTAACAGGCGGCAGGTTTGACACGCCCTTGCCGTCAACAACAACATTGACGCTTGACGCTGTACATGTCGATATGCAAACGCTAACATCAGTCTACACCGTCCAGCGTCGCGGTGAACCCCAACTCGCGGCATTACACGAGGATCCACAGCCAGCTGGCCATTCAGCACGAGAGCGTGTATTGCTTCCCGGGTGATGTGGCCGTGCTGAAGCGAAATTCCGCCAACATGGCCGCCCGGGTACGGAAGAGCAACGCCAACGCCGTCCCCGTGGTCGAGTTCCTGCAGCAGCATCCCTCTGTGGAGCAAGTCAACCATCCGTCTCTCGGGCCAACGTCCCGGTGGTATACGAAACACATGCGCCGAGAGGGTGGCTACGGAAACGTCCTTAGTGTCGTGATGCGTGAGCCCAAGACGGCGCAGGGCTTCTATGACAACTTGGACGTCTGCAAGGGATCCAGCTTTGGCACCAACTTCACCCTTGCCATTCCCTATGTCCAGCTGGCGTGCTACTGGGACCAAGATAAGTGCGAAGAGTACGGCCTGCCGCGGCATGTCATCCGGATCAGCGTGGGGCTCGAGGATGCTGGTGAGATTGTCGGCAAGATCAGATCGGCGCTCGAGGAAGCTGAAAAGGGGGAAGGGGAAACGTAGCATGACAAGTCGAGTTACAGAATAGAAAATCCAGACGCTCTCGAGAAGCTAGCGGCTGTTTATATAGTCGACGCTTGGGGAGCGGATTATAAGAGAAAAGACCTTTTATTTGGTGGCGATGTTACATTGGTAGTAGCCGATGCACTTTACCAGCGTGGCGTACTACATCCTCTGTTCATACACTCGTCAAGCATTGACATTACTGTTCTCGATTAAAGGGTTTCACGTAGCATGATGATCGTGAGAAAAACCCCAATGTCCATGTTATTGCCCGCTCCGTGCGTTGCCCACCTTTAAGAGTTGACGTATTCCACCCCGAGTAGGCCATCGCAACATCTCATACAAGCATTAAATGGCACTTTTCAACAGTGAATTGTAGACTTGTGCAGGGAATATTTGTCGACTCTAATCGGCGCGTCGTCGCAAGTGCGTGTATAGGATTGCATTCAAAGTTGCGCAACAACTACCGCCTTTACATTTTCTCTTCCCTTCCTCGTCTCTTTATAAACACCCGCTGAGCATTTTTTGGATTCTTGCAGCTGCTACATTGCCATCAGCCATTATACTTGGCGCAGTTCTGTTACGTCATGATTATGACTGACTGACTGACTGTGAATTGCTCATCTTGCGGCGTTGACCACATAAACATGCGAAAAGAGGCAGAAAGCTACCACGTCTTCACCACATGTAAGACCGTTGTGTCCTGTCCTTGTACATGTATGTGGCATTGCAGTCTTCCTAAACCTGACAAATACCAGCAAACCTCATCTCCTAAACTAGACGAACTGTCTCCACCGTAGCTTACAGCGTCTTATTCATAATGGCATCAGCGTTTACTTTGATTCTTTTCGCTTGTCACACATAAGGCGTGCCGTCTGGAGGTAATAAGCTGATGAGCTTGTAACTTGTCATGGCTCGCGTGTAATTCCAAAATAACCAACTTGGTTCATTCTTGCTCCTAAAACCACAAAGAATAAGCTACAGCCGTGTCATGTCGCAAGCATGGCCGTCTTTGGCTGGACGCGAATCGAGTATCTTCTTCGCGGCCTGCTCTTTAGCAACTCACTTTATTTTAAGGAGTTGAAGACATTCTCAAAAATTAGGTTTGTAGACACTATACGCCGTTACTATTGTCTTAGTAATTTAAATTTCATGGGAATATAAATTTTATTTTGGTGTACCTTCTTACACCAAGTCGTGACGGTTGATGCCAACACGGCATGTACATCAGGGAATAGTCTTGTTGGTTTTCTTACTTACTCATCTCATTTGTCTCTCCTTTTATTTCTATTACTTCCTCCCCCTTTGGCCCTTTTTCATTATTCGTACTTTTTGGTTCTATTGGGACGTAGCCTGAGGCACAAGTCATCAATCCGGCTACCTCATCCGTCCATCGTCAACCTTTGAAGCGTTTTATCTTTAGCCTCCCTGCTTTGTGCCCCCCCTAACCTTCCCAAGGTAGAGGGGAACCAGTGCTACCGGTAGGGTCAATGTAAAAATAGGTACCCTTGGGCACCCGTGGGTATCCAAGCTTTTCTTGGGAGATATGGGCTATCCATTTTCTCATATAGGTCCAATATCAATAAATTGATCAACGTATACCCTATTATAAGATGGGTACGTATAGCTACCCATAATATCTATTAATAGGTTATCACGTCGATAGTATTATAAATTACGTGGCTGAGGGCTTAGGTCTTACGCGGGCAACCAAAATAACCCAAGATGATCAATAGATAGCTATGGGTAGCCCAGCTTTCCCCCAGGGATCCTTTGGGCTAAAATTCACTGCCTAATACTATCCAGAACCCACGGGCACCCGTGGAGCTTTTACACCCTAGCTACCAGGCCTTTTGACAAAGTGAGCTGCAAAAGCAACAAGAAGCTCGATGGCATCCTTCACATGCCGAGATGCAGCGCGAAGACCTGTCACGGCTCTTGATGTCAAGCAATACACTGGAATTGGTGGGCCAGATGCGGCAGTACTCCTGGCCGAGATGCTTCTTGCGCCGAGAACCTCATCAGACGCTATTCCAGGTACTCATCTACCGGCCACGGCGGTCATCACAGCACCGCACACAGTCGCCCTGAAGTATGAAGTGCTATCAACAAGTTACATTACAAGGGCGCAAAAACTTGCAGCCTGAAGAACTGTAAAGCTGGAGAACGTAACCCCTTTGCATCGTGGCAAGGACAACGCTATTCTTGCAGTGAACGGGCGTATGCCATTTCCAGATCGTTTTTGTAATGGCCCGGAATGGATGAATATGATGTCGTGCATCTCGTCAGGTGAGTGTTGCCCTTATTATTAGATGGGGAACCTACTATGAACATCGACACGCGTATCTGGCTTGACAAACCACTCTTTATACACGTCATTTCAGACATCAACTTGCCTGCTCGTGGTGCCCAGTTTGCCACTATTGACGCCGGGTTCTGGTTAATGCAACGGGAGCAGGCAAGTGACCAAGCGATGTTATGGCGTGAGCTTTGGGAGTATCTCACGTCCCGAGTCAGAGAACATGTCAAGTAACCTGACAATTACCAAGAAAGCTTCTTGCAATTCAACTCGCTAGATGAATCATTACACCTAGTTTCCACCCGAAGAGGGTCCTGGGCAAGAGACAAAAAGTGTGGGAAATGACTGCTCGTGCTATGAAGAGGGCCTCGCGATAGGACGACCGCCTATACATATGTGTTCACAATATACTTGGATTGCACGGTGGAGAACTGAAATAATTCTATTGACAATACAAAAGAATAAGAATCTAACGCCATGGCTAGTGGGACATGTGTGACTTGAACTCCAACGTTATAAGCCACCTTGCTGCATGTTCGCCCTGTCTGGCATGTGAACATCATATACAAGTCTCTCCAGCCCGTCACCAACTACAGTGCCATCCTCGGGCCCTGTACAACAAATGAGGCCAAAAATCTAGAGAGGAAGCCTCATCGGTACGCTGCCAACCATGGGCAAGGATCGCTTGTTGTTTGTACGAGTAGAATTGCGGTACGGCTTCCCATTGGCGTAGCAGTCGGTCTCTCTCTTGTCTGGAATGGTGCCATTCAGCAGGTATCCACGGATAATAGCATTGGTGCAGTCTGATGGATCGGGCGAAGAACCATGCCCATACCCATGGTGTACCACTAGCCTGGCATTTTCCATGCCCATTTCCTTGTGCAGCTCGCGAGCGTTTCTAAGAGGCGTTACAGGATCGTGTGTTTCCGCGATGAGCAAGACTGGGTGTTTAAGCTTGTTATTCAAGTCTCCCTGATACAACGCTGCGCCTTGAGGCCAATACTTGTTGTAGTTTTGGCACGGAAACACGGTTGCAAAATTACCACCTCCGGAGAGGAAGCTCTTTTCGGTCAGGTTGCGCCAGAGGGATTCCCAGAACTCGAGGCCACTGGCAGGAGGGCCGTCGGCGCTTGCGTCTCCGCATACCACCATGGGCAGGAGCTCACTCGCAAGACCCAGAGGCTTTTCAGGTTCTGATGGTTGGTACGCGAATTGCCCGTGTGCTATAGAGGCCGCTGTTGTGGTGTTGCCAGATTCCAAGTCGGCGAGTGCTTGAGCCACTTCTGGCCAATATCTCGGATTATAGAGCGCACTTCCAATCACCCCTATAATAAGGCTGTATGTAATAATGACTGGCCCCTTTTCCTCGTCGTAAGCTGGTATCGGACGCTCGGCCAATCCGTCCAGGAGCTTTGCCATCCTTGCCTTTAAGCTATCCAAGGTCACCCCGGAGCCATTCGTTGGCTTAGCAAGTGCGCAGTTACTAGGGCCGGCGGCGACACATTCTCCTAGGAAACCCTCGTTCCAAGCATCCGTGGTGCTATGGACCGCAGTCGCTGCGTACCCCCCCGTGACTCTATGCTCTCTAGAGTAGTCAACGCCATCTAGGATAAGGCGTCCTGACTTGTCTGGGAACATGTTGGCGTAGATTTGACCAAGCGTAGTACCGTAGCTAACCATGTATCCCGTTAGCTCTGGCTCTCCAAGGGCAACGCGGATTGCGTCGACATCGCGAGCGACTGAAGCTGTCGAGACAAATCGCGGTACGTCGCCGAGTTCCTCAAAGCAGGCCTTGAACTTGGCGTCATTTACGGCGTTGACCAGCTCCAACTGCTGGCGAGGAGATGGGGACTCCCTGAGATCTTTACCAACCGCCAAGTTCCAACGGTCCTGGAGCGCAGCCGGGTAGCAGTCAATGGCGGGCTGTGACAAGCCCACGCCGCGAGGGTCGAAGCCCAAAAAATCAAGTAATCCATTGCTTAGTATCTGCGAATAGCGGCCCCCATAAAGGCCAAAGGTCACGCCGCTCCCCCCGGGGCCACCGGGGTTCATGACGATAGTTCGAGCACCCTTCCCCTTGAGCCCAGAGGCTTGATACTTGGCAACGGCCAAGCGATGAATTCGCGAATCCGACTTGTTGAGGTGGTCCATGGGCACATCCAGGTATCCACAGAGGTGAAGGCCCCTTCCTTGAGTGGAATTGGAGGAACCAGGTGTTGTCGCATTGCCAGGCGCCGGCCCCCATTTCCAGTTGTCCGGGTTGGGGTCAAACATCTTTCTCCAGGTCTCTTGGGGATTCGTATCGTTCAGCAAGGGGATGCCCTGGATGGTTTGGTTTGAAACGCAAGGTATGAAATGAAAGGGGTCATCCGGCTTGGGGAACTCTCCCGTCGTGTTGGCGGGATTGGCCTGGCGGCTGTGGTGAAGAGCTGCAGGTGAGGCTGCCACAGACGGCACCAGAGTCGGCGCAAGACCGATGCCTAGAATGGCCAGTCTGGTCAGGAAGCCCGGGGCATTGCCTCCTGGCCGTTGATCTGCCTGCTTCATCTTGTGCAGAAAGACTGTATATAAAGAGAGAATGAGTGTGGGCTTAAAGAGAGGGTGAGGAAAGCCGTAGCGGTGCCGACATTGAATCCAGAGAACGGGCAGCCAAAGGACTTAAATATTCTGCTCGAGGTTTGTTTTCCACCCAGATGAATCCATGTTCATTTTCGGTACTGGGGGGCCGGCCGTGTTGCAGAAACACAGCCGGCCGCCGACCCGCGCCTGTCGAGTGCAAATGTGATGTCAATTCAAGGTTGAGGTCCAGGAGCCCAGGACCAATTGGCAAGATCGAGTTTGCCCGGATTGGCGACGGCAGGTGGTGGGGCTGTGCCTTCCCAAGCGCCTGGGGCCGCCGCCACTTTGGCTCCACACAGAGCCCAGGCTGGTGCCATTGATGGGACTAGTCGCACGATGCTTGGTGTCAACGTTGACGTTATTATGGAAGGTGCTGCTGGCCTTGAATTTCCGGCACCTTTGGCACCTTTGGCACCTTTTGGCACCGCTACAGATCCCCATAGAGCCCCACTACTGGTGGCTCATCATCCATTCAATGTTGATGCGCCACGCCACGTAGATTTAAATATCTTGGTCGTCATCATCCCGCTGACGGGCGGCTCTTTTTTTGGCCTCGTCCAATTCAACTGCGCGGTTATTATGCTTATTTTTACGCGCCACGACTGCCGCCACCGCCGTTTGTCGGGGAAATGGGCACGCAAGCCACTCGTGCGTTGAAACCTGGCGAGCCTGCACTGCACTGTACATATATGAAACATGGCACCACGAGTCAGTATCACGCTTCTGTCAGCCTGGTTGTGGAGAGAGCACGCGGGCAGTGTCGGTGTCGTTGGCACTTGTGTTGCCAAAAATTCATGGTACCCGACTCCTGGAACCAGGCGCAGCGGCAGGGCTTGTCACATTTTAGCGTCCAGATGACGATCTCCGGTTATGGCACCCATGAACCATAAGAGTCGAGTTCATTCATGGCCCTGCCGCATCTTGTCGATAAAAACATCCCTGGTCCATGCGACTAACTAGGTAGTTGTACCAACGCCCGGCTTGTAGGCTGCACTGCATGGATATCCCTAGCCCAGTGGACACAGAAAAGAGAAAAAGTATATCAAGACGGACGAATAAATGGAGAATTGGCATAAATAACAGATGATTCAATATGTACAACTAGACAGACTCGGTTTCCCGTTCCTTGGCCGTCGCCTTGTTTTGTCTAGGCCATCTCGTGCAACCGGACCCCGTGGTAGATGCTTGACTGGCATTAAGCCATTCTCTTAGGCTCCTTGTCCTCCCTCTACTGTATGTACTATTCTAGGTTGAGAAAATTATGTCATTCCTGTCCTTGCTAGAACAGCTGCATCCTATTCCGACATGTCTCATCGTATACTATCCCCAGCATATATTCGCCGAGATGACTGGCAAATGCCGCTCCAGCGCCATCATAAAATCGCCAGCGAGTACTTCGCCTCATCCACGTGCCGGCTACACAAAACTATTGATTAATAGAAGGAGTGGCTAAGCCAGCACTGAGTCCACCAGACTCGATCCCGGTTGGTTTTCCCTACCTTTGCTGGTGCCCGGGGATCCCAGCATAGTTCTTGGTCAATCAGATGCGTTCGCTCTACAATCGGAACCAAACCGCATTGCCTTGGCGCGCACTTGCAGAAAGGAGTGACGATGCCTATTTCCTAACAAGGTTAAGATGCCCGCAATACCTGTTCGCCGCCCCGCCCCCGTACGGGCAGAGACAGGAACTTGGGTCTTTAATCAATCTATGCGTGCTTGGTAGGCCATCTGTAACCTCGGGAAATTGGGCCCCAATTAACTTGTAGCCCTGTAATTTATGCGATGAACGGTCGTCTGTCAACCCTAAGCAGTGTTGCGGGTCTACAAAAGGCAGACATGAGGCAATAGCCATCTCAAGTACAACGAATCCCGACGTCATCACAAAAAAACATGCCCGGCCTGTATAGGAACCAGACCACATTACATTCTACGGACAGAGGCCCTCTTAAATTGTTACCACAGATGTTACAAATTGCACAAGTTGTGACAAGGGCTTAATAGGGCTCGGAGCAAAGGACAATTCAAAGATAATCTCGAAGGGTGTCAAAGGTCCTTGGTTTTCCCAGAGCAAGAGAAGGACGAGTGACCACTATATACATGAAGGGGACGTCTGTGCCTAGGGCTTCTTCCCGGTCGTGTGTTCAGTCTGTGTAACCAGAAGGTTCGGTGTGACCCCCTTTGTTGGGACTCGAAGTTGTTGGGCCCTTTCCGTGTAACACACAAAGTCTAAAGATATAGATTCTAAAACAGCAACAGGCAAAACCTATTTCACTGAATTAGCTACTGAGCGAACGCGCTCTGCACTACAACATATTATGATTGCTGCTCACCGACTCTAGACCACTCAGCCTAGCAACTACTGTTTTATAACCAGACCCCTTTTTTGCCCTCATCATCTACCCTGTGCGAGGGGTTACCCTGTACACCTCCCGGCGACGTCTTGTGTAACAAGTCTATATTACGATGTGAGGCACGCTTTCTCCGAGCTTTACTCTGTATGTGGCCTAGAATCGCACCGTGTGCAGCTACCTGGCACGCAGTATGCAGAATTGTAAAAGAATCATCTATATTCAACTTTTTCTAGTTAATAGAGAAGAACAATCGACTTGATTTGACCTTTTGAAAAAGTACATGTTTCGTTATGCCATTGTCCCACCGTATTTCTGACAGAATGACGGTGTGACAAGGGCAGAGTAAGTGGGCTTGGAACGAAGTGTTCTATTCAGACTATGATAATCGACTTTAGGATAGTAAGGGTCCTTAATTTTCCACGAGGCCTTAAGGGACGGAAAGGCCCCTATAAATGCAAGAAATTAGTGAGGGCTTGTCCTCGCTTAGACCGACTTTAGGTCTTGTGGCTTTTGCCTTTGTTGTTGTGTAACCTTTGTTGCCCCAACGCCCTTTGTTGTAAGCCAACCGTGTAACAGACGTTGTCTTTATCAAGCGTCGGGATATTTGTTTTCAGGTTTCCATCGTCGTTGACACAAACCCCACTATCGGTAGTACATTGTCCCTCTGGCGGCGTTGTGACTCGTGAGTAGATATTTAGCTATTCAGTAACCTGCATGTGTCCAGTTGGTTGCTTTTCTACTGCGCTGTTTCCAATCACTCCCGGAAAAGATACCTGGCTGTATGAGGCCTGGAGTTGTGGTAATCGCTACAGCATCCAGTCCCATTCTTGAGCCATGACCCTCTGTCCGCCTGTTCAACGCCAACCAACAAATTGGCCATGTAGGCACATGATCAAGACTCGATGTCAACGGGTGAAATACAGGGCATCTACAACTAAGAGATGAGATTAACTATAACAGGCACTAGTGGAATTCCCTTTTTCTGGTGTGGTTAAATCGTGACAATCGACCTTGTCAAATTTGTTCCCCTTGCCCCCTTTTCGGCTTCCTCAAGAGCCGACCTGATCTTGCCCACAATCTCATCAGTCTCTTCCACATTGATGGAAAAGCCAATGAGAGGCTCCCAGACGTACATTAAGATGATCTTCCATCTCGACGCTATGGCACCGCGAAATCAGACTTTGGAGCAAAGAGTTTCATGAGCCTCCTCAATGGCGGCATCATGGCTCTCATACTGGGCGCCGTCGCACTTGCCTATTGGACTGGATCTCGACTCACGCACTCTAGGAGCGTGAAAACGGCCAAAAATAGCACCGTTTTATTTGCGTCAGCGATTCCGGCTGTGCCGTCTGGTCAAATCACTCCGTACGCGGGGAGGTTTGGAGCTGCCGGCGGGGCTGCGAATAAGATATTGCGACTATTACGTGTAGGACACTCCGATAGCAGGGAACGGCGGAAGGAAAAGGCTGAGTGATGCGTCTGGGCACCCAGGCTTCATCCATGTGCGCTTCGCGTATCCCGTGAGGAGGGAACCAGGTCGTTCCGGACGACTTGACGCTGGAAATACCGGCAGGCCAAAACGACAGCAATCGCTGGGCCGGCAGGGTCAGGCAAATCCAGTCGGCTCTCCTTACCGGGGAGGCTCTACCTGCCACTCCTTGACTCGACTCGTATTGACGGCCCAGAGACCTCCGAGCTGGATATCCCTCGGATCCGCACCAAGATGAAGGCCGTCACAAGATCTTTGTCCCGTTGAAGACGACCATGTTGACAACATTACTTTTTGGTCTGTTTCTATGAAACAGTGGACCGTGGGATCCAGATCCAAGTCCCCCTATTCTGGCAATACTTTAGAACAATCCAAGACAACAGCACACTTGGTTGAAGACGCAGCCACGGTCGCCAACGCCCATGGGCTATCAACCGCACGACGCGCCAACAAGATGATAGTATAGAGCACGGTTCCATCACCGAGCAAGGAAGCCATGACGAGCGCACAAGCCAGCATGGAACATTCAAGTCCCCCACGGCCACACAAAAGCTTCAAGGCGACGAAGAGGAGCACGATAGCCGTAACAGGGAGCCAAGCGAGCTAAAGATGCAACATGAAGTAAAAAAGCTAAAAAAAAAAAGGGCAACAAGACACCAGTCTCCTGCAGAGGGTCCCTCAGCGCCGCAAGAGACTTCTCGTATCGTTCCTCCTCCAACTCAACCACCAGCAGATTTCCATCCTAGCACCCAATCTGGTCGGCAGCATCTCGAGTCTTCTCAGGCATGGCATACCCGCCATCGGGAATATCCTCCGGCAACGTGATGCTCGCTCCCACGATCCCTCCGCCACCCTGTGCCGGCATGCAGCAGTTCACCGCGTCGATCGCACTCCGAGGTCGCATCCCCCCAAGGCCTGCCGTTCGTGTATGCTTCTTCGAGGCGGCCCAACAGCAAGTTGCCCAAGGGGAACGCGCAGCGCCCATCAAAAAAAGCCAAGTACTTGTCTCTTTCCTCTTTGGAATATGCCAATCGGTAGGACTAGTCATCGCCACGTCCCTCATTCCGGTACAGGGGCGCCTCGTCCTTACTGGGGGAAAAAGGGGGGGGGGGGAGTGCATGTACTCACATTTCCTCATTTTGCTTCATCGCCACGCAGCATCGCGCAGTCAGGTGGCATCGCATCTCCTCGTATACCCCAGACGCGGGCGGCGCGAACGATTGATGCAGCGTTGCTTCTCGAGACGCCACGCGAGACCCGGCCCAGCCGCCGGTGGATGGATGGGCTGGCGCTCAAAAACAGACAACTCCTCAAAGGGGGAGGTGGCACTGCGCAAACTGGGCGTTTGCATATCCGTCGCCGGACGGCAAAACGGCATCATTTCTGCATACTATCACATTGACAGCGCCAACGGGTCGCTTCGTCGCCCTGGTCGGCACGACGGGCAGCGGGGAGAGTTCCGTGGTGAAGCCGCCCGAGAGTGCCGCTCGATCCAATAGTGAAGGGGGTATTCGACATGACAATCTGCAGGGCTTTCGGGGCCAGCTCGCAGTGTGGAGCAGAGGTGCCGTGCCGTACAGCGGAACGATACGTGATAGCATCATCGGCGATGGCGACGAGACGGATGGTGCTGTCGGGCAGGCCTGTCGAGATGCAAACGTTTGGGGGCTTGTGCCATGTTCCCCCTCCGTTTCTATAACCATTGACTCTAAAGAAGGGCTGAACCTGGGATGGAGCCTCGAACATGGCACCAGGAATCCCTATCCTCTGGACTCGATATTCTCATCGGACCACGAGGCATCCAAGTCTCAGGCGGGCAGAAGCAGAGCCTAGGCAATGGCTCGAGCTGTACTACGCAACCCCAAAGTATCGTGAGTCTCGCCTACACACGCCAAAGAGGAGTTTTTCAAGATTCTTTGCCCATCGAGAATCTTGAATGAAGCAACCTCAACTCTTGACCCCCTATCCGAGGCTGTGGTGCAGCAGACGTTGGCTGCTGCCGCTGTTGGGCAGGCAACTATTGCTGTTGCCCACGCTAACCGCATTTACGTATTTGGTAACGGATGGGCCGTTGAATAGGCTGTTGAACAAGGCACCCGCGCGTGCTTGATGGCAGAGCGCGGGCGTTATTGGGAGATTGTGGGTTTGCAGAGCCTGGGAAACTAAGCCAACCATGCCATGCTCGCTTCAAGCCCATTGCCCACGAATACTGAATACCGGGCTAGTTTCATTTTAAACCTGAGTGACATCCGCGACGAAGACGCATGAGGGCCCCTTAGCTTCTGGAAGAGGGAGATTTTGAAGCCTTGACAAGTAATAGAATCATATTTGATGTTATATCCCCTCAACGCCAGCTCCTTGTCACAGCCCTCAAAACCCCTTATTTAATCTCAAGAGACAACTTCCTCAATTAAGACTACTCACTGCCATTGTCGATATCCCTCCCAAGCTGCATCCACCCCATACTGCTTTCCAAATACAAAGCCGCCACCAACAGGATGCTGCTGTGTTTACTGCATATTAATGATCAGTCAAACCCATTATTTTCATATTGATTGGTATCAGCCATCCACGCGAGATGAATGCTGTTTTTTTCTTTTTTCTCTATTCCGTAGTGGTTGTAATTGTTGAGTTGATATTGAGAAGGACGTGCATGCCTGTAGAATATTCTTCCAAGACGCATCCACCGTCGCCTAACCCTCAAGACGAGTCCTTTCTAACTTTTCGCTTTCCAGCTAGTCGGCTCTCCGCACCATCCTCTTCAGGGTTCCATTCCTCCGGCTGGAAGTCAGGATTCCCATAGTGAGCCCTGTTCCACACACTATTCTTGAAAGTGTTCGTTGTTACTTGGAAGGTGGGCTCGGGGAAGCTGTTATTTTCATACTCGAGCTGATGGGTACTGAATCGTATCGGATATCCTGTGGCGCCGGGAGTCGCCATGTGGGAAGGGAGTTGTTGAGGGCCCAGGTTTGTAGAGGGAGGCATCATTGGGGCATTGGAGCTCATTGGTGTGGTTGGTGTTAGAAGAGGAGATGGTGAAGGATGCTGGACCGTCGCAACTGCTGGCGGTGGCTGCGCTGGGGACTCTCCTTTGGTCGACTGTATGTCTGTCCCATATTGTGGCATCCACACCGCCTGTTGGCTCGAAGAAAAGGCATCTCCAATAATAGGATTAGTTGGTGCCGTCACTGCTGGCATGGACATCAACCCCGCTAGTCCATCTGAAGATCCAGTGCTCAAGCCAGGGATCATGCTAAGAGCACCAAAGTCCACGGTAGAGAAAGCGCCCATCGAGGCACCTGTGGTATTAAATGCAGTGTTGTGCGTAAACCCCGTAACTCGATTTACTTGCAACGACACAGACGGCGGAGAGGCCGTTACCGTTGGCGTTCGGTACAAGATGTCATAATGATCAGGTCGATAAAGAAGATATATGAATGTGCCCAATGATGAGACGTCCTTGTCATTTGCCTCCTCCGGGAAACGATACTGGTTGACTTGACTTCCTGTACTTCGATCCAGATATGCAATTTCCAGTACGAAGTTGACAGGTTTCAGGAGTATGTTGGCCAATGCCACGATGCCTAGATGCTCAATCTCGCGATTGACTACCTCAATATTATGGCTGCAGTATTCATCAACACCCTGTCCTCCGGGGATGAAAGGCGCATATGTCTCTGCGTTTGCCTTTAGAAACGTTGCCGCCAACAACCGGAAATAAAATATGAGGCTGCCTTCCACAGCAACGTCATTCCACTTTTGATGAAGTAAAGAGTGGGCAGCGGCTGGCTTGTCGATAATTCTTGCAAGTTCGCGAATCAGATCAAAGGCTTCGTCGGCAAAATCTTCGAAGTAGTTGTACTCGCCAACTGTTGCCAGCAAATGGTTCAAACTTTTCAAGCGCGCAAACTCTCCTTCAATCTGAGCTTGGTCGCCACGCTCAATGAGAGTCTCAAAGTAGGAAAACCCGATTGCTTAAAGATTGTCAATATGTTTTATCTCAAGAAGGAAATTTTGTGGAAATTTCCGGCGCATGATTGGATATGGAAAACGCGGTTATCGTTGAACGAAATGAGGAACAAGCTTACCTCTCCAGCCGCAGTTGCCATCGCCTCTTATAGGACGATAGTGTGAGTATGTTTGGGGTAATGCCTATGGAATAGTACAGGAAGGTTAACTTGGCAGCCCAAATGCAGATACAACTAATAGCTAGTAATTGATCATGTCGGTGAAGGACTTACGATTGTCTTCTCAACGTAGACTTGATCTGCTTTCGCGTATTCGTTTGTGATTACTTCACTGGGAGTCTTCTCTCCTACTAAAGGCCCCTGTTGATATTTGCCTGGTTAGAAATTGATACAAGACCACCAGAGACTCCAACTCCCCTAAAGGAGATTATAGTGCATGTATCGGAGGTGCTTTGCTCCTGGCGCAGCACACACCACATGCAGAGCAAACTGAAGAAGAGCCCACCTGAAGCTTCGGTCGATAGTCCTTTGCTGCCTCTTGCTGCGCAGCCATGTCATGGCCGTTTGGCTCCTCCATACTTGGTGCTGACCTGCTCGGCGAATGCTGCTGCTGACGGTTAGCAACAAGCGAGAGCTCCGAGGGTGGCCGTGGTGAAAGCTGTTGGCCCAGGTGGTATTGTTGCTGTGGGTGGAGCGCGTCAGTGGCACACGAGGATGACAAAGAGCCAGTGGCGACACCCGTATGGGCAAGATATTGCTGCTGGTGTCCTGCATGTGTGGGGCTAAACTCTCTCTCTCCCGCATGTGCGGGTTGTGGTAAACCAAAAAGTGGTGCAAAATCTATGCCATGGGATGATGGCAACGAGGAAAAGAAAGACGAAGAGGAAAACGGTGTAGACTGGGGCTGGAACATGCCGCCACTTCAGAAAGAATGAGGGGGGGGAAACGAAATGGTTCAAGACGCAGATCGGGGGAAGAGACGATTAATTTGTCGCGTAGATCGTTGTCGCTATCCGGTAGTGGCGTGTTCCGACGTCTGTCGGGTACCAGCAGCCCTGGCGTTCGGGTTGAGCAGCGTGAGCGTCACTTGAGTCCGTCGCTTGCCCAGAGATTGTGTGATGTCAACAGCCTGTTCAGTCCAACATCAGTCCTCCTCTTGTACCGGGTAAACTCGACTCGCCTGTTGCAGGACAACTACTAACCTGCGTTACCGTCTCTGTGTGGGTGGGGGGAACTGCCGAGCCTGGAACAGGGCAGCGGAGGGTTGGGTGCGGTAGTAGCCGCAGACTAGGAACGGCCGGCTCGACAAGTCTCGATGGTGTGAGCGCTGAGAGGCAGGAGCGCATGCGTTAGCGGAAATGTTGGCGATGTGAAGCTTGTTGGGGCGTGGTTGGCGAGCCGGGATTGGAAGACGGCAGGTTAGCGAGCCCTCGGCTGTCGAAGCGTTGTGGTCCTTGGTGCTTTGTCCTCGATTAGGTCTGTGTGCGTCGGCGCACTAGTCAACGACGGGCGATGCAAGACTCGGTTTGGAAATTGTGCTTCAGCTATCGTGGGCCCAAGGAAATTGAGTAGTGATCCGTGTGCAGATGTTGGCCTTGCTCTGTAATATCAAAGACGTAGAAGCCTGGGTTCGGGAGATCGACACCAGCATAAAGAAGAAGAAAATAATCACGGCTGGGTGAGGAGTCACATCCAGCTAAAACCGGGCAGCCGAGACGAAGGAAAGACGTGGAGGGTCGGCGACGAAGCCTACCACAGATCGTGTGTTGTTTGCTGAGTGTGAGAGGGAGGCAAGACGAGGGAAGTGGAAGAAGAAGCAGAGTTCCGAAGTTGAAAGCGACGGTTTTCTGAGGAAGGAGCCGTCGCAAAGCAATTGCTCTTGCCAATCTCAGTGTATCGTGGAATTGTCTTGGCCCAGTGTTGGAGACGTCACAGGAAGGAACAAGGCACCAGCGGGGTAGCCAATGAATCGCGGTCTCTCGGCGGCAGCAGGACTGGTGGCCTTCTCGGTGTGCAAAGCACAATTCACCAAACACACGTTGATCTTGAAGAGACGGGAACCGCAAGTCCGGGCTGACGAATGCCGAGGTAAGTACGGAGCAGGTCGACAAAGATGAAAGATGACAGAAATATTTAGAGGAGGTGGAAAATAATATAGACGAGCTGCGATGGCCTACACGGACAGCAGCTCGGGGTCCCAGATAGGTCGAATGGTCGAAGCACTCGAGCACGCCCCGATGCAATGTCGACAGGCCAAAACAATTGGATGGCCAGAGAGGGTCTGGCGACGCAACTGCGACACATCCAGGCATACATACTACAGTACAACATGTTACTCACTTACATCCACCACATATTACCGAGATGTCAACGTCCTAGGTGGTCGACCGGTCCTTGTCCTGGCGACCCGGCCGACATGGGCATCGACATCGACTCCGTCGTCCGCCTCGAGGCATCGCAAAATGGCACAGCCAGGCCGTTGCATGCAGATGCAGCCTCCCCTCTTCACCCTCCTTCGGCTGCCACGCCGTCTCCCGGACGGCCCGTCTTCATGAGCACGGTTGTTCTGGCACACCTCTTGCTGCCACGGAACCTCGTATGTACTATGAAGAGAAATTTCAGATGGTGGCCCAGTCCAGAGCCGGTTTCTGCACTGGCCAAGATGATGACATGGCGGGGGAGCCGAGCTTGTCCCAGATCACAGCTCTTCTCCGTGCCGCGACAATCCCACAGGCAGACGCCGATGGGGCGGAGAGCTGTTGAAAAGCGGAGAATTGAAGCCCGCAAGTACGACAGGGGCCCCGTTGGTAAGAAGCTTTATTGGACCATGTGAGGGCCAAAGGCGTGAGCTTTTTGCGGGCAAAGGGACCTGGTCAGATGTTTGAGGAGGCGGACCACACGGGGCTCGCGGAAGATGGGGGTCGACAAGGGTGAGCCCGCGATAAAAGTGTCAGGACTGGGCCTGAAGGGAGATTGCCAGCATCGATGCCATTCGTTGCTTCTAGGGCAGAGCTGTGCTGCTGAAGACATGGTACCGAGACGATTGTCGACCTCACATGTTGTCAAGCCCCCTACCAAGCACCAGGAGCGCACGAGCTGCTGCTTGTCTCTCTTTGCTCGTTTGTTTGCTCGCTATCGAGGCCTTCTTGCTTGTTTGCTTGATCACTCCTGCTTGCCTCGTCCTCACAGACCGGCATGGACTTCTCGGGGGCCGGAGGAAGCGGTCCTTGTCAAAACCCTGGTCCTTGTCCATATGGCTATATCTCCCGCTGCTATAAAAGATATCCCGGCAAACACCGCGCTAGAGGGCAAAACAATCGCAACTGCTCGAGGCAACAAGAATGGCCCATTGTCTGGCCGTCGTCATTGCACGCTCATTGCACGCGTTGCAAAGAGCTTATACGTCGATCAATGTGTCAGTGAGTATCTGCAATGCACGTCCAGTCCAGTCGGCTTCACCACATCCACTAACGCTTGGCCCTCACGTCAACTCCATGTCCAGTTCGTGGCACCACAAACCGGCCCACGTCCCATCGAAGGTGTGCACGTCGCCGGCAAGCGCATTTTAGACTCGAGAACAAGGACACACCACTTCACAAGCAATCCTGCGCAGGGTCTGGGGGCTAAAGTTCTGCTGCGACCCATCGTGCATAGCATTTGCTTTGTGGCCAATCCAACGTTCCCGTGGTGAGCCCTATTAGCTCACAGGCAATTATGTGAAATTGAAAGTCGGCAGCGGCTGCTCCTCGAGCATCCACGGTCCTGGGTAAGGTGAAGAGACTCAGATCAGACCGGTTTGATAACAGCATGCCTCTTGCTTCGACCATGCTATGCTGGCTGGAAATTGGACAGATGGCCTCGGGATTCAGGGCCCAGCACCGGCGAGCACAACCACATCGGCTAGCGTTGTCGAGACTCTCTCCCCCATACATAGTGAGCTTTTGACGTTATGCAGGACCGTTATTTTTCATAGCTGGTCCAGATTTCATAAGTGGACCAACGGCACGGGACGCAACCACAGCCAGCTCCAGCTCCGCCGCGAGTCATTGTTTTGGCCTTTGCCTCGACCCCAAACCCCTACGGTTCGTGCAAGCTAGGCATGGCCGGTCTCATTTTTTACCAATTGCCGTGACACCTTTTTGATAATGATCCTTCGAGGTGCAGTAGCAGAGAAGGAAGATGGGGCCTTGTCCACATTTCTTGGCGGAACATTGTCAGAGACTCAGCTTCCAGTCCGGGAAGTGGCTTGGTCCCCGGCACTCTGAGTCTCGAGTTACAGTACTATTCGCAAGTCAGAAGGCACTTAACAAGCCTTGGCTACTAGCATCCGACGGCAACCCTTCCGAGATGGGGCGCACGCCGGTCCGATATCATTAGTCTCGCAGATTTCCCCGAGGCTTTCCACCATGGGCAGTCTTGCTCTGATATAGCTTGAGAATGCTTTTCTGGCAATAACGCAGTGATGTTTATGGCTGATGATGTAAACCAGTGTCATAAAAGTGTGCCCTTCGACACCATCCGAGCCATCATTTTTCATAACAGAAAATTCGACGAAAGGGTTGCATCCGCCGCATGTTGGTTCGCATGCAACCCGCACACATCATCCAGTCCGAAGCAAACCTGAACCACGCAACGACACACCAATGCTCGTCTGCCCTGAACTTCTTCGGCGGCCTTCGCCACTCGCATCCAGCAGAACCCTGGCATAATGCCGAGATGCACATGGGTACGGCTCTGTACCGGGCTGCAACCCTCCCGCGCTCTGCCCAAATCGGCTGATCCAGTAGGAAATTTCTACGCAGATGCAATGCCTGTGAACGACTCCACAACGGATCGCAGCACGTCGATAACAAACTTTGTCTCGATATCACCGATCCTCTACGCAGACGCCCCTCTCGGTAAAAGGTTTAGTTCCCACTTTTGAATCTCTTGTCGTTGGACCCTCAAGGGTCGATGGTCTTCTCAGAGTCTCGATCTTGGTCATTTTTTGTCACTTGGGTCGTTTATTTCACATGTCATGAAGCAGACCATATCTTTGACATCTCCAGCTGTGTTGGAAGTCTCCGAAAAGTAGGGTTAAATTCTGGCAGCAAGATCAACCTAGCCTTCAGACGAGCCCACAAAGAGGGGTAACAGATCCTGCTGCTTGTTTTCTGCTTTGTGAAGCCGCCTGTGGTATCGAGTACAGAAATAGCTATCTCTCAGGCAAGAGAGCGTTGCACAAGAATGTCTCTCACAGACTGTTGCTTGCTGTTTCAGATGCAGGAACCCACGGTCACCAGAAACCCGTTTTACTTAGTTGCTCAGTCTATTGCACGCATGTGGGCGCCTCAACGTGTGAAACTGTTGAAAACAATGCCGTTATTGTGGTTATTTTCGTGAGTCACTTGACCCAAAACAACAGAAACTGCGAGTGGAATTTCTTGCATTGACAAATCCGTCTCTACGGAATTACCCGTCGCCGTATGAGCACCACATTACAACACTAGCATCACGTATATGTGACTTTTTCGGCTTCGCACTTGTGGTTTCTTTCGCCTTTGTCGTACAGCATCCTTCGGAAAGGTACAGATTTCAGTCAGTTCAGTCTGTCCCGTCTCTGTCTGTTTCACCCAGATTGGTAATGCGGCTCGGCATGGTACTTCGTATGCTTCTTTGTCATCTATTCCGTACCCCATGTCATTCTATGTGGCCATATCGGAGGCAAATATTATCATGGCCATTAACGAAAGGATCATGAGATATTATGACGCGCTTAACAAGCCGGCCAAGTCGTACCCTTCGACCCACATCCAATGGAGTGCACACGGGTCTTGAACAGATAACTTTGCGTGACCTCCTTAAAACAAATCCACTCTGTGCCTATTCCGCAGAAAAGACTCATGTTGTGTTACGAATTGTGTCCAGCTTGTGGCAAGAGCTCGTGCCCGAGCACAAGATGTGCCCGTCATCTGCAGACGACATGCGATTGTCCCTGGAAGAGCTGTTTTGTGGTTCGGATGGCTGCTCGCAAGAGTTCCTCCGCGCGGACGACAAAGGCCCGAGTGGGGGGCAAAAAAAAATACAGACAGCACAATCCGTCATTTGTGATGGATCTGATAGATTAATTATGTGCTTGGTGTGCGGTATTGCCAATATTTGTGGCGGTCGCCGTCCGAGAAGGTCTCTCTTTCCTTCTTGGTGCATTTGTGTCCCGAGCTGTAGTCAACGAGTAATGTCGTATCTCAACGCCAGGTAGCACGCGAAGCTTCACGACTACTACCACGGTTCTCTTGGCCCAAATTTTCAGTTTTGGTTCATAGTCGATTTCAGTCTGCTCTTGCTGCGTTGGGGCCTTCCATGGCGCAAGCCCAGTGTCGAGTTCCTCGTTCTTCCTCGCCTTTGTACTACACACCAATGGTCACCGACTTGCCCAACATGGCTGTATATGCAGCCTCAACGTCTCTTGTTTGGCAGGGGGGTTTCTAGCGTTCAACAATGGCTCAATCGTGAAACCAAAAGAGACAAAGCCGACGAAAGAAAAAAAGGAGAACAGCCAACGGCGATTTTCGTTGACCGACTCTACAATAGCGTTATAATGCTCAAGATGGATTACAACAAGGGGCAGGTGAGAGAGATATTTAATTATTTTGATGTCTTATGAACAACTAGACAGGCCTTGTCTCATGCCCACATTGCGCTTGGAATCTTGCCCTTCTTTGCTCGTTGCTGCCCTGCCCCACGCAGTGCTCTTCCCATGGAGAGGCCCTGGAAGTCCATTGACTGCTCAAAGGAACCATCACGCTCTTTGCTTCGGAAACCATCACCTTCATTGAACACGGCACCAAACAGTTCTGATATCGATGCGGAGAGGCTGCTCATGGCCTGGATACGCTTGATATCAGCGTCGGATGCTATTTCGAGGATTCCATCCTGTTGGTTGATTGTTCCGTTGATCTTGCCGTCTACAATTAAGAATCCAAGTATGTCTTGTACCTCAGGCTCCGATATCTTGAGTTGTTTCGCAATCCACCCGAGTTTCATGCGGGTGTATGGAGCTATTAGCTTCAAAACGCCCTTGGTTCGCATATTACGGGTGACTTCGTCGATGTTCTCAGCGATAAAAGGATCATCCAAGATGTCCTGATGGCCTTGCAATACCTTTTCGTATGCATGGACGTCGTTTCTTTGGTAAGCGTCGACAAGCTCCGTCATGGCTGATATTCTAGGATCAGATTTGTATGGTTTCGTCTCCTGCGAGTCAAACGGGTTGATGTTGGATTTCATCAGCATCGTAGATAAAAGTAAATACTTGAGTACTTGGATACGTTGTAGAGATCCTGCCTCGTCGTAGTTGCGGAACGACTCAAAAAAGTCGCTTTGTGCCTCCTTCCAGTTCTCTTCACTCATGTGCATTTTGCCGCCGCATTCTCTGATTATCCCCATGATACGAGGGTGCGGAACAGCAGACTTGACTTTCAGTGCTCGTTGATACAGAGCCTTGAGCTGTTTGTTGTTCTTGGTCTCGGCTAACATTTGGATCTCGAGGGCGTAAATTTCCAGCGAGTATGTACCTTTACCCGGGTCGTCTGTGCCGTCAGGTCGCTGACAAGCCTTGTGGAGCTCCCGAAGCTTCTTAGAAACCGAGCCGTATTCTTTCCTGTCAAGGAGCAGCTTGGCAAGCTTGATATTCGTCTTTAGCCACAGCCGCTCGTTGTTGGTGCTTTGAAAGCTCTGTAGGGTAAGGGAATAGAATTTTTCCATGCTTTTCGCGGCTTCTTTGCCATTGGCGCCTTTTTCAATGTAGTCGAGCATGTTATTAATGGATTTTTCGGAATAATTCCTCGTGACGGCTGATTTGACGTAGGTGAGAAGCTCTGCAAAATGGTTCGCTGCCTAGAGAAGCGTTAGCAATGTGAAAAAAGCAGAGTATACCCGATGAAAACCATCTCACCTCATCGTATTTTCCCAGCTTGAATTCTAGTTTGATTGCTTGCTTCAACCCTTTGAAACCCCACTCGCCTTTCTCTTCCTCAAGAGGCGGAATCCCAAGGAATTCGCCAATCGCATCGGAAGGGTCAGTAAGCTTTAGTTGTTTCGCATTGTAGTATTTGTTCTCGATATCGACATCTCCAGACTCGTCGTCCTCGTCTTCTTCGTATTCAAAGTCGTATCTGAAACTCAGGTTAGCTCGAATATTTTGGAGCAGGTGTGACTCTGCCATACTGCTCCTCGTCCGACTCCTGCATGAAATCCTCATCATCCGACATCCTGAGTTCTCCGTTGATTATTCCTCTAGAACAGACAAAGAAAGAAGCGGCACGTCACCATCAAATACCAAGAAGGATTTAGTGAACAATAACGGTCCGCCGCAGAGCTTGATGGAATTCAGTGTCGGTGATGGATGCTGTTGGGGGAGATGCAATTAGTACTTAGGCAGGCGCGGGGCTGGTCGATGCGTGTCTTCCAAGCAACTGCTCTTATCGATAAGACACAACATTGAATTGCCCACACCTCGCACCTTGTCAATTGAGCCTCATGTTTCCCCTGGACATCCACGTTGATCAAGGCATTTGTTCCGGAAATGTTTGGACTTTTCAAGTTTCCCCGAAATATTAGAAAAAAGATCTTTCTTTTGAAAGGCAGAAAACCAGGACCTACTGTTTTTGCTAATTACCGAACGCTGTACGCCTTTTCACGGACTCAACCATCTCAGCACACTGCATGCACTGCGCTCATGAAGATGACTGGGCGAATCCTGTTGGCAGTCTAAATGCCAGTATCATTACCCCTGTGAGTGCTGCAAGCCCTGCGCAAACCAGATATGGCAGTCCCATCCACACTCCGCCCAGCTCCATACCTTTGCTGAGGAGCCACCCTATGACTGGAGAGCTGACCAAGCCCATGACAGTTTCCATCATCGACACAGTTGTGTTTAGAGTGGCAACGGTATGAGGTTCGACAACAGCATTCAGCAAGGCTCTGCAAAGGGTCGGAAATCCGGCACCGAGACTCGTGACGATAAGAGCAGTGATGAACAGCCACACGGTAGGGGCGGCTGCTGTGAGAAAGCTCCCCGCGATGACGAATATTAACGATATGCGAGCCAGGATTAAATCTCTGTTCAAAGGTCCGACCCTACGCTTGTTCACGAGCACCCATGATCCCGCTGGCAATATTACGAGAAGCACGACCGCTGCTGTGATGTTGCTAACCGTGGAAATGTACGTTGCCTACGCCACGTGTTACTCGAAGACGCTTTCCAGGTGCAGAGAAGCGACGTACCGTTGACCACTCCCAGTTAAATCTCCTGGTCATGTACTGCAGCAAGTTAAATGTCTGGTTCAACTTTATTGGATAGTTGATCGCGTAGGCAGATATAAGAATCATGACGCTTTTCGAAGCAAAAATAAAGCGCCAGATGTGGCCCATGTCGTTTTTCATTGAAAACACAGCATGCTCGAGCCGGGATTTTCGAGGGTTGTTGCTGATTTGCATCGGACCATCGACACTGGCACCTCGAGGTCGCTTTCTATCGGCCCGTAGACGGAGCGCCAGCGTTTCTGGCACCAACAGCGACGCAAAGAGCCCGACCACAAGCATGGCGAACCCTAACCAAAGTGCAATCCAAGGATTGATTTTGAGTAGCAGTGCGGCAATGGGGTTTACGATAACCCCTATGATGAGAATCATGGCGTATAGAAGGTAAAAGACGCTCGTGCGCTTGGCCACGGGGATGGCATCCGCGAGCAGCGTCCATATCATGGCTGCCACCATTTGCCCGCCTCCCCCAATGAGATACGCGATGTTGCCATACAATATTGACCAGACAGGAAAGGAGTTGGGCATGCCCACTAGTGTCATTGTTAGCCGTGATGCAGTCCGATCATGTATACCAGCTTCTGTTTGTTTTGCTTACAAACTAAGAGAATCCAGGCAGTTTGGATGACGGCTCCAAATAAGGCCAGGAACAGGACAGGTCGCCGGCCATACTTGTCGGCGATGATGCCGTAAGGGATCTGCACAAAGAAGGCTGCATCGGAACGATATGTTATGTTAGACTTCCTTCTACGAGGCTTGGTCCACAGCGCATGGCAAGAACTTACGAACAAACATCTCGGCTGATACTTCCCATGATCGCAGCATGGCCAATTCTGTCTGGACTCTGTTGTCTTTGCAACGGCCATCAGTTTTTGACATGATGCCAACTGGATGATCTGGGTAGATTTCGCCACAGATACGGTCCTCCATGACTTGCTGCAAAGGCGGCTGCATGATGAATACGCTGACTTCGACGATGAACGCGAAGAGCACGCACATGCTCAGAACCAAGTGCTGAAAGGCCTTGTCTGGTACGACATCTGGCGGCAGATCTGTGTTAAGAAGAGGCGATTCTTCAGTTGAAACATGCCCGAAATAATCCTCTGCTTCTCTTTCCACGCCACCACTGCGGGTTCCGCCACGTCTCTCCTCATCTTCAAAAGTCATGTTCAAATATTTCAATAGGTCTGTGGTCAGCAAAGTTTCTTTGGCCGTTGGTGAACAAGACACGCTCCGGAGAGTGCGGTTCGGTTTTTGATTGTGTCTCGCACCGTTGCAACAGACAGGGGTCGCAATCAACTAAGCCTGATGAAAAGCATTAAGGAATAGTCGAAATTGAAGAAGAGCAAGAGACAAGTACAACAAAAATCGAAGAACACTTCGCCAAATAGCGCAGAACTCTAATGGGAACTGTTACACGGGATCCGAACCCGAAAACGGATTGTTTAGCGCCGAACATCCACGAATAGTTAGTCAGTGCCAAACTACGGAGTAATGCGATCAATGACGAACGATTTGCTCCATTGTTTCCATGGGGGACTACTACACCCATGGCGCCTTCACCGGTTTATCAAACCAATGAAAAGGTATTCCAACTGTCAGACCTGCATGTAACAATTGATCCGGAAGTACGGAGTAGCCAACAACGATAGCCGTGGCTGGTGGCGGAATTGCTCTCAGCCCTGCATCACAGTGCCACGCATTTCATCGTCTTTGTAGCGAATGGGCATGCAAAGGATGACGGCAGCTAGTCAAGGAGTGCGTGGAGAGCAGGAACTTGTACCCGGTTGGTCAGCTTGAGAATCCTTCAAGTCCACCTTGCCACCCTGGTTGCAAATCGAGAGTAAGCGGACGATGGCGTCGCCTGAGTGGGCCTTGTCCTCAGTTGCCCAGACACACATGTGCAGGGTGATTTGCCAACTAGGCCAAAAATCAGGCCTTTCTCCCCTGGTCTTCGTTGTCTCAGGCTTCGGGAACCGTGGCAGGTCTCGATGGAGATTACTCAACCCGATGCTCGGATTATGATACGCCTCGAATCAACTGGCGGAACTCTATGTCAAACAGTTGTCATGTCTATGTGCCTGCGACGTCTCTGCTCTTTTGCAGATCCCAGCAACGCTCGTCCTTTCGACAAAGACTGCCTGCACCTTTTGCCTGATAACGTCAGATGTATATGTGAGCTGAGGCAGTTGAAGCCACATATGGGCCCTTCTCATATATGATTGGCTCCGTGACTCTCACAAGCTGGTGCACACCGTTTCTTTTTCTTTTTTTGAACCCCCGTTCCCTTTCTTCTGAACAGGAAGAAGCCTCCACAAGACTTTCTTCGAATAAAGCACCAGACTAGTATCAAAGCAGCTCTTGAGCAGAGACAACCTCCATCTGCTTCCGCTGCGCCCACTTTGAAGCAACCATTTCTGCGACACGGGGCGCTCCTAAGGATTTGTCTTACAAAAGGTAATAGATTTGCTTCCCGGGCGCTCTAGGTGGTCCGATTGTCCTTCGAGGACGTTGAAAGAGTAATGAAAATAGAGCCCAGTCATCTGAATACATACAGCATAAAGAGAGCCTCCACGAACCCTGAGCTCGTCCCATAGCGACATTACCACCATCGCCGCCGGCCCTTTTGCCCAAGTTTTTCGAATCCCTGGGTGAAGGGATGCCTCCAGATATGATACGATATAGCTCAAGCTCGACTTCCAATTCAATTCGTTCCCGTGGTAGATCTGGCGGCTCGCTCTGGGAGAACTCTAGAGAACCCCAATTCGAAGCAGCGTTGTCTTTCTGTCGCATAAGACTAACAATGCCCTGTATCAGGCGACTGCCTGCACCAAGTAAATAGCATTTATTCTCGACTTGCATCTCGATGAGATATTACCGTCATTTCCCTGTTGTGCCTTTTACGCTTTAGTCGCCCGTGGTTTTTCTCGGGATCTTAGGTAGATCTTTGGAGTATACTTAGCTAATCTACCCAAGACCCCGAGCGCAATAAAACCACGAGAACTAAAGAGCAAAAGGCAAGGCAAGAGGATGACGGTATTATCTCGTTCGCGCATGAGAACTCTGGTTCTCGACTCCCTTTTATGGCAGACGGAAGACGGCAATTACAACACGCGAGTCAGCTGATTACTCGTGTCGCGGAGATGTAATGGCAATAAAGTTGACGCTCAGGTGACACTCAACTGTTGAATGACGGGAACTTTTTTACACTTCCTAGGCTGCTCGTTCCGTCGAAATGGAAATACTGAGGCTGAGCTGGAAAATTCAGCCGTCGCTGACTCAGAAAGTCAGGAGGTAACCCAACAGCATTCAGGATTAGAGTGAGGCTGCAACACATGGGACATCAACAAACCAAATGAGGGGAACCCGGGTGAATCTGGCCACAAGAGAAGTGGAATTACTGTGATCCTAGACATGGTACCGACGAGACCCGACATTTAGATGACGCCTGACCGAAGAGTGTCTCCATGGTTTGCTTGGTGCCGCCTTCCACCACCCCAACGTCTCCTTCTCCCCTGCAATCTGATGGATTTCCACCTCCTACTTTCTGTTCTTGATCTGGACAACTGGTACATCTGTAGGCGGTCCAACTTTTGGGTGGTTCGCCAGCGAGAATGTCCTTGGCCGCTGACACGTTGGACATGCAGACCCTCGTTTAAGGGTGATGCGTCTTGGAGCACATCCCACGTTGGGACATTCCCAAGCTGGTTTCTGCAACGGTGGCATTCTGGCTTACGTTGAGTCACTCGGTCGTAGAGAGGCCATGCGTAAAATACTGTGACTTGTTAGTTGGGAACTTGATATATGCTTGGAGACATTCATACCCAGTTTTCAAGCAACACGATACTGTTTGTCAACGACGTTTGGGAACAAGGGGGATGCCAGGTACAGAAACCCAATCGACAACAGCGCCCGGAAGACGTTATATACAGTGCTCAACCATTATGAACATATGCAAGCTTCTTGTGCAGTGACAACGGAGAAGCGCATACACACTACGTGGACTCCCCTCACCTATCAAGGGTGAACACGCTCTTTGCAGAGCCTTTTTACCAGTTCTCGGGGGCCGATTAACATCTGACGCCTATTGTTTGAAGCTTGAGGCTCCTCGACTCAACTAACGCTGGTCGTCAATATCTAAAAATCGAGTCGAGTCATTCGCAACCAAGTGCCAATTCTTGCCACAGGTTTGGGCGCAACTGCTCACATCATACGGCCTGAGGGAAAATTAAAGGCCCCAATACCCCACACGGCTGCATCAGGGTCGTCATGAGGCAGACTAGAGAAGAGTGAGGCTGTTTTGGTGGTTTTCAATGCAACACGAGAATCTCCGCCTTCTAAGTGGTGTGCCGAAGAAAGCAAGAGGTTCACCGAGGTCGGCGGCTCCAGATCCGTGCCGGAGTTGAGGATGAACGATTCACCAGCCCGATTTTAGCAATCAGAGCTTTGAAGTTCAATCATGAGAGTAAACGAACAGTGTCCAAGATGGACTTTGCCACCAGATACGGGAAGAAGAATTGATCTCATCTGGGAATTGTCAGACGCCAAGTCGCCCACGTCGGCAACTTCCCGATGGGCAGATGGTGGCGGAATTTGGGGCCAGCCCTGCCTTGGTTATGCATGTCGCTTATACATTTTCAGCCCGTACAAGCCTCCTGCGGACTAGTACCGAGAAATGCAGATTATTGGCTGTCTTGGCCCGGCAATTTTGGAGAGGGAACGCCCCTTGTGAGGCTCAACACTTTGTTATCGTCGACATGGCCAAACGCACACGGAGACTGTTGAGTTGGTAATTCGGAGCTGAATCGCCAATATCTGCTCCGAAAAGAACAATCGCCACCGCCAGGAGCCGATTCGCCTGAGACAGTGCCGGCTGACAACTTGGTTTGTGTGTGCTCGTTGATCCCGGCGCAACGTGGCGCCACGCCGCCAATGCAGCAAAGATGATGGCCATGTATGATTCGCCGCTCAGCTATACAGTCCCTGTATTTGACGTTTTTGCACCTTGAATCAGGCCGGAATAGGTATGCAGTCGGGTTTCTCGTATTGTGTCACAAGACCGTCTACTTGAGCCATATCTCACCTTGCGGCTAGCCAAGGTGACAAACCACGACAAATTGGGGAGTCTCTGCTGGTGCATGTAAAACAACTGCGTCAAGTTTTGCCGGCGTATTGAGAATTCTGTTAGGACCATGGGCCATACATGAATACACGGTCAAACTAGCCAAGATTGATCAAGCACACATTTTCACAACAAACTTTGCATACAAAGAACCGCATTCAGCCATAATCCCGGCCATCACCAGGTCGCCGGGCCAAATGTTCCATTTTCAGGCACCGTCTTCAAAATGGCAGCATACGTCGCGTCTAGCGTTTCAAAAACAGCTACGTTCCCCCACCACTGTGGCACTGTCACGTTGGGAAACGTAATGGCAAAGAAGATGACGATGGTGCTCAGGATCAGGCCGGCATCCAGCGCTGCAGCCGTCGTGTAGTTGTACGTCGTCCACCAACCATTCCACCTATTTCGAATCCACTTGTTGAAGATGAGCCCGACGATACCCCATGACGAAAAGCTCAGGGGTGTGGCCGGCGGGAGCCAGGCCATGGCTCCCAGCATGATGGGCGCCTGAAAGTGTCGGAAGAAGGTGATCCTGAGAGTCCTTGTCAGGACGTATAACAATACAGGCAGCGCCGCGCCCACGAGCCAGAACCAATTGAAACGGGCGTACATGCCTCCGACGCCAAACATGCGTCGAGGTCCAATGACGCCCCATACAATGCTGGATGAGAAGAAGGCCCGTCCGTTGGGGCATGTGAAGTGGTTTCTTTGCAGGTTGGTGCATACGTCGGGGATGTTTCCGAGGGTCCAGTTCATGACGGCAATCTGGACAAAGACTGCCCAGATGGTAGGCACTACCTGGCACCAAAAGGTGATTTTGGGCGGAATCTTCATGTAGTGCGCGAGCTTCAAGTCGCCGCTGTAGGTCTGGGCTTGTCCCAGGGTGATTGTGCTGAACACCTTGAAGAGCATGACGCCAATCGGCCGGCCCGGAATCATGAAGCCGGCGAGAAAGGGCGAGATGACATTGAGGCTGAGCAAAATGTTGGACACGGCAAGGATCATGGCCGTCGGAATAATGAAGACGAGAGCCACGAGTACAGAGACAAAGAATGCCCACCACGGAAGTTGAGAATCGTACGCTTCGGCAGTGGCGAGGCCAAAGGCCATGGCGAGGAGGAACAGCGCGCCATACCACCAGTCGGGCGCCTCGGCATATTTTTGCATCATGCTCAAGTGAACATCGGCTCCTGGCTTCGTGCTGCGCGGAAACGATGCCAAACTTGGTTGCCGTGGTGCAAGGCGGTGTGGACAATGGCTGCGGTCAAGGCCGCAAAGGACAGGCCGTAGTTGAGCGCAAACGTGGGCGCCAGGAAGAGCGGCGAGTACTCCCTGTATTTGGCTTCGTCAAAGGTGAAGCCGCTCCCGAGAATCCGGCTGACATTGTAGTTGTTTTGCGTATTGTCGTAGGTTTGTGCCGTCACCAGGGGGAGATGGTCGGCGAACAGCGTGCCGCTATACACCATGCCGATGGTCGCGACGAGCACAAAGACGAACAGGCCAACCAAGGTGTTGACATGGGAGTGAGTAGGGGCTAGCAACGGGTCTCCTAGGTACGCCGTGACATGGGTCCAGTCAAGGGTGAGAGGGATAAGCGACAGCCCGGTAGTCCCTCCGAAGAGCTGGTTGACGACGACATTCCTGGGCCGGATCCAGGTGGCAAAGGCAAACACGGACAAGCCCTGCCACAAGACGCCGGGGATCCAGTAGTAGCAAAACATGGACGCGGCGACCATGGCGAACCACCGGTACCGACTCACCAGCCAGCCGTTGGAGCGGAGGCCGTCGTCGCCCTTGCTCTTGTCGTGCAGGGCGTAAAAGAGCGAGGTGCTCGCAAACTGATTGGGCCACATCATGGCGGCAGGCCAGACGAGGAACCGGCGGAAGAGGCCGGCGAGGGAAATGCCAATCAGCTGGGAGCTGAGGGTGAAGAGCAGCGAGAAGCCCCAGCCGAGATTGAAGTTGTAGAATGGCCTTCCCTGCAGCGCCAGCAGCGCATCCGTGCTGTAGGCATATCCCAGCGAGACGTTGGCCATGAGGGTAATGACGACGTGCGCTTTGATGGTGAATGGGCCCGGGTTGAATGTCCACCGCACTCCAAGGGTGTCGAATACTCTTGCTGGCACGAGCCTGGCCCAGAGGCACCCGACGGGGTAGACGAGCAGCTGGACGACGATGGCGGGAAAGTTGATGGCAGGGCTCCTGTAGTTCTGGTCAGCATCTTGACGCATGGCTTTCTCCTATTTTCTCAAGAACGGGGGGGGACGGCGCACCGCATGCTCAAAAACATGTTGAGGCCGCTGCCCACCGTCACAAAGATGATGCCGAGGATCCACGCTCTCACGGTACTCGCCACCTGTTCGTGGTCGGTGTTGCGGACGGCAGCCCGCACTTCTTCATACGGGGAATCCTCGCCGAGGACGTGGTCTGCGTAGGCAAGTTGTTGGGCATCCCCACGTTTCATGGCGTCGTCTCTTTTGGGCTCGTCCAGGCCCGTCTCTGCCGCGGCGGCGGACTTACTGCTGCTGGGTGATGTGTCGTCCGCGCCCGGGCTGGACACTTTCAAGGGCTTCTTCATCGTGTTTTGTCTTGTCGTCCCCGCGTGAGTCGTGCGTCGATGCGCAGAACAGCAAGGCGGGGTCCGGCGGGTTTAAGGAAACGCGTTGCTGTACCGGTCCATAACGACTAGGGGCATCATGGGACAATGCTACCTGCAGAGCGATGAGTAATTGCCATAGGCCCGGCACGCGGGATCGCGATGGATGGTTGCAATCCGCGCTCACGGCCTAGTTTGGCGCTCTCCCGGATGAAGCATGATGGAGATGGGGCCACCGGTGCGTGGTGCGTCTCATGCCGGGCGGTGACGAAGCAGAAAGGAGAGCATCTTGATTTTTGGGTGTTGATTTGCCCGTCGGCGTTGCTCAGCGTCAAAGTGTAACACGGCATTGGTCAATCCGCCGGCCAGCCTCGTCAAACGGTTCCCGACGGGGCTTGCCACATGTAAGTGGGGGATACGAAACGAAACATTACTTGGGATGGGATGGATTCGCATGTCTTTCGGGGGTCCTGGATAAAACGGACAAGTTTCCCCGCCGCCTCCACGTCAGAGAAGGAAGCCGCGAGACGCTCAACTCGGCCTGATTCGCAGCCTTATTGCCATCAGCCCGTGGGGGTTCCGATGGCGTCGCGGGGTTGACTGTCAAAAGTCCCCTGTTGACCTGGTTAGTCTACTCCGATGCAGGGCTCTTGGCGTCGATATCATGTCTGGGGCCAATGGCAAGGTTGGTATGTTGGTTACACTCGAGTTGGTGCGAGTTTCTCCACGGAAGCCAAGCAAGGCGCATTGAAATCCCGGTACACCCGGGACAGCACACTGTGGCTGCTTGAAGCCTTGGTCTCTGTAGTAAGATGCTTGCCCAGATTCGTCGTTGTCGCAGTAACGACCGTATGCTCGATATTCGTCTTGCTTAGATCCGGTACCCCAGTTGATTGAGACAAAGGTTTTAACATGACCATTTAAAGAGTTGCGTCGGTAGCTAATCATTTTCTGGGGGCTGTATTATCATATTTACAAACGGATGGCAATGTCAGAAGCCTACTGAGGCTGGCTCTGCAACATGACGAGACACGACAATGAGAACAAATCGTCAACCTGGCCATGTGCGACCAAACACATGAACAAATGCAAAGTCTGCCACTCGAACATGAATTTCGAGTTTATACCCATCTATTGGTCATTCTCTGTAATCCACGACATACGACGTTCGACTGCCTTATACTTTATCCTCAATTCTGTCTTCTTCTCCAAGGCCTCGCTTGGAATCTTGCTCTTTGACCAAAGTCTCTTGTCACTCGAGCGAATCATATAGCCGACGCAACCCATTGCGCCCTTGTGAGATGCACTAGCGCAGTTTGTCCCGTCTGAAGGAATATCAGCCAATATCTCACGGTGGTGTTCTTGGACGGCACAAAACAAGTCCAGTCGATTCGCATTTCACGGGTTCCAACACAACTATTCAGAACAGAAATGATGAAAAGCGCGACTCCATTATAACACCTTGTTTCACTGCCATGCTGTGTAATTATTCTTAGGCAGCTAGTTCCGGGTGGCACGGATCATTCGGCTCGTGATTTGGACCATGCTGTTGCGAACGGCCACTCGACGACCTCGGTTATCCAACGGCGACGGTGCATGGTCCAGTCCCAAACACTTGGGTTTGCCGCTCTTGTAGCCGTGAAACCGCCTGGCCGCAATGGCCAGCATCGGACCCCGAGTCGGTGCACGTAGCAGCATTGAAGCGTCGAGACGGTCGGTTTTTAATGGGGTCCCTGTGGAAATACGTTCGGATGCCGAGTGAGTCATGGGCGCGGCACAAACGAGGCAAAAATACCCAATGCGTATATAAAAAAGGACCAATGCAGGAAAGTAAATCTGCGTGTCCCGATAGCCATTCTGGGAAGCCAGAGTAATCTGTATTCAACTGCCGAGTAATTGGTCGCGGTTGTTGTCCATCTCCACTGCCTGCACAGGTAAGCCGGTTGTCCATACCCTTGATTTGAGAAGCAAGCTCTGTTGTTCGATTTTTACTCTTATTTTTTTTTTTTTTTTCCCCATGTTTTTCATCTTGTGAACTGCCCTCTTTGTCAACATGGATTCGCCATATTCTGCGCTAATGCATGCTAAAAACCCAACGGCAGCCCCAGGAAACGAACAGCCACACCCAACACCACCATGATACAACCGTCCACGAAGCCCATCGTACTGGACGGGCGCACCGGCGAAGGCGGCGGCCAGCTCGTCCGCATCGCCTGCGGCCTCGCGGCACTCACATCGCAGGCCGTCACCATCGAAAACGTCCGTGGCAACCGCGAGGGCGGCCGAGGCGGCGGTCCGTCCCATCCCATCCGTCTCCCTGTACCAGCTCGCTCGATGCCGTCGTGACTGACCTCTCTCTCCCCCTCCCGACAGGCCTCAAAGCGCAGCACGTCACGTCGCTGTCGTGGCTCGCACAAGTCACGGGCGCAGAAACCACCGGCCTGGCAGTCGGCTCCAAGACGCTCACGTTCAGCCCTAGGCGGCCGCCGACGGACCTCGTCCAGCGCCGCTTCGAGATCAAGGCCGACACGGACGCCGCGAGCGCGCTGCTGGTTCTGCAGGCCATCTTCCCGTACGTCTTGTTCGCGGGCAACGACGCCCGTGAGCCCGTCGTGCTCGACATCTGGGGCGGCACCAACGTCCACTGGTCGCTTAGCTACGAGTACTTTGACCAGGTTCTCGCGCCGACGCTGGAGGAGAGGTTCGGCATCAGGATGGAGAGGGCGCTCAAGGCGCGCGGGTGGAATCTCGGGCCCCGGTCGAGGGGCCACATGACGCTGACGATTCACCCGGTGCCAAGGGGCGCGACGCTCAGGTTCTCGCCGCCCCGGGAATACGCCTTTCCGGAGTCATACCGGGTCCGCAGGGTAGACGCGAGCGTCGTCGTGCCGGGGGCGTCTCACGCGCGTGTCCAGGAGGAGCTTGTTGCCGCGCTGGGCCCTCTGTACCCCGACGCCGACGTCGAGTTCAGGGTGGTGGAGGACTCGGGGAGCGACGCGCGATGGAGCATCCTGCTGGTTGCGCATTCCGAGGGCGGGATCCGCTGGGCGCGCGACTCGCTCTTCTCCATGCCCAAGAAGCCCAAGACGTCGCGGGACAGGGTCATCCAGGCCGCGTGCGCCAGTCTCTGCAAGGCGCTCTACGAGGAGACGAGCCTCGGCGGAACGGTCGACGAGTTTCTCCAGGACCAGCTGCTTTCCGTGCAGGCTCTTGCCGAGGGGTACTCGTCCTTTGTCCGGGGCGGGGACCCGGCCGGGTCTTGCATGAATGGGCCGGTCGGCGAGACGAGGATGAGGAGGGAAAAGACGCACGAGCCGTTTGGGCACGGCTCGACGCACACCACGACCGCAAGGTGGGTGATTGGCGAGCTGCTCCCCGAGGCTGAATTCTACAACAAGGGAGACGTGGTCAGGGGCGTTGGCTTCTCTCTACAGGGGTCATGATGGAAAAAACAAATGCATTCTAAAACTGTAGCACAAAAGCACTTGACACTTATATGCGCCACGTCATTCGGGCACCTGGCCGAAGCGGTACTGCGCCCATCCCATGCTCCCCTCGTGAAAAGTCCACGTCTGCTTGCCCCTGTCCTCGTAGGCCGCGCCGGCCGCCACAAACACGGGCATCACATGGTCCATGTAGGGATGGGCCTGGCGCGCGTCGGGCCGGCGGCACACGGCGGCCATCCTGTCCTCCCTCTGGTCCGGGTCCGCCTCGACCGCCTCCCGGAGCGCATTGTCAAAGCTGACCGTGTAGGGAAGCGGCGCGCCGTCGCCGTCAAAGACGGAGTGCAGGTCGCGCAGGTTGTGGACCGACATGCCCGCGCCGATGATGACGACGCCCTCGTCTCTCAGGGCCGACACGGCCCGCCCGAGGGCGTAGTGCGCCGACGGCGACTCCGACTTGAACAGCGACACCTGCACCAGGGGCACGTTGAGCGGGTTGGTCTCGGGGTCGAATGCTGCGGGTTTATTGTCAGAGATGCGTGCGCGCCAAGGGGTCCTTTGCTTGCCACGTACCGACTGTGAAGCCCGACCAGACGCCGTGGTCTAGGCCGCGGCTCACGCCTCTGCTTGCGATGCCGGCCTCGGACAGCATCACCATGATCCTGCTGGCGAGCTGGGCGTCGCCCTTGTTCGGATACTTGGCCTGGTAGTAATGGTCGGGGAATCCATAGAAGCTATTGGCGACTCTTGGGTCAGGCAAAGCCCACGCAGGCAAGATTCATGTTCAGATTGGGGGGGGGTTAAACAAACTCGTATATCAAGTCGGCGTGCTCATCCTTGTTGACGTAAATCTCGTCCCTTCCGCCCTGCCAGTGCGCGGAGAATACGACGACGGCCTTGGGCTTGACCTTTTGTGTGATTTCCCTGCCAATCTGCTGCAGGACCGGGTAGGCGGCGTGCTCTGTGTCATACTGGACGGTGGGCTGCCAGGCAATGAATTCAATGTTAGTCTCAGTCGGTGCAGGGCGCGACGGGCGAGGCGACTTACGCCTCCGTGGCTGAAGAAGTAGACGGGCGGTTTGGTCATTGGGGCGGCGGGCGACGATGTGTTTTTTAAGGAGCTCGAACTCGGCTGCCGGAAGGGTGCTGCTGTTTTGGCAGCAATGTCTGTGAGGGAGATGGGCGACAGGAGAAGAGCAAGCACGACGGCTATGGAAGCGAGGGCCAGGGATCGACTGGACAGCCACGACATTGTCTGCTCGCTGGGGACTCGGTTCTTGGTGCTGCGGCTGCGATGCCCGCCGTCTTATAGACGGTCAATTGCATCGATGTCAACTGATGGATTATCAATTAGCGCGCGGCAACTGTGGAGAGTCGATGGGCAAGACCACGTTGAATCTCGAATGTTTCATTACTCAGCGCCAGCGCTTGGCGGTGTTCCACCTTGTTTTATTCGTGGCGCTGGATTCATCAACGGACCAGACCGGACGCAATCGAATCGGCTCATCCACCGGGCATTTTAAAAAATATTGACTACATGTATGAATTGACAAGGCCCGAGGCAACCACTCGCCATCGTCCAAGTCGCAGCATCGGCTTCATCATGCCGGGACGAGTGTCATGGTACAGGCAACCGTGACCCTGTTGGACCAAGAAAACTTGTCAAAACGAATCAATTGATGTCTATGAGGAATGTTTCACAGACAAATCTTTCTCACAACGTCGGCAGCCGGTAGTCGGGAGGTGCGCAAAGCCGACAAGATTCGCTGTATGGAAAAGAACCGATGACGGAAACGCGACCGGACGTCTATTCCAAAACATGACTCGTCCACTTTGCTCGGGAACCCGACTGCTAGTCCTGTTGTGTCTGTGTTAAATTGTTAATGTCCCTGGCAGGGGATAGGATAGAGCTCTACCAAGATGCTGCCTTGATCATCGTCGGTGTAGTCTCTTCCTCTCTCGTCCCATTTACCGAGGCAGAAGCACCCTATTTCCAAGCAAACAGTCTGTACGAATCATGCCATTTGCCACCTGCGTCTGTTGGGTATAGGGCCTCACTCAGGTTCCGCCTCCGATTTAGCCTTTGCGAGCCACACCTCGTTCAACCTGGGGAAAAAAGCAGGCTCTGTATGTCTCTCGCGAGCCTATTACATCCTTCGTCTACACGGCTTCAACTGTATCCACAGTCGTTGCCCATGGTGCATATGTGGCGTTTCGTCAAATACCTCATCGAGACCTCTTCGAACAACGAGATATTCCGCTCCCATGGCACAGATCCGACCAGTAATTGAAATCCCCTCGACATGGCATGCCATGCTCGTCGACTGATGGGGAAATCGGCCCCCATGGATAAAACTTGGCCGAGCCAAAAGGTCCTGTCAGCGACAAGCTTCTGAGGCTAACCAGAAGTTCTCTGGCTGAAAATGCAAACATTGACATGGCCACGCAGCATAGAATTCGTTCCGATGCATTCCATGCTGGACGACATGCAGCTTACCCCGCCTCGGCCGCCAACCATGGCTTTGGATCATGGTGGCATCGAGTGCCCTTTTTGTCCTCGTATGATGAAGCTTGATGCTAAGCTTTTCGTATCGACTCCTGGTCCATGCATACATATACAGCTGACAAAATGTCCGACTACCCAGTTGTCAAGTTCTGTGTAGGGCGCTGAGCATGTACAACTGACCTTGCCCTGGATTGTCTCGTATGATGTGGTGAGCCGTCAGCATGATCCAGGCAAAAGCATTGTCGCATGAGGCGACTCATGGTCAAGCATTTGCGAGTTGCTTATTCCACCCCAAAGGCTTGGAGACTCGGCCTAGACGCCCGGTCTATCTCTGAGTTATGCGCAGCATCCGAATGTTTGGCTATGCCATGCACCTTGGGTCATTGGATGGTCCTCTACATGTCCGGTGCTCCTTTCGGCCCATAGACAGAAAATGACGAGGTGCTTAAATTTGATCTTGCCGCATCTTTTTTTTTATTTTGTCACTGTTGGCTCTGTTTTTATACATTGATCCCATCAGACCCCATCCCAAGCTATTTTAGACACCGAGCCTTCAGGCCCAGCAAAGAATCTTGATCCTCAGTACGGTTATTATACTTTACTTGGCGGGGCGACAAGCACACAGACAAACCAGTTTATACACACGACTGACTACGACAATGGCACGCTTACAATTCGGAGCCGCGTTCTGCCTCGCTCTCTGGTGGTCCTCTGGCGTACAAGCTACCCAAATCCACAACAATCCAATTGCCTGCGCTGTAAGTCTCGGTCCACCTCAATGCTGTGAATTGGCGTTGGACATGCAGAGCGATTTCTAGTCAGGTTGCTAACCAGCCGCCTCTGGGACCAGGTCGGCTGCCTCAACGACTTCAAGAGCGAGTTCACAAGCCAGCACCAGGACCCGTACGTCGTAGGATGTCAGGGTCCCTTCCCAAACGACATTGCGTGCTGCATCCTCAAGACATGTCCCGAGGACCAGTGGCAGATGTTTTGCGGCAAGGATGATCACATGAATGTTCCGGACAAGCAGGAGTGTTTTGCTTAGCGTTCTGCGCACGTGGCAACAGCAAACACCCAGATCTTGCTCGGCTAAGGGATGAGGGCCCAAAGGAGACAAGACGACTAGACTGTATTTAAGTTTGGATTGGAGGGTTACAAGTTGCCTACGTCGTGGTTAGTACCTCGTCGTTGATGGGCGACTCAACAGCAACGCGGCCAATGACGTCGAAGAGGTTTCAATGTCGGAGGAGGAGAAATCCTGGATTTTATTTCTACCGCGTACCGAGTAATAAAATTACCTAGGTAATTTGCCCAAATCTGAGATCGTGTTGCCCTGCCAGAGCATCCGAGACCCGCACAGCAAATCACCAGCTCCCATGCGCTCGTCCATGATCCACTTTCGCGCAGCTCCCAGGAAATTTCCACTTGCATTTCCAACTCCAACTCCAACTCGGACTCCGTCCCCATGAGAGCTCGACCTTGACCTTGGCCTCCTCGTCTCTCTGCATCCACGCCCATCCGCAGCGACCGTGATTTGTGCGCCCTCATCAATTCCTCTCCTGTCAGCCATTGGTCTTTGTCATTAAACACCCGCTCCCAGCCATGGCTCCCCTCATCCTCCATAATGTTCCCGATGAGGAGTGCTACGTCGGCGACGACGGCATCAAGCGGCCCTACGCCATGTACTTCAACCAGTTCGTGCTCGCCATGACCCCCTGTCGTCAAATTCCTCCCTTGTACTGACTCCATCTCCAAAGAAATGACGCGCACACCGGCACCTCTAGATCACGGCGCAGCGTCGCAGAAACCGGTTCGTTTGGCAAATCCACCCGGCGGTCTCGATCACGAACTGGCACGCCAGCTCGAAGTCGCGAGAACCCGACCCTCGCTGCCGCAGACAAGCTCTTCGGCGACTGGGTGTCCAATCAAGCCGCCGCTGCTGCGCCATCCAATAACCAGCGCAAGAGCAGCGGTCTGATGCAGGACGATGCTCCTCCCCAGCGCGTCGTCAAGTCCATCCCAGTCGAGGTCATTCTTCGCGGTTACCGTTCGTCAGTCCAGCAATACGCCGCCATTTCCCACTATGAGGAACTCGCCGGTGCCATCCTAGAAGACTACCCTCGAGACCCTCCCGCTTCCCAAAGGCGATACAAGTCCGAACTGCGCGACCCAGCCTTGACACGCCGGCGAAAGCTCAGCCCCGAAGAGCGCGCTCTCGTCAACCGTGCCGATGGCGGCGAACACTGGGTTAAGGTCACATTTGAGAGCACCGAGGCCGCCAACGACGCCATCTACGCCAGTCCCCAGCGGATTCTGGGCTACCTCGTCTTTGCCGAGCAGTACAGAGGCATCCCGCCCGCCAAGGATGAGGCGTGCCCGGATGTCGACAGCATCATGGACAACGAGTTTGAGCGAGCCCAAAGCATGCCCGCCACCATGGGCACACCCCGTCGAAAGAGCACCAACAACAACAACCTGCCTCCGATGCTGCACAGCCGACTGATAGACATGTCGCCGTCGGAATCAAAATCGTCGAGCCAAACCCTCGACACGGCTACGTTGACGCCGTCGCACACGTCCTCGGCCACCATGCAGGAAGCACCCGGCGTGAGCTCGGGCGTAGAACCCATGGAGCTGCAAGAAGAAGACGGCATATTTTGCCGCCGCATCCCCACCGCCCGTCGAGCCCGCCTGCTCCCTGCCGAACAGGCTCTTCTGCCGCAGCAGTCTGTCATGCAGCGCTTCGTCAATGCCGTCCCGTTTATCAAGTGGTTCAGCGGCAGCATGATTGGCAACGAGGTGCCGCGAACGGAAACAGGCGAGTTCGACTGGGGGCGCGCCAGTCTGTATTGGAAGATTATCTGGTGGCTAGATGCCACATTTGGCCTGTTCAAGGGCGACGTCTACAGCGTTGACAAGGACGACTAGGAGCTTCGTTTTGGTCAGCCGTGGCAGTAAGTAGCTTTGCATCGGGCAGCAACTGCGTTTACGAGTTTCTTTTTTTTTTTACGAAAGGCCGCCAGAGTTGGCGGTATTCAATTGCATCATTGTCGGCGTTGATGGCGCAGGACCAATCTATCATAGGGGGAAGGGGGGCAATAAAGTTGCTCATAAAATGCTATACCAGCGACTTGTATTTCTAGGACAAGCGAATAAAGTCCACCTTGTAAAACAAAACGCCGCGCACCGTCAGAACCACGTATCATCCTGCCAGGGACTTGGGCGCAACTGCTTCTTCATTGTTGTCAATTACGTCCCGATGTGCCTTCCCATCAGGCTAACCATGCCGCTACATGCATGCAAGACTAATATACCGCTCGGTGATGGGCAAGTGAAGTGAAGTGAAACAATTTGTAGTGGTAGTCGTACAGCCCGGAAACCCATAAAGGAAAAGAAAAAAAAACACTCACGAATCCTCCCACGTGTCTGCCGCAGTCTCCTCCTCCTCCTCCTCCTCCTCCTGTTGGCTGCGGTGCCTCTCCCCTGTCAAGTCTGAACTCGACCTCGTGCGTCCCCTGGCCACCTCTTGGTCGTCGTCCTCGCCCCTCTGCTCGTCGGGCTGCCGCTCATGCTCGCCGTCCCTGGGCGCGTCGGCGGGCGGCTCCCCCACGGCGGCGCCGAGCGACTCAAACGTCACGTCGGCGGGGACCCGGCGTATCGGCTGCGGCGAGAAGGGCCTCGCGCCGCGCGGTCTGTTAAAATCGGCGGAAAACACGCTGTCCGCGTCTCCGGCGCCCGCCCCGGCCGCGGCCCCGACGCCGTTGTGCCTCTGGCTCTGCTCCGTGGCCAGCGCCGCGAGGGACTGGTACCGCTCCGACTCCATCAGCAGGCTGTCGCCCCTCCCGTGGGCCGGGCGCGCGGCGGCGGCGTCGGAGGACGCCGAGTCGGCCAGGATGCTCCTGGGCGGCAGGATGGAGAAGAGCGTGGCGGAGGCGTCTGCGGCCCCCGGGGGTGCGGCGTGGCCGCCGGCGTCCTCGGCGGCGAAGAGGTCGACGCCCTTATCGAGCAGGTCGTCGAGGCCGCCGCCGGTCCAGCCCTTGCGCGCCAGGCTCTCGAAGATGTCGACCTCGGCGCGGACCAGGCTGCAGCTCGCGTCGACGATGCGGGCGCTCGTGTCCTGGCTCTCGCGGAGCAGGGCGCGGGCGTGGTCGGCGTGCAGGGTCGTCAGGCCGTCGAGCTTGCGCGTGAGGTCGACCAGGTGCGCGCGGAAGCGGGCGACGTCGCGGCGGCGCTGGCGGTGCAGCTTCAGGCCCTCCTTTTCCAGGCGCTTGACCTCTCTGCTCTGGGCCTTGATGCGGGCCTGGTACGTCTCCTCCTCGTCGTCGATGACGGTCTGCCACTTGTCCAGGTCGTGCAGGAGGGGCACCTCGAAGGAGCGGTAGACGGTCTCGGACAGGATCTGGTGGTGGTTGGCGATGAGGTGGTGCACGCCCGAGGCGGAGAGGAGCGTGTCGGCGGTGCAGGCGCCCTTGGTGGTGGTGAAGCTGGCCGTCATGGCGGCGCCGGCGGCGTGGTGGCCGATGGGCTCGGCGCGCGACTCCTTGAGGCGGGCGCAGGACTCGAGGGCCGAGGCAAAGGACGAGGCGGCCGTGGAGAGGGTTGCGAGCGCGAGGCGGTACGACTTGGCCGAGGCGACGAGGTCCGCGTAGGCGAGGTGGGAGGATTCGAGGTCTTGCTTGGTGAGGACGGCGTGCGAGGGCCGCGGCGCGGGCGGGAGCGGGAGGTTGAAGCTGGAGAGCGGGTTGGCCGTCGATGCGATGGAGTAGACGGGCGAGCCGGGCACGGGGGGGAGCTGGGACGGCGTCGGCGAGGGCGGACGCGAGGGGTTGGGGGAGGGCATCGCCGGTTGCGTCGTGTGCCTTGCGGCGTTGGGTTGGTGATGGAGGTTTCAGCAAGGCTTCGGACGTGGGTGTGGTCGAGGTTGCGGCATGGAGAGCGGGTCGACTGTGGACAACGGGGCCCCCTGCGAGGACATGGGATCGAGGATGGGGGTTGAGGGTTCGAGGTGAGTAGATGAGTAGATGAGCTCTCGGTATAGGTTCAATGTTGTCCAACGACGAAGACTGAAAGTGCTTGCATGTCACGTTCATGTTGACAAGTGCCCGCGGGTCCAGAAGGTCCAGAGGCAAGCGCCACATGACGGCTCCCTGCATGTGCTGGGTGTGGGACAGGGCACCTACACATTCCACGTGCATCAATTGATGCCGTTTGTGCATTGTTCCGTGAGGTCTCACTCTAGCCCAAGACATTGTTTAGATGCCTCTTCCCATCTTATTCCGCATCTTCCTTCACTTGATAGAAGCACGTAGTATTACTATCCCGTATGCACGCTAAAAACGGGGTGATGCGTTAATGTCTAGTCGCACGCGATAGCCTCCAGTACAATCTCCATAATCATACGAACTCCATAAACTGCCCCAGGGTCCGCGACCGCTGCGGATGCCCCTCGCGCAAATCCCTTCAATTGCATGGAGATGCTCTCTGTCATGGCCGTATCAACCCCTTCGGTGGTATGCTCTGGGCTAGAGCCCGGCATAGTAGTAGTTGATGGGGAGTCGTTACGGAGCCGATCCGGAGCCTGTATCGTCAAGTGAGTGAGCTGTCAATGTGCCGTCCGGTTTGTTGAATTCTGGTGTCACTGGTATTGACCTTTTTGGCTCCACGGCCAGGGGCTCGGGCTCGGGCCACGACCCGGCGGACACGCGCCATGACCCGTCGGGTCAAACCTTTGACCACATGCATTGTTAGGTCGAGTTCTTTCCAGCGGGTTGGTCTCGTGGTCAAGTTCTGTTCAATTTGACTGCTTGAGCCCATGTTAGTAAGTGACAAGTTACAGTGCTTTGAGAAGCTTTACAGCGGCAAGGACTTGCGAGTCATTGCGTTGGTTCGCCGCGTCAACTTGTTCACTTGTAATTATAAAATGCTCAAGGATGGGCGCGAGGTGATGATGGGAGACGGCAAGGGAAGGACTCGTGGAACGCCGACGAGCGCAGACCTCGATAATATATATTATGTGGTATTATTTTAATTTAAAGCAAGTCACGAGCAGAAATTATATTTTACTTGCACGTAATTAATAGTTGAGGCTATGACAAGATAACCTTGAATGGCGTGCCGCGATAAACCACTAATCGTGTTAGTGTTGAACCAGGCGTATTATAACGCATGTACTTGTAGCGTATTCCGTGGCACTGGGCTTATTCCAGTTTTTTGGGCGCAAGTATAATTAACATGTCACGTTACTGGTGTCATACGTGCAGGCTGCTTGCACAATGATTTGGATCGAGTAAGAAAAAAAAAATTAAAAAACTTTACAATACTGTAGATGCTCGCTTCAAACACAAATCGCTATGCTTCAGACCACCCTCCCGTCAAGCACCTGGCCCGCACTTCCACGAGCAAGCCCTGTGCAAAAACGGAACCGCCCGCTCGTCCTCGGCCAAACTCAAAGGCCGCACTGACACCGCGTTCCCGTAGACCTCCCGCGTGCTAATCTCGCGCCACTCTACCCACTCGAGAGGCGGCACGACAATCAACCTGCGGCAGTGGGAGCACGCAACGCCACCCATGTCCTTTTGCCTCGTTGCTCTTTCCAGAAGCTCGCGGAGGTGGGACAAGCCCTCGGGGATGAAGTGCTGAAGCTCGGACAGCTGCGAGGTGGAATAGCAGCTGCGGAGGGCAATCTCCACCAATGACGGCACACAGCCTGCCTTGATGGGTTGGTCTCGACTGGTTGTGTCGGTGTCGAGCTGATTTCCCGATGCCACGGCCAGTCTGTTTGATTCCTCGTAAGATGGGAACTTGAATCCCGACAAGATTTGTCCCATGGAGTCGGAAATCTGCAGAGGTGACCGGCCGAGATGCCGCGTTAGCAGGGGCTGCTCCGGCGGCTCGAGAGATTCATCTCCCTCGGCGTGTAATTGGCCCTCGGGTTCGAAAAATGGGTTCGGATGCAGGACCAGGTCTGCCAAGTTCTTGCCAAAGAGGTCTAGGAGCTCGGTTGGGAGGGAGCGGAGGCGGTTCTGGGAAACATTGAGCTGTTGTAGATTCGGCAGCTTTGCTATCGCCGGCGGAATCTCGGTCAACTTGTTGCCTCGCAGGCTTAGAATCGTGAGGTGCTGAAGATCAAACAAGGTTCCCGGGATACTCCGTAGCCGGTTCATGGCCAGATAAATCTCGAGTTCTGGATCCTTTTGCTCAAACGCAACATCCTTGGCCACCACGGGAATGCACGAAAAGTTCTCGAGGGGGGTCAATGTCTCCCTGGAGATGTCCTCCAATCCCATGGACCAGAGGTCAATAGTTTCATTTCCTTGCTCGAGACAAGACTGTATCTTTTCCCTGGCCAGCAGCTCCGCTTTGGACACGGCAGGAATCAGCGGCTGCGGTCGCTCACTTAATTGAGGCAGCTTGGATCGCAGGGGCATCTCCAAGACCTCAGAGGCCAGGTCATCCCCCTCGGTGCCATCGCTCCCCAGGTAGACACCGCTATCAAACTGGCGTGCCAACTTGCGCTTCGGCTTGGGCAGAATCATGTGCTCACTAAAGGTCGAGTCGGACGAGGTGGGCCGTTGTTGAAACCACGAGCCTACATATCGCTTCTTCTTGCGGCCTTCCACATAGTTGTCTAGGCCAGGATCGTCGTCGCTGGAGAAAACAGCCGGGTCGCTGGAGTTGTAAAGACCCCCCGAGCGTGGGTGGCGGACACGCTTTCGGGGATTGTTGCTGAAGCTTTGAGAGCTCTCATCCCACGAGACTGCGGGGAGGCAGGGGAGAGTCGGCTCTTCTGCCATTGATAACGGGCAGTGCAGTAATTGAAGCAAGAAATACTATAATCACAGCAGCTGGGGGGGAGACAGTTCAATGGAAGAGTTTCGACGCCTTTGGATATGAAGAAATGGAGAGCGTGGTCGTGACCTCAATGGCTGGAGACGCGCCAGGAACGCGGTCATGAACAGACTTCGGAGCTCGGCATCAGATAACAGGGTCCAATCTGCTTGGCTCCGAGGATCCACTTTTCCGAAGCCCCCGCCTCTGTATCCTGAAGTCGCGTGCAGTCCCAAGATAGGCGGTGGGGCGCCCATCTAATGCAACTACTAGTAACATCAACGTTGACAAAAGAAGGGACAAGTAATGTTGCCTATCTGTATGCGGACACCCTATGGTTGATTGGTTTCTTATTGTCTCATCACTCTACTCCGTACGATACGTTTCGCGCTCTGTCGATTCTTAACCCCCGACACCAGGCCATGTTGAAGATTTACAAGTCCGGTTCTAGGCGCCTTGGCCTATGTGGCTCGAATTTCGTCAGAACTCTCTGTGCACGAATGGAATTCGGCCTCGTATCATGCATGACATTGGTATTTCCTAGCATCCCTATCTTTTACTCCCAGTCGTCGTCATCTTCATCATTGTTTCTTGATCGGCCCGCCGTGCCAGTCTTTATGCTCTTGCCGGCAAGTCGTTCTTCCTCTGCATCTTCGGCAGCTTGCCGTCTCTTTATAATGCGCATATCCGACTCTGAAACCGCGCCAACTTCCACAAGAATATTATCTATATGGCGCATATTCGTTCGGACACCTCCAAGGGTCACAAGAGTTACTACCTGCTTAACAATGTCCCCGTTGTTGTAGACCAGAATCGTGGGACAATTCCGGTCTGGGTAGTTCTCAATCGCTTGGTTTGCTCTGATTTCACAAAACTTCACGTCTCCATATTCCTTGGCAGCCTGTCTCCAGAGCTCTGACAGAACTCGCGATTCCACATTGGTCCCTGTACCCGACGTCAAATTGACGAATACGGGCCCCTTCTGGGATGCCTCTGTAACTTCGCGCTGGTAATCTGGCTTCGATATTGGATACACGCTGCCGTGGATGGACTTTTTTTGGAGGTTGTTGAGCTCTGCCATTCGTTTTTGGCGATATTGGTCCAGAAATTCATCGTCTTCGAAATCCTCTAGCTCGTCCAGCTCGTCGAGATCCTTACCCTCGAGCCGATTCTCATGCGCCAGTCTTCTCCCTTGGAGAATAGCCTCCTCGATCATGGGAGTAGGGCTTGGTGGCTTTTCGGGAATGACTCCATGTTTTCGCAGGATGTCGTTCCTAAATGTGGTCAGAGCTCTGCTATGAGGGCCATTACCACCGCGGGGTATTGAGTAATTACCACTCTGTGTCTGCGTTGGGATCGTCAATAGGAACAGCGATCCGTTGATCACCAGGAGCCGCCATTATATTGCTTGGCCACGGAGGTCGAGAACCAAGGAAATATTCAATGGTTCTTTACCGAGACATTGGTAGCAGGAGAGACGGTAACGCCTCGAGGCCCTTTTTTGCGGCAGCCTGGTGTAGAATGACGACGAGCTTCCTGGAAACAGCAAGCCTCAAAGACAATCCGCCCCACAGCTCTCAGCCAGTAATGGCATAACTTGCACAAAGGAACTCTCCAGGCTGCATAAAATCCCAGGTCCTGTGGGCCCTTCGTTGCAATTTTACGATGTGCCCAGCTTACGCCAATCAGAGCACCTAAAATTTTCGTCACGTGGTACTGGGCCAGAAAACCCTATTACGCTAATCCGTTTTGGAGCAATTTCTGAGCTAGAGGCAAACGAGATTCTCCCCCTCAAGTCCACCGAACTTTTCCTCGCTTAACACCTCTCACGCATCTTGCGAGCCTCAAATCTGCCGCCAGATTTCGTCAAGTATCCCGAACCTCGCAAGACCCCGACGGCAAATCTCATTCGAGTCAATCAGTCAAGATGGTGAGCGACGGATTCTTCTCCCCACGGTACCAGGAGTCGATGGAAATACGCCTCGGAGAAGGGTGGCGAAAGAACACGGTTGTTGGACAAATCCTCATCACCGACAGGGGGAAGTGCTGTCGGCGGATGTCCAGGACTTGGTCTAGCACAGATGAAATTTGATGGAAAGCAAGTAGGCTAACGGGGATTGATGCAGGTTCTCGCTGTTGATCTTCTGAACCCTTCGCCGGCCGCCGAGGCCAAGAAGCACAAGCTCAAGGTACGATGAGAAAAAAAATATTAAAGCACCATCCCAATCCCCAACATGACGACGCTACACACAATCACCAGCTACGAACCTGGATTCTAACAAGTTATTTTTTCCAGACCCTGGTGCCCGCTCCCCGATCTTTCTTCATGGACGTCAAGTGCCCCGGCTGCTTCACCATCACGACCGTCTTCTCACACGCCCAGACTGTCGTCATCTGCCAGGGATGCACCACCGTTCTGTGCCAGCCTACTGGTGGCAAGGCCAGATTAACCGAGGGTTGCTCTTTCCGAAGAAAGTAAACTGCTCGCTGGCGGTTTTCTTTCCTTGGGTACTCATGACTCTTACGGTTCATTCATGGTGATCACATCTCGGATCTGCAAAACAAAAGCAAACCAACTCTCGACAAATGAGCGCATAGACGAAACTGTCCTCTCTCACCTTTGCGAACAAAATAATCAACAACTCTTTTTTCTTTGCAGATAGAAGATGGAAACCACCCACGAACAGGGGCGTTTGGGGTCTCCGGATATCTTGCATGGCATGTCATTCATCACGTTTTTTTCCGTTACGCGCGCCTTGTACCAAAGAGTCGTCTTTGAACCAGGAATCAAAAAACACTGCATTGGGGGTGGATAGCTGGAGAAGGGCTTTCCACGAGTGTCCAGGGTGGTCTGGATGTCCAACTGGATATGAGGACGTGGAACCGCTGGTTTGAGGATCGCTTCATACCCGAGTGCTCTGGATGGTGGAGGTTAGGCACTGTGCTTGCGAAAATTCAAATGGTTTCCACGAATTCTTGCCATGTTGTGATCCATGTGAATGTTGTTTGTAGACAGAAGAATCCTGTGTCTCGTGACTGGTGACGTGACTCACACCGAACACTCATAACTATCCGATGAATGGTTCTCCCATGTGGAAGCCCAGCGGAACAGGCCCTGGAATAGTTATGACCTTGGACAGGGGCGTCGTTGGCATATTTAAGCCACACCAGTGTTGGTAAAGCCCGAACCGGAAAATTTCCCTGCCCAAGGGGACTCTAACCCTTGTGATGAGACGACATGACAGATGTATGAGGATCTCGGGAGAAATTCCAGAGAAGCTACCTAGGTTCCTGTCAGGATGAGGCCCTTTCCGTTTCACGCCCTGTAGCACCTTCTTTGGTTAGACTCTCGTTTACCGTCTCGTGTGTCTTCTGAGTCAAGAAAACAGGCGGACAGCCCAAAAAAAGCGTAGGCGCCTGTGGCTTTTGTCTTCAAATTACGGGACATGTTCAACACGGGTACCATGGATATTAGTTCTCCATGGAGTTCATAGTTTCACTGGTTTAATACAGGCAGTAACACCCACTACAGATATTTTAACCTTTTAGTCAAGCTTGTTCTGTTGAGCAGCACACAGCTACACGTGCCTGACCGGCATCGGACTTGGGCTACGCTTACACGTCTCTTGCTAACCAAATGTGCTCAGGCAAAACATGCTTCGGGCCTTTCTGCCTTCATACCTCCTATGTTGTTTGATATGTGTGGAGCTCACGGTGTTTGGGAGACAATTACCCCGGGGTTATAATTATAGGTGGAATAGGCATAGGTTCATAAGGCCGGAGCTCTCGGTCTAATTGTGGCCGGCATATTCTATCCCAGAAGTGTTGGTCTGTGTGCGAATGTTGTACTTCATAGCTGTTGCTCTTGCCGAAGGATTGTGTCATGCCACGTGTGTTTTACCGGCTGATACGCCGTGGATATAGGTTACATTAGGGGAATAGGCAGAGTCAGCTCATTGAGACGCGCATCAAACGACAACAAATCAACATGCCTGTAATGTTCTACAGAAGAGGTCCAATGCAAAAAAACACTACAAACAGCGTATGCCACCCAGGCCAAAATTTCCTCCTTACGGAAGATGACCCTTTTATCACGGCTACCCTGCACATGATGAATGCGCCAATTAAACTCGACCAATCCCATCACATCAATTCCCCCGCACGAAGCCAATTGGGTAGAGAGAGCTAAATTACACGAAATGGTCGCGACTGCCACGCGCTGCAGTCTCCACTCTCGCTCGGACCAACAGGGTCGTTTCAAGGGCAATTTTACTGCAGTGAGCGGCAGGTGCCTGACTATTGCGTTCCATACCGTAACATACTATGGTATGTTAGTATATACTTCTCGGGTAAATATTCTGCCACAGAGCAATCACGCCAAGCTCAGGTCAGATATGGTCTCACCAACCTCCTACACTCACCACTTCCATTTTCAACACCAACCTCTTCAGCAATTGGCCTTTGTCAATCGCCCACAGCTCGCTTAGTCCGATCCCTCCCCTGTCTTCTTTGTTACGCGAACTGCAAGTCATTGACAAAACTCTCCACTCTACCGCGCTTTCTTCCCTTTTTGTCCATTAATAAAACCCCCGTGCCATTCGTTTTACTACGTACTTTGCTGTGGACCCGGCAACAAACCGCTTTGGCATCTTCACTGAAACACACTGCCGAGACAAACAGCAATACAAGGCATTTCAACCCACAAGGGGGGACTGAAAAAAACCTCCGCCACCCGGAGTCAGATCGCATCATCCGTTGCGAAACTCGTGACCTGCTCCTGTCGCAAGAAGCCCCTTGGCTCGCCCTCTCGCCATACTATAAAGACTCTCATTTCGCTAAACGGCCCCCCCCCCCTCCGACCTATCCCATCACCATGTCGACTCCACGAACCAAGCGGCAATTCGCAGGCTCTTCAGCAGACCCTTCGCAGCGCCAAATCACATCCTTCTTCGCAAGCAGGGCACCCGGCGACGCACCCGGCGAACCGCAGCTGCAACCCCCCCGCCAGCCTCTGCTCCCAAGCAGCGTCCAGGCCAACCTGCTCAGCGTGGGCATGCGCGTGCGCAAGTCCGTCCCCGAAGGATACAAGACCAGCGGCACGAGCGCGTTCAAGCTGTGGACGGACAAGACCGTCCCAACAGCAGCAGCCTCCCGGCCCGCGACGCAAACCACCCTGCGGGACGCGTCCAGAGAACTCCTCCCCTTCTGCGGCATCAACAAGGTCGGCGGCCTCGATTCGCAGCCCGCGTTCGCCAGCGACTCCGACTCCGACGCCGACTTCGACTCCGACTCCTCCGTGCCCGAGGCGGACGACGTGCCGGAGCTGACCATGTCGCAAGAGAGCGTGGACAGCAACGCCCCCGAGCTGTCGTCGCGGAAGCGATGCTACAGCGACGACGAGCGGGCAGACTGCCCGACCCTGCTGGCGCTGCCGTCCAAGGGCTGGGACGACCAAGTCAGCCCGCGGAGCTTTGCGCCGTCGCAGTGGGGGGACTCGAGAGTCATGGCCGTCCCGAGGACCCGTGTGAAGAAGCGCCCGTCGCTCAAGCACGTCGGTCAGGAGAATGCGGCAGTGGACGTGGACTTTGGGGAGGCTGATTTTCTCGTTTTTGGCGACACGCGCGACATGGACTTGTCCTGAACAGTCGAGGTGTTTTGTCTTTTTGGTTTCCTTTCCTTGTCGCGAGCACAACTACCAAGTTGTATTGTATCTGGTAGGAGGCAGCTGCGGCTTTGTATTCAAGTACCAGGAGTTTAGGGCGCATTCAACGGGACGGCAGAAAATGCCCATTTGGGCCATCATGCCGAATTTGCATGTATTTTTACATTACACGTCTCGACTATCGAGACTTTGCCACGGTGGCTGAAGGCACACTTGGCATAGAAAACCTGACACATCAAGCTACATACCTACAAATGGCTCCCGAAACTCGAGCAAATCCCGCTGGCCGTAGAATTCCCCCGCAACAGTCAATATCATGTTCAGCGTCGCGCGCATGTTCATGCGTAGTCGCAGCGTAGCGTCGTCTTCCTGGGTATCAAGTTCCTGCTCTGCACCCGACGCACCCAGGCGTGCCAGCAACTCTCGTTTGGCAGCTTCGAGACTTTCATCGACGGTGCCGCCCTGGTCGCTGTCCGAGTCCGAGCCCAAGTCCATGGCTACGTCCCCGGTCTCAGACTCCTGGATCTCGCCCTCTTCGTCTTCGTCTCTCTTGCCTGTCGCATTGCCTTCCAGAGTCGAGTCTGCCCCTGGATCCCCTTTATCTACCTCGTCCCTGGCGACGCTTTCCTGGTTCGAGTCTTCCGCGGGGCTGTAGTTCTCACCCGGGCTGTCTACGCCCTCTGCATCGCCGGCATCAGTTCCCACCACATCCTCATCGCTACTACTCGCATCAACGCCCTCGTTCACGCCCAGCCCTCCGTCTGCGAGTTCATCCCGCAGTGCTGCCATCTCGGCCAAACTCCTGCTGAGAAGGACTGCGCGCCTACCGAGGTCCCGCACCCAGCCTATCTCGGTGTGGTTGAGTTCCCCTCGATCTGGTAGTCGTGCAAGCAGCCCCCAGAGCCACTGGCTCGTTCGTTCGGATAGAGTGTGGCCCCTTCGTAAGAATGTGCCACCTATCAGTACGCGTAGGATGCGGATTACGGTTTCTTTGGACATGAGCGCCAACTGCAGCGGGTGAGGGTCAGCGTTGCGCATGATATTTGCCCATGTTTTGTTGGTGGTGGAATCGCGGCCAAATGGTGCGGCGTAGGTCTCTTGTGTCGAGGATAGTCTCTTGGCGGCGTCCGGGGGTGGAGTTGTGTGTAGAAGCTGGCGAAGATGGGTATATCGGGCCATTACTGAGGAGAAGTATGCTTCGTGAAGCTCTCTTTCATCATCGCCACAGCCGTGGGCCGCTTGGCCAGCTTTCTCGTCTTCGTCGTCGTCTTGTGGCATTGCAATGTATGCTCCGTCGTCGTAGTATCCTCTGGGATCATCGACTGCCCCGGTAGTATAGATGGTTCGATCGACCTCGCCTTGATCGTCTTGTTGCAGCTCGGGTGGGAACTGAGGTCCGATTTGAACTTTTGGCGCGACGAGCAAATGCGGAATATCGTACGCCTCTTTTCTGTAGTACTCACCGTATCAGCATCATCTAAATGATTAGAATACAAAAAATACATTCAGCAAACACACGTTTCCGATAGACAAGCATAGGATTATGCAGGGTCGTTTATGAGCATACCTGACAGACAAGAGATAGGCCATGGCGTCAGCGTCGTCCTCAAAGTCCGACTCCTCGCCGTAGGGGATGGTTGTCGCATCTTGTAGACTTGAAAAGACGTATTTTTGCCCCCATGTTGGATCTATGGACGAGTTTTGGTGTTGGTGTCGGGGCATGGCGCCGGTTTGTTTCTTTGCCCGTTTGGGGTCGGGCTCAGAGACTTCCCCTTCGTCGACATCCGACAGCTCGCGTTTGGAGGACATGCTGCCGCGGGGCAATGCAGCGCCCTTTGATATGGGGGCTATGAAGGTGAGCTGCTTATTGACTGCATAGAAAAAGAATACAAGGTAGAGACGGTGGCGGGGGTTGTGTTGGCGCAAAAGTTGGCGGAGTCGATGTTGAGTGTCGGTGATGTTAAAAACATTGATTGTTGAAGCTATCTGTGGTCCCGACCTTAGTTGATGCAGGCCCCCGGACATTGGACTTGTGCACTGACTGGCTGCCTGGGGCTGGTCAAATACTGCTCGGCCAGCGCCTGATTTCCCGCCAGTACTAACCGCTAACTGACTAGCCGCACGCCAAGAATCGACGTTGCATGTGAGTAAACCGCCAAACAGCTACATAGAGCTCCAGATGTCGACTTTTTGGACCCCGACACTCAGTCAGTGATTGGTTTCAGGCAGTCTTCCCAACCGTCACCATATTGATGGTCTTGCGAATCCAATCATGAGGGCAGCTTGCGTGCGCTGCTCGGCTCTTCATCCGCACATACACGTACGAGCACCAAGGACGCCTCTGCGCTCCCGCAGAGCCGCCCGAGCTGCGTGCCTCGATTCATCATGGCAGTCCATGTCGCAGTGCCGTTCCCAGAGCACAAGCTGCAATCACTTTGTGAACAGTGGTATGTGCTTGAACAGCATGGAGACCTGTCATCTGCTCGTGTCCAGTGCTAATTTGACCGGTCAATACAACAGAAAGAATACCCCCAGCCTCTCCTCCGCCGCAGCTGCTCCCCTCTGCGAAGCCCTTCAGGCTCGCCGTCAAGGACAACATTGCAACGGCCGAGTTCCCGACACAATGCGCCTCTCGCATCCTCCGCGGCCACAAATCACCCTGTGAAGCTACAATCGTCACCCAGCTGCGTGCGCGGGGCGGCATCGTCGTGGGAAAGACCAACATGGACGAGTTCGGCATGGGCTCCCACGCGACAAACTCCATGCATGGCGCCGTGAGCAACCACCTTTCTACGGATGAGCCAATCTCCGCGGGGGGCAGCTCTGGGGGAAGTGCCGTTGCTGTCATGCTTGGGGAAGCGGATATCGCCCTGGGAACCGACACGGGCGGTTCAATCCGTCTGCCTGCGTCGTACACGGGAGCTGTAGGCTACCGCCCGAGCTACGGCATGATTTCGCGCTACGGCGTGTTTCCCTACGCCAACTCACTCGACACTGTGGGAATGCTGGCCAGAGAGGTGAAGCCAATTCTCCATCTTCTGGTGGAAACCAAGCTGGACGAGGAGCACGACCCCAACGACCCGACTTCGTTATCTCCAGCCTCGAGGCGACGATGCGCCAAAGCATGCCCGCCGCTTCTGGAAAACATGTCCAAGCTCACTGTTGGCATTCCCCTGGAATACAACGTTGCCGAGCTGGACCCCCTTATGCGACAGGCTTGGGCGGAAGCTGCCACAGCGCTGGAGTCGGCCGGCGTGGACATCGTGCCGGTGTCTCTGCCGTCAACCAAGGAAGCACTATGCGCGTACTACGTCCTTGCCCCCGCCGAGGCATCCTCCAACCTCGCCAAGTACGACGGCGTTCGATACGGCGCGCGAGGGGAGCACGGAGACGCCGGGGGCGACACGTTGTACTCGGAAACCCGGGGAGCCGGCTTCGGCCCCGAGGTCAGGCGTCGCATCTTGCTGGGCACCTACAGCCTCAGCTCTGAGGCAATGGACAATTACTTTGTCCAGGCGCAAAAGGTCCGCCGGCTGATCCGGCAGGACTTTGACAAGGTGTTCAAACGGGACAACCCGCTCCATGAAGCGGCGCAGTTTGACCTCAGCGACATGGATGCCGAGACGGCTCTGGAGGACAAGCAGGGTCCTCCGCAGGTAGACTTCCTCCTGTCGCCGACTGCGACGTCATTCGCGCCGACGCTGAATGACGTGCTTACGAAGAGCAGTTTGGAGGCGTACATGGGGGATGTCTTCACCGTGCCCGCGAGTCTGGCTGGCCTACCTGCCGTCAGCGTGCCGTCGGGGAGGCTCGGCGAGGGTCGGTTGCCGCTGGGACTCCAGTTGATTGGGCAGTATTGGGATGATAAGCGGGTGTTGGCCATGGCGGAGAGATTAAAGGCGCTGGCGGCATAGATGGTTGTCTTTTTTTTTTTGCATCACGGATGGCAGAATGAGTTGGCGTCCAAGCATTTGCAGTTCATTATATTAATACACTAGGATATCGTGGTGCGCTGCCCACGCGGGTCAGCAGAAAACAATAAACGCGCACCACGGACCAAAGGCAGAGTGGCTGTTTCCCGCTACCCCTTCTAGTTGGCTAAGAATAGGCACCAATCTGCGTTTTGTTGTATCCCGGCGTTGCGCATCTGCGCAATATATCCCTATTCTTGACACTGATTGACCCCGTGAGCGCCCATGTAAGCCGTCTAGCAGCCAGCAAGATGCCGTTTTCTCTGTAGTGATTCGTCATCGCCTTGGTCGCGAAGAGAACCTCGCCATCGCGGTAGTCGGGCACACCATCACTGCTTTGAAAACCTGACTTGGCAAGACCGTTCACACGGCCACAGGAAGACTGTCGCATCCGTCGTGTTTGTACAATCCCCCATCAACATGAGCTCAAGGCGACCTCGACCCGGACCTACTCAACCCCCCTTCCTCCCTGTCCACATCCATTTCGCCTCCAACCTCGCCCTCCTCAGCGTCCCCATCCCGTGGCCCCTCCTCGCCCTCGCCCTCGCCCTCGCCCTCGCCCTCATCCTCCTCGTCCAGAATATCCTCCAAGTCGCCCAGCGGACTGACCCTGGGCTCCAGCTCGTCCAGGTCCTCGAGCACCTCGCGCGGCGGCATCTTCCACAGGCTCGTCGCGCAGACCCTCTCACGGGTCAGCAGGCCGTCGACAAACTCGTCCACGTAGGTCAGCCCCGCGCCGCGCCTCCCCCTCGTGCGCAGCTTGCGCCGGTCCCCGAGGAAGGGCTCCAGCGCGCGGTGCACGTCGGCCGCCCTCCGCGTCAGGCGGTAGTAGAAGCAGGCCAGCGCGCGCAGGTACTTGAAGTGCTCGCCGCCGTAGGACAGGTACTCGCGCACCACGCCCTCCGAGGGCCCCAGCTCGAGGAGCTTGAAGGCCAGGCACAGGAAGGGGCTGGGCTTCTGGGCGTCGCCGTGCGTGCCGCCCACGAAGCGGACGTGCTCGACGACGCGGTCGACAATGTCGGCCTCGTTGAGCGCGAAGCACTGCTCCTTGTAGAAGTAGGACTCGACGATGCGGTCCTTGACGGCCTTTTCCATTATGGTCGCCGGGTTGAGGCCGTTGGGGGCCAGGGCCGCCGTCGACCCGCGCTCGTCGAGGAACCGGCGCGCGTCGGCCGGGACCGTGTCGCTTTGAGACATGGCGGCGCGTGAGGGCGGCTTTGGCAGAGTTGTGCAAGTGTGCGACGAGGCGGATCGTGGTTGAAGACTGGTGGTGGGTTTTGGGTGTTTCTGCGGGAGGGGAGATCTAGGGTTGACACCACACGGATCGGTGCGATAAGATAGTTGCCGTGCCAACGGCGGAGTGAAGGTGCATTAACACCTTTGGAGGTGACATGCCGGCTGGCAAAACTACGCTTCGCACATGAACAGAAGAAGAGTTGAAGGAAAAAAAAAAGAACCGATCGCTGATATTTTTCTTCTTCTCTCCAAGTATACGATTGATTGAACTAGGTCGATAGTCAACATGCGCAAGGCGCTCCTCTCTTCGTCCGAGGTATCGGCCCTCGTGTCCATCATCGTCGGTACGGGCAAAATTCCAGACACCTTGGCGCGCATTCCAAGGGCCCAGAGTTGAAATGGCATTCTAACGGGGACGTAGTTATTCTATTCACGCTCGCCCTCTTCCTCAGCGGCTACGCCCTCCAGCAGCGCACGCTGCAGGACCTCCGGGTGGCCATTCGGCCGGGACACACGAAGCCGTCGCCCAAGGCGCACCTGCCAGACTACTTTACGCGGGAGACGGTGCGGCTTCAGGATGGGACGGTGGTGGTGCGGGAGAGCCTGGCGGACAAGGACGAGAAGGCGCGCATAGCTAAGAAGTATGAGCTCCGCGAGGACGAGGCCAAGGCCAAGACGAAGACGAAGCAGAAGAAGAAGCAGGGGGATGACGTGAGACTGGCGCCGGAGCAGCGAGAACATCACGGCGAGGCGCAGGGCGTGGGGGGGACGAAGAGGCAGGCGACGGAGGAGCAGTTGGCGATGCTGGAGACGATCAAGGAGCGGGCTGCTGGGCAGGCCTGGGGGGTGGACCATCCTGATCCGCTGGCCAAGAATCCTCTTCCCGTCACGAGGGCGGAGCGTAGGAAGCTCATTAAGGACGAGATTCAGAGGCTGGCGCAGGCGGAGAGGCCGGTGTATTATCAGCGGCGGCTGTGGTGATGGTGGGAGTGTTGGGAGTAGGATGGTTTCGTCTGTGCTGACCAGATTGTCAGGGTACGCCGTCATGTGTAAATGGAATGAATATGATTTGTATTGTAGAATGTAAAGAATGATGACCATCTTTGCTACTAGAGACTCGTCCATCTTTTGCCGTACAAGACATCAAGTTGGTGGACTTGACCCGGCTAGAGCCGACTCTTGACAGCCACTGAGAGCCGGTGACGGAGGTTGTACAAGGCCTGGTTGTATTGGCCATCTGGAACAAGGCGATGTGGTCAATGGACGGCGTAGACCATGTAGTTCCTTTGACACGTCACAGCAGTGCTTTCCGCTCTGGGTGCGAGGCTGGCAGTAAATTGGCAACTATGTACTTGTATAGTTGCATCCAAGACAATACGAGTTGATGGCGAGCCGTGTTGTCTTGGCACGAAACGCCATGGGTGTCCGCTTACGATTCTGGCTCTCGTCGGAAGAAAGGCGACGTGGCTTCAGAGCTGACGGCTACACACGGCGCGCTTCTGAACTTCTGAGTGTCTCATGGCTGTGGTGATGCCTCTCCATCTGCTCAAGTTGCTACTGCTAGGCGATGTTCCCGCGAAGATGCGGCATGTTGTATCGCGCGTGCTATGCATGCATTCTTTGCCTGAAAATTATACATGGTACATAAATAAAACCAAGGAAAATAAAACAAAACAATAATGGAGCAAATTCCAGCACAGCCCACAGCCCCAAGCTTGCCCGGACGGACCACGGCCTCGACTCCCGCAAAACACGGCTCTCGGTAGCCCAAAATACCAGTTGGACCACGTGTGCAGCCCGTCAACGGTGCCCGTCAACGGTCTCAAGTCAGCTGCCATCAGGCCACATGCACTCGCAACAAGGCCAATTCAACTCCACACCAAGCGCTTGCTTGCTTGCATGCACGCGCCCAGCGAGACGGAAACAGAAGAGGGACTCAGCCTTACGGCCGGGACGCGTCCAGATGCAGCAGCCCCTGCCGACGGGCGCCGCGCGCCCACCGCCCGGCCAATCAGGGGTCTGCACGCCGCCAAGCACACGCTAGGTCTGGCCCCCAAACAGCTTGCCACGTTTTTTCAAAAAAAAAAAAAAAAAAAAAAAAAAGGGACATAGAGACATGGAGACAAACTATCGGCGTCTTGCGTCTCAGCCTTTTGCAGAAACCGGCTGTTTATCCCGGTCCCGTCCCAGCGGTCTGGAATCCAATCGTGGCGCCGGGACGTTTTAAGCCAAGGCCACAAAAAAAAAAAAGATTTGATGACATCGATGCACATAGCTGCACCCTGCTGAAGCCGGCATTTCCGTAGCCCCGCGGATAAATTGGCGCTGGGCCAATTTCCAAGGGTCCGCCTCGGCCTAGTGCTAGCTGGAGGTGACGTGGTGGAATGGACCGGACACGCCTGGCTGGTCTTGTGCATCCCGTCCCTGCCAAGAGCGATTGCGAGCCGTGGGAGCCGTGGGCGCCGGAAAAGATTGTACGAAGGTGGACCGCAGGCCGCGAGGCAGAGATTCTCGGAAATCATGTGCCGTCGGGGAATACGAGTCAAGTGTCCAAGTTTTTGACCGGGGTGAACGGACACTTTTGGTTTCAAGTCTGAAAAGTTTTTTTTTCTTGCCAAACGAATTCATCATGGGTGATTTGAGGAATGTTCGGCATTGGAGGACGGGGGGGGGGGGGGGGGGGGGAGAGTCTGAAAACGGCCATGGCGGCCGGGATGTAGCAAGTTGCGAGCGAGGCCTGTCTTGTCTGATTCATGTCCGGGGCGAGGATGTGTGAGGAATCATCGGTGGGCCTGGAGCTAGCAGGGCGCGCTGCCAAGACGTAAAACATTTGGAGAAAAAAAAAAAAAACGAATGCCCGAGCGTTTCGTTTTCTCGATGCCGGGGCCCCGTGATGGCGTTGAGTCAGGGACCGCGAAGATGGGCCAAGTCGGCAAGTGCTGGAATCGTCCGTGGGTGTGGGTAATTGAGATGTAAGAGGCAGTATTGCAGTAAGTGTACTCGGTAGTAATATCGTCATATGGATACATGTTCAAAAATGGAGGCACCAGTGACGGACACGCTCACCAAGACAAGGTGTAGAATGCCAGTTATTCATGGATGTGGATGCGAGCAACACTTGCATACAGACAGGGAAGCAAGTCATAGTCCACAAGTGTCATGATGAAAAATAGAACATGACGCACATGCCAAGTAAGCATAGCAGACGTAATGATCCATATACAAACACAAAAAAAATGCACATGGATACAACCAAGTGTAGCATGGTGTCGTGACCCATCAGTACCATGACAATAAACATCAACTAGACACATTTATAAACAAGTCAAGCAAGCGTCATCACCATCACATCACGAAACGTCAAAGACAACTCAGGAGAGTGGTTTATGCCTAGAGGGCAGTATTATAAATATATAACCAAAGATAAAAATAATAAAAACAAGTTATGAGCCCCCACCCGTGGTATCCCTTCCAGAGCGCCATGCTAAAAACCCGAAGAAATCGCAGACATGCTCGCATAGTCAAACACCCAAATGGTAAGCGGATGAAAAGACAAAGAAGAAAAAGGTCATGCAGCCAGCGCATGCACTAGTTACAAGTCGGCCGGGCCCTCGCCCTCTCCCTCTCCCTCTCCCTCAGTCTCGTTAAACACCACGCCGCGCCGCTTCCAGCCACTCCGCTTCATCAGGTCCTCGAGGCTGTCGAGCGACCGCATAGGCGGCCTCTTGGGCGTGGACACGCTGCGCTTGTGACTAAAGTTAGGCACGTCCAGCGGCACGGGGGCGTCAGAGCCCGGCGTCTCGTCGAGGTCGAGGTCGTCGGCCGACGAGAGGTCCCTGTCCAGGTCCAGGTCCAGGTCCAGGTCCAGCGTCTGGACGGTCGAGTCGGACCAGCGCGAGCGCGGCATAGGCGGCCGCCGCGAGGCCAGCTGCAGCGTGAAGTAGTCCTGGGCGTCACTGAAGACGGGAGCATCGTCGTGCTCCGGGGGTGGTGAGGGCGGGTGTGAAAAGTGTAGTGCCTGTGCCTTGCCGACGACGGTGTAGTCGCCGCCGTCGAGGTCCTCGTCGTCGGTGGAGTCGTCGAAGAAGGTCGACGCCGGGGGGTAGGCGCACCGCTCGGGGCTGATGAGCGGCCGGTCGTGCAGCCGCGGCGGCGGGTGGAAGGTTGGGTGCGCGCTGAGGGGGCCGAAGCCCGGCGAGGTGCTGCCCGTCGTGGGGGTTCTGGCTGATGAGGGCGCGCGTGCCGTCGAGGCTGATGATGTGGAGGATGTGGATGGTGATGAGGACAGCGAGCTGCCGGAGAAGGAGACCTTGCGGATGTGCAGGTCCTTGGGCTTGTGTGTCTTTCGCCGCTGGCTGAAGCTGTGGCCAATGTTGCCGAGGACGTGCATGTTGGGCCAGTCGGGGGTGTGTGGTAGAATGATGTCGTCGGTGTTGCGAGGTTGTGTGTGTTTGCAGAGCATAAAGAGTATACACGTGGTCTGGTAGGTTGATTTCCGTCGGGGTATTGCTGGCAAAGCCGACGGGGGGATAATCAGATGGCTCGTCTGAGCAGACGTGGTGAGACGCAGGTCCAAGTATATGTATAAGATATGTTTATGTTTGCGTGCCAACGTCCGGGCTGGGCGTTGCTCCGGACCATCAATGTCAACATGTATGTACGACGCCTGGTCCTGGCAGAGGAGGGATGGCACGATGCGGCCGGTGGGAAGGGCATTCAATATGTAGGATACGCAGAGCTGGCCGTGAGGTGTGCTGCTGCAGGTACGTACATACGTCAACGCACAAAGTACGTCAACACGGCGGGGGGGTGGAGGCGTGAGGCGACAGGGATGTTGCGAAAACGGGACCTGATGGGGGCCCCCCTGGCGGACCTGATGACTGTGACCGCGCACCCATGTACCCAAGACAGACCCCTGTCGGGCTCGTCGCCCACCATTGATGGCTCATCGCAGGCCGCGGCTCCGCCACCAGCACGCCAGCGACGCCTCGTCCGCACTAGCACAAGTTGCTCACGCAAAGGGCGACGACATGGTCGACGCCGTCACGGCCAAGTGCGCCGGTGAGACACGACAGCCCGCTCAAGATGACAGCTTCACCACATGCATCGGGATTCACGATTGTACGGAGTGCTCCAAACATACATGTGGACGGAGCAGTCGGCGAGAGGCGTCCCAAGTCGTGGTCCAGAGCCCAGCTGCCAAGGCCCAGCAGCAACAGGACGACGACGTCAGGTTTACAACATGATACTCCGTAGCAGTCCGTACAATTCACAATTTCAATTCTCTCTCTTTTTTTTTCCGTCATCCCTCCATCATCAGCCCATGCCCTGTTCCAGACTTAGCAGCGCTCGTCATCAAGCTCAGCCTTTGTCAGCCGCCAACTATTCCCAACCAAAAGCAGCCATCTCATCATGGACCCAAAATCGCACAAATCACCACGCCCACGGTATGCCCCAAATGGCCCGTGGACGAGCTGCCCCCTGTCCCATTGAGGTCATCCGCCTCGTATGATGGTCGCGCTCCCACCAACGACAGCCGCCGGCGACCACCCAGGCCCTGCTGGGCTGACGGGGCCCGCCGCAACGGAGGGAAAAAGAAGAAAAGATAAAATAGATAACATGAAATAAAATAAAATTACCAGACACGATTGCATCCTGTCTCTGGCGTCTCCAGCGGTCCCAGCTACCGAGGACGGTGTTGACCACCCCTGTCGGGACGATGCTCTCTTGAACCCTGTTCGGATCTGAAGCTACCGCAGCCATCGCCATGTTTCGTTTCGGGGCGGAGCAGGACCAAATACGCAGGTAGTACAGAGGTGTTTGTTTCGCAAGACCGTCGCAAGGGGACCCGGCTTTTTTTTTTTTTTTTTTTAATTATTTATTTCCATTCAACGTCTGGTCTGGTCTGGATTCACAAGCTCTGGCCGCGGGTAGCATCGCGGCCCTGGGCGGAGCACCTCTCGCTCTTTGACTTTCTGGACAAAGATACTCGGCGCGACAGATGGCCTCATCGGGCGATGGCACCGTGGAGCGGGGAAATCGTAAAAAGCCACATCTGGCCTATTTCCACCAAAATGGTATGCTGCCCGGCTGCCCGGCTGCCCGCGTCTTGTTTGCCTTGATGTCAAGTAAAGTGTCAACTGAGCCTCATGATTCGTAAAGAGCGTGCATTGCGTCAGAGACACGGGGCGCGCAGTGAGTCGACGCATCCACCGGCGTATATGCATGTCGTCGGCGCCGTGCATGTTTCTGTCTGTCGCAACATTTCATTTCGGGCGCGCCCCGCTTCTTCTTTTTTTCATCTCTGCGCTGACGCTGACCGCCTTGGGGAACATTGAAGGGAGGGAGGGATGGGTGGACGAACAAGGCCGGCCCGCAGATTGGACTGTCGGGACTACGCCACTCGGCTTTGGCTGAGTGAGGGTGAATGCGAGCGTGAGTGTGAGCGTGAGCGAGGAGGAGGGAATGAATGGTGTGCGTCTGGTCGCATTTGATCAGAGTCGGTGGGCTTTGTGGGCAGACGGAGCCCGCGATTCGCTCCGGACGATGGAAAAGGGCCAATTGGTCCATGTGCGAGCTGCGAGACAGGTCCCCCGGTGGCACTTCACTTTTCTTTCAGCCAGCGACTCGTTGTGGCTGGCGGTGCCTGAGCCTGGACCTCGATCGCCGTTCTGCCATGTCACGGATGCGTGACTCTGGTACCTGGTGCTAGTGCCGTCTCCAAGACACGCCGACATTTCCTGTCTGGAGTACCGCCTGGTCTAGCGTCGAGACATGAGATGGGCTGAACTCTGCATCACGACTGGAATGCACCATTGTCTACGGAGTACGATGAGTCAGTTGGCAATTAACGCGGGTTTCGCGCTGCATCTACACATTGGATGCCAGCAACGACTTCGCCAGTCTAATGCAGGCACAATAAGCTAGGGACACCAAGCATCCCACGCACCTACCGTAGTTGCTAGCTCTGCCAGACCGCTCTTCAACGTTGTATGTTGTCTGGAGCTTTGTCCACGCCCCCAGGTGCAATCAATATCATGGTCTGGTGTATTTTTGTTTATCCACCGTCACCGCGAATAGCGTCTGCCTGGAGGCGAATCTAATCTACGACCCCCCGGACTTGTTCACCTTGCTTTTTTTTTTTTACTCTTGCTGGCTGCGCAACCCGCGCTTGGGGCTGAAATCAAAGACACGCAATTTCCCGCGACACATCTCCAGCGCAGCAAGGGTTCTGTCGATGGATGGATGCGCTGCGGGCCGCAGAGTGCCGCACTAGAGGGGTCGATGGGACATGAGGCAGATGCTGCCAAGGAGGGGAGAGGAAGGCTGCGATGCGCGCAAGCGGACTGGTGTAATCAGAGGGATATCAAGGCTGTCGTGCTCAAGTACATGTATGTACATGCTTGCAAGCGAAGCAAGACGAGCAAGGCGGCCGCCGCGTCTCGCCGCATCGTCATGAAACAAAAACACCGCCAAGCCAACGTCGGTCCTGTAAACTACCGTCAGATGACCAGCACGCACCCATCCTCCCTCGTCACGATGCAAAAGCCCGGAGTGTGCATTCTATGACGCCCTCTTCACCGCATCCCGCCGCCAATCATGCGCGCCGCCTCTGTCCCCCGCAACTCTGCAACTGATAGTACTTGAGCATCACATCATTCCTCATGCTATCCAAACCTTGGCTTCCGGCCCCTTGCAGCTCCCCTCCTGCACGTCGACCTAGCGCCGTGGTATCGCAGCCGAAAAGGGCATTATAACTCAACGTCTATATCAACGAGGGGCACCGGGCATTCGCGCTTGAGAAAACTATAAATTTTTCTGCTCTCTTCTCCGCAAACTTTGGACGGCCCCGTCGTCAAAATGCAGCAGTAGCAGTAATGCAACATCAGACGGTTTCCCTTTTTCAGAGGCCCCCAAAACCCAAAACCGCGCACCGGCCAATTGACTCGACCAGTCACATCAGGCGGCCGAGGTTTCACGGCAGCCCAATTCGGCCCAACACGTCTTCACGTGGGCGGCTCGGTCTGTGCGCCCAGTGACATGTAAGATGCAAGGCTGGCAGAGCGAGCCACGGACCTGGGACTTCTTGTGCGTCCGACAAACAGCGGCCAGGCAGGGGAAACATTGAACGCATAATTGCTTCCATTTCGCTTCGCTGCGCACCACCGCCGGTCCATCTGCGCACCGCCGTACGGTGACGTTGCCGGGCGAAGTTGGCCAAAACCACGCACCACCACGGACCTGTTTTAAAAAAAAAAAAAAAGACTCATCAATTCCTCACAGAGCACAACGTCCAAGTAAAAGCCAAATATGAAACTTTAAATGCGTACTCCGTACTCCGTATTATCAGCGGGCGTCGTGCCGCCTTTCTCACCCTCTTGCTCAATCGAGCTGCGCCACTCGCCGACCAGGGCTGCATACCGGCGCCACAGGTTCGCGACTGGGCCCCTTGCGGGCGGGCATCTTGCCCGTCAGCGCAGCCAGACGCCACAATCTAATCAAAAAACACTGCACATGTGCACGCAGAGCGCACACATGCGTGCTGAGTGCAGATTTTCGGTGGGAAAAAACCGGTCACTGGGTGCCTGTGGCGTCTGACCTGCGCGCTACAGCTTGTCGTGGAGGGCGCCCGGGATTTAACTGACGCTGGCCACCTCGGGCGACGGGGCCCTGGGGGAGATTGAGTTCTGTCAAGTTTTGACTGATTTTTGTTTTTTCGGTGATACTTGGGCCCCAAGTACCGTTCAGGAGACGAGACGAAAAGGGCGCAACCGGCGGGCGGGCGGTGGTGGCGGGTCAACACGTTGGCCCGATGAGGGCCAGCAAGACGCAAAATGCCTCGCATGTGGCCATCGGCTCTGGCGATGCTTGCCGAGTGCGGGGAACAGTCGACGTTGGGGAAGCAGGACACCAGGGCAGCAGTCGTGATGTTGTCAATGTTTGTGCGGTCAGCCAAGGCCCCCGTGGTGAAATCCGTGCCCCAGCCAACAAGTGAGGTTGTGCTGCCTGCGTCCGACGGACCTGACCAGACGGCGCGGTTTGAGCCGTCGTCAGCTATTGCGCTTTTGTAACGAGTGTGCGTCGGCGTCTTGCCATACCGTACCCTTGCTTGCGCAGGCCTCGTGAACCGCATCCTTGGCGTACATACATGCACGCTGCTGTGCCCAGCTTTCATACATTGTCTGGTACAATATGGCATTTTTACGGCAACCACGGTTCTCGACACAACCTTGTCAGCAGCAATAGTTGACGTAAAATTTAAATTTGCCCAAGGTTATAATTTCATAGCCGAAAAGGTCCCTTGTCGACCAGTACACGCCTGGCTGGTTGCATCTCCAACCTACAACTACCTACCCTATTCCTCGCTCCCCATTGGCCAGTCACCCTTGTTTCCGCATCTGCAAATAGCGTCATCTTGCCGGCATACCCCGGCCAAACGACATCATGGCTGGTGATCTGATACACACTGAGCCTGTTTTCCCTCGTTTGGCCCCGAGCACGGCAACGGCCGAGTCCATCATTCGTGTGCTTCATCCTCGTTGCCCCTCGGACATGGCTCGTTTGTTTCCTGCTGCACACCGTCGGTTGCGCGGGCGCTTCATCAATTGCCTTCTGGCTTCTGGCCGCGTTGGTCGGCACGGGAATGCGGCAACGGTGCCAGTATGAATGCGACTACTATCGTGTCTCTTCTCCACCAACGTCGAGAGCAGCCTGCGTTGCGTTGCGTCATCCGTCGTCGGTGCTCAGTGCTAAGCTTTTGCTGGACCGGTCGATCATCGGCCTTGGTTGCATTTGCCGCGCATTCCGGCGTCTGTGTTGGACGATCTGCCTTTGCGGTTGATCGCCTCGTATTGCCGCAAAGGCACCATCTTGTTTGAACGTGGCCCATTTGATGCCGAGCGGTGCAATCGCAGTTGACGACCTCGCATCACTCGTGTCAAGGCGACGATTCGCTTTCCACAGTCCATCATCTCGTATTACTACACCAGGCACTATTTGCTTGACCGTGGCCCAAGTGGTGAAATGGCGGTCGACCTTTGTCACCCACGTCCAGTAGCCAGACCGCAGACTAATGCACGCCAAGCCCTCATGTCCAGTCACTAAACCTCCGAGCGCACCGTTGAGAAGCTTGCAGTAGACTGTTTCCCCATCGTGGTGACTTCTTCACCGCCGGCACAGCTTCGCCCATCTGCAAGGGGAGTACTAATGCCTTGCTGTCTCGGGCCAGCAAGTCTCCCGAGCATCTCTCCCAGCAAACATTGAATGCACCGACACCTCACTAGCAGCCCGACTACCCCATATCCGTCTCCGACAACACGCCTTCTTGGAAGTTTCCACACGTCCGTCGCATCTCCGCCCCCAAGTCCCCTATCGATGATGCCTTTTCTGGAGCCTCGTGGCAACTACGGCCAAACCGAAAAAGACACAAAAGCAAAAAAAGGGAGACGCCTTACGCCAGACCGACTGCCCGTCGGTCTCGAATACCACGATTGCCACGCACAGATACGCCAGCCATGGCCTTTCGCAGATCTTTGTTTCGGCGCCCCTGAATCCATGTGCCATGTACATTCCAGTGCGACAATCAGTGCCCCGCGCGTAAAGTGGTCGCCTTGTCTGGAAGGACCGTGATGATGGTTTTGCATCAGCTTCTTTTCCCAGCTCGCAAGCTGCGCAGGGTCCAGCGTGGGCCCAAGACAAACTGATGCAATAGTCTCGAACAATGACGTCCTTCCAAGGCCGTCGTCATCTCCGTTTCACAGCCTGCATCGGTCTCGTAGGGGAATATAGCATACCAACCCAAGACTGGGGCCGCGCAACCGCAGCAGGCACATCACAGAATGCCGTCGTTTTCGCCCGGTAGTCGCTCGACACGCTTCTGCTCCCAATCGTCGAGATCTCGCCCCGCAAGGCGCTGCAATTTCATACACTTGCGTCAGCCAGCAGTTCTCCCTTTACAACAAAAAGCGTCCCCCCGTCTCCTTGACGTTTGTGGCGATATCGCGGGCAAAAACATCCGTCAGGGCTACTAAAACAGCCCCCGAATAGTAGCGGACTTACGTAGTACTCCTCCTTCATGTCTACCTTGCGAGCGGCCCGCCTCACGCCAAACTCTTCCTCCTTGGTCATCTGCCGGACCTTGCGGTCGTGTCGCTCGTACCGGATGGCCGTCGCGGGCGTCAGGACAAACGAGCCCGCGACGACGACGGCAAGGAACGGCAGCCCAAACATGGCAAACGGGTGCTTGTTCATGAGACGCCGGTACTGGGAGCCGAGCCTGCTGGCCTCGCCGGCCCCTCGGAACTTGTTGCTCTGGAAGGTTGGCATCGCGGCTGTTTGGTGGATTGGCGGCAAATGCGGTCGTCGATTCTTCGACCGCCCCGGTTTCCACTGACTGTTTCCGACCGAGTCAGTCGGAGTTGCATCTGCGGGATGATGCTGTTGCGGACGGTGAAACTCTTGCTCGAGGGGAAAAAATTCCCGACGCGTGTTTGAGTCGCATGATCCGTCTGATGGGTACCCACAATATTGGATGGTCCGTGCACGACGTTGCTCTGGCAAATCATCGACGCACATGCCTCCGTTCCGATATATGCTTGCAAGTTGCGACGATCAACTCATTATCTGGATGGTGAACCGACTTTGCTGAGGCGTAAAACACGGCTGCGGAGGCGGGTGCAATCCGCCCGATCTGATGTGTGAAGAGTACGCGTAGGAATGATGCTATAGTGGCTGCTGGGTATATCTGGACGGCCATTGTTTCCGGCACCTATTCCCAGGTATACATGTTCCGCGTCGAATACCTTCCCAAGTCTAGCTATTTCTACACATATTTCTATTTGCACTGACTGATTGGGGAGTTGTTGTCTGCACCTCATTATTGCCGCTTTAGTAGACGTCGAGAATAGCATTGACGGTGAGAGTCCACTGCTGTCAAGACTTGAATCTAAGAATAGCCAATGGCAACAAGGAGGAAATGCGTGACATCGAGTAGTCCGTTTGTGTTTGGAGTTGACATTATCAACTCCCAGGTCCAATCTTTTATATCTGTTTCCCTGGGTGATGACGTATGAAGCAAACCTTTAAATGAATGGGCATCAGTCAATCATCGCACATTAGGTCGATTCTTCTGAGCAGCCACCACTGTTCTTGGACATTCCATTTTGTACAGTTCCGCCGGCGGCACATATCTCCGACTATCATGATTTTCTACAAAGCGAACCAGTCACCTACCCAAGATGTCCAGGCCCGGCCGACGCTCACGGCATACACACATAATAGAACGCGTCGCCACCAACGTTGATACAAGGATTCCCTTGCTGTATAGATGCTTTGTTTTAAACGAAAATCTCATCAAAACACAAGGGGCTACTCTCTGGGCTTGCTGCAAACATAATGCAGCAGCTCCGGAGATATTCTCACAACAGTTCGAGCAATACGGTTTGCCTTCCGTGCTATTCGCACAATCTATTAGACCGCAAGCATTGATCCGACGCTAAATGACATTAGGGAAAGTTATCAGGCGACCGTCAGGAGTAAATACAGTACCATATCACTTGACTAAAGAGCGAAACAATACTCCCCTTAGTAAATACAGTACCAAGCACATGTGTATCGCTAGAATAGCCGTCGTCACCTATATTGGCACGACAGAGTGGATGTATCACTGACGGACTTCAAGCGCTGATACGGATATGGCCATGGAAGCATGCTTTATTCCCAAGGACTGGAGGGTCGTGTACATCAACTTCAGCTTAAAGGAATACGATGCCGATTCCAGTGTTACTTGAAACGACATTTGTTGCAACCATGTTCGTACGAAGCCTCGAGACCTCAGGCAATTCTATTCGCGTCCAAAAGCAGTCGTAGCGGTGAATTGAGATGGTAAGAACATGCTGCATTACTAGGAAGCCGTATACGACAGGAGGAAAACAGCGAGCAATTGGGGAGAAAGAAACCGTGTACTGAGCAGGTAAATGCTAAGAGAGCTTGGTGAAGAAACACTACTGCAAGTGGCATCATGCCGAGAATTACATCGCCAACACTTCTGGCTCCCCTATTCCATAGATTTTCGCTAACCTCGTTCCATTACGCAATTGACTCTCATCTTCTCCAACAACAGGCATATTCCACCAACACGGGACGGGAGCAAGTAGTATAAGAAAACCCGGTAACAAACGCTCTTGGGGCGTTGAAAAGGAGTCATTAGCTGCTGCTCTGCAAGGCATCCCGTAATACCAGAATCCGAGTACAACCACAGCCTTGGAATTGTGACACAGGGCTCCCGCGTCACCTGCCCTTGATATGCACAATATACCACATGCATCCAGACTTTTCTTAACCCCACCCCATCTCAAACGAATAAGCTGCCTCAGCGAACAAACCTGATCAAGAACCCTGAGCGTCATCGCCAAGATCTGTGAGATACAGCATCGGCTGTGAACTTGGACCTAGCCCTCAGGCATGTATTATCCGCCTCGTGCCTTCTTTCCAATTGAAGAGCTTCAAGATATGCATATCCCCCCTTGAAATTCCTACACCCAAGGCTTCTTCCACTTCGCCCCTCTGCAGGTCGAACATTCTTCCCAAAGTTGACTCTTCCAAGCATACGTAGGGAAGAAGGGATGTCCCTTTGACAGCCTGTCTTTCCGTTCCGTTGTTACTGATATATTCAATTCTTTTAGCTGTCCAGTGGGAAGACACGCCCATTACGAGCCTCGAGTTCAATGTCCACGACAAGTGCATATACACTAGGGACCCCTTTGATACAGATACAACATCCTGGAGCTGCGGAATTTTCCATGTTCCTTCATAGCGTGTTAAACTCCTAATACGGAAATAAACGGGCATAGCGACGAAAAGGCCTAGTGAGTTGTGAGCGGTAACTACCTAGTAAGTCGTCGTTTTGGATCCGGAACCAACCTTACGTACCGATTGACTCAGTTAATCAGTGGCAAATCCAACGTTTCCTCCTCTAAACTTATTGGCTTAGCATCATATTTAAAAAGAAAGTATCCGCAACAGTATTGGACCTCCGCCTGATCCAAGTTTTGACTCATCCAGGGCACAAAACATGACAATTGTGCGTGATGCTTGGCTTTGTACGGAGCACCGGCACACAAGTTAACCTACCTCGGCTACTCCGCTCTTTGTAGCATCACGAACTCGCTCTGGACAAGACGTAAAACAGGGACTGTTGCTTTGTAACCAGGTGTAATAAGGATCGGGACGCTAGCCCTAACGCTTACTATGCAAAATGAATTATAACATCGGATGGGTGCTACACTCAATACCAGTCCACCCATCAACAAGCGGCAGTCCACCGCACCCTTTCCTGTTGTCCCCGACAGTTTCCCAGATGCAAAACATGAATAACAAGTCAAACGCCTGTCCTGTTCATCCTGCGCAAGCAAAGACTACCCACATGTATCATAGGACACCTAACCTGAAGTCCTGGCCTCGTCGTTTGCAGTCGATTTGGTACATGGAAAAAAAAAAAAAAAAAAAAAAAAAACACCCACAATAATAAAATGTACAAAGGGAAAGAGGGTATGGTATGGTCAATCCTGTTATGATCATCGTCATCTTCTCATGTCGTTATCTGAATAAAAGGCTATTATGACAGTTTTGTTGTATGCTTTGCGGAGCAAGAATGAAATGATTTCGATGCCCAAAAATAAAAGTGATATCGAGCATTGTCTTATGCAGCATATGCGGAGGTCATTGTTCCGAATATAGTGTATATCTCAGCATCGTCTTCAAGCATCTCGTGTATGGCCATCATTGCTCTATCCGAGGAGGCGGAGACTGCCAGCCATTGATGTATGCCATTAAACCCATTCCAATGAGCACCACGCCTAGCATGGACGCATACGGCAACCCGGCCTGTAATGACTGGTCCCGGGATGCAAATCCTCTTTGTGAAGACAGTGGCGTGATTGTGTTTGCTCTTGACAGGGTTGGTCCATCCTCCGTGTCTGTTTTGGATGTATTGGTAGTAGCAATTGTCTTGTCGGGCTTGTCTGGGTCCGGCGGTGCCGTTGCGGGAGCTTCCTGCTCAGTCACATCTGCCTTGGACTCGGTCGCCCTTGATCTTGATCTCGAGCGGCGTCTCTCTTCGGCAGCAATTCGCTTGGCCTCCTCTGCACGAAGCTGGACAACCATTTCGGCCAACGATTTTCTGCTCTCATCCCTCTCAGACTCTGCTGTCTCACATCGGTGCTTCCACTGCTCAAGCTGCTCTCGCATATCATTCATCTGCTCGTCCATGTTGTCAATTCGAGACTGCAGAGAAGCTGCCACCTCCTCGGCAGACGTGTCGTTCTTTTGTGGCTCTGTTTCTTCTGGAGCTGCTGATCTTGAATCACCTGTTTCCTCGACCTCCTGTTCTGGAGCCGACTCGGAAATATCGGTCATGGTCACATCAGCAGGGGTTATGACGGATCCGTTCATCTGCAGATTCGTAGACGCCTCAAGCCGCTTCGCGAGTTCCTCGGCAAGCTCACGAGCCTCTCGTTCTTTCTGAAGCATCTCCTCTAGTTCTCGCATCCGTGCTGTTTGGGTATCAATATCTCGCTTCGCATTGTTCAACGCTTCTGTAAGCTGTATGATCTGATTCATATTTTCTTGTCGAGCCGCCACAGAATTTGGAGGACCAGACTTTGGTCTCTCAGTTGGGCCTCGTTTCAATGAGGGCACATCTGGCTTCTCAGGCAGTGGTTGTTGTGGTGGCGGTGCGGGGGGTTCCGAGAAGCGTGTCTTGGGATCAGACCGGAAGGGAATGCCACCGTTCACTGACGGTTGTGACTGCTGTTGCTTGGCCGGTTCGGGCACTTCAGGTTTCTCCAGGTCCTTGACATCTTCTTTCGTGAGCAGAGTATTCACGAATTGGTTTGTGCGACTGAGATCCTGGGCCTGCAGCCGAGCGTTTCTCATTTCCGACTTTTGGAACTAGTTAGCGGATGCATAGCAAGAAGTTTTGATTTTCCAATTCGACGTCCCACTTACCGTTAGGCGTTTCAATATTTGATCCGTCGCAATGGGTGCCAAGAAGAAGGACCGTTGCTGTGGCATTCCATTTCCTTGGTTGTTCATGCCGCCGTTATTCACCATTCGACCACCAGGGCCGGGCATCAGGGCGTGGCCATTTGCCCGGCCACGCATCTGAAGAGGCCCATTAGGAATCATCATTGTGCCGTTGGCCGGGTCCAAGTCGCCAAAGTTCATGTCCAAGACATTGTTAGTATTGGACAAAAATCCGGCATGCTCGACCTTGGCAGCAACTTTGTGATGTACCACAGTCTTTTGATCCTCGCTCACGATATCGATGCCAAGTTCTAAATGATCGGCCGTCTGCAATTCATGAGGCTCTGATTCGCGATTTTCCTGTGAGAGGCGCGTGCCATTTACAAATGTGCCGTTGGAAGACTTGACGTCTCGAATATATATCTTGCCATTTCGCTCGGCGTATATTTCGGCATGCTGTCTTGATAGAACCTTGCTGTCGAAAAAGCCATTGGTAGCAGTGGGAATAGTCTTTTGATTTGTCTGCCGGCCAATTCTTAAGCTGTCAGGCGCGAAGGGAACAGAAATGGTTTTTCTTTCGAATGTGCCGTTGAGGGACAGTAGGTAGAGGACTGGTTGGCCCGGAGGGAATTGCTCCGCACCCATCGGACCGCGCATCATCTGTTGCTGCTGCATCATTTGATTTTGGCCTGGTCCCGGCTGAAGTCCGTTGTGATGTGCAGCCATGCCGTTTGGTCGGTTGGCGGGGAGCCTCGAGTAGTCCGGTTGCACGTCGGGCTTGCTAGGTGGCCAAGGCGTCTTCGGTTGCGGTCGCTTTCGAGGACCAGCCGTTGCAGACCACTGACTTAAATCGGAAGCAGCAGATAACGAAGTGCCATTCGACTGTGAACCATTTGTGGCAACGGACGTGTTGGATGCGTTGGAGGACAATGATGAAGCAGAGTTTGTTCTCGAGAGAGACTTCCGCGGTGCGAACATGCCTCTCACTTCGTCGGGGTCCATGGGGTTGCTACCGCTAATTGCGCCCCATGCTGGTCGAGAAATCTGAGGGAAGGTCGGAGGGCTGGCTACTGCGGTCATGAGGAAGGCTCAAGCGTATCTTGTGGTGAAGGGGGCGGGTACACTGCGGATGCCGTGATGGCCGTTGCGGAATGGAGCCTCGGACGCGTATTTGGTCGACTTTACACCTGTCCACCGCCCTTCGGACGACACCGGGCCACGATTTGAACCTCTCGAGAAACAAAGTGATGCTTGAGCAATGGTCGATTCCCTCGTATGCCAATGGAAGTTCCGGTGTGGATGATTCTGGATGCCAAAAATTCGTCAGCATGAGCGTCGGACTCGGATCGAGGGGTGGCAGCATTGGCGGCTCTCCAGATAAAGCGAAAGAGCGACTGCCGGGCGGCCACGCCAGGGGAAATTGTCAAACTGGACCGCCGTGACCTACCAAAACAAAAAGTTGGGGGTGCCGGCGATGGAATCGGGCGCGCGTGTCCTGAGAAAGCTGGTGTGGAGTGAACTGAAGGGAGATTTGGCAATCTGGCGTTACCCCCGTTCTGTGTTGCTCCTAAACGCTGCTGGGTCTCTTGCTGTGCTCGCTGTGTTCAAGCGGTAGCGAGAGTGATGGGAGCCACATACAGTGCAGAGCGCACTCGAGGTGCTTCACCAACCACCGGTAGAAGTCACAACGAAGACGGTCTGGATATTGTAAACGGTGTCCGCGATGTTTTTCGATTGAATGGGACTAGGTCCAACGGGCATAAATTATCTCATGACTCTGTGCTAGACCCATCGCCCGCTCATGATCATGGTTCACGTGATGGGGAGCACAGTAGAAATAGGTGCTCCACCACGGAAAGAAAACTGTGAGGGGCGCTTCAACTGGCGGGATAATATTTACCCAAACCCGCGGGCCACATCCAATCAAGTGTTTGGGTGATAGGAGCTTGAACAAGGGTCCAACCGTCCAAGAAATCAGATGGTTGTGGTTGAACGAGACTGGATTGCTCAATCCGATCTTCCAAGGGAGCACCGACCTCACTGCCGAGAGAGCAACCTCACTAAGAAACAATATGCCTCCTGTCGCAGCCGTCCCCACGGGCGGCCAGCATGGCCCGTCTAACTTTGACAAGCGTAGGACTGCATAATACGCGTGGTGGAGAGAGGACAAAACAGCTAACAAAATGGGCGTCTAGTTAAAATGGGTGCCATGATGGGCGGTAGTATGTCAAACGAAGAATTTCCGGCGTCTTGTCGCTTGCGCTGACCAGGACGTAGCTGTCGGGACCATTATGGGCTTCATCTTTGGTACGAACACAGAACAGCAACCCCATTTCGTGGTTTGCTCGGCATCTAACAGCATGACAGGAACCGTCAATATCTTTCGATATGGCGCTGGTACGCAGGGCATCATGAGAACATTGGGCCAGTATATGCTTGTTTCTGGCACTACATTCGGGTATGATTAGCCCTCCCGTGCGCCAGTCTCTGTACAATAACTAACAGACACTCTCTGCAGCTTCTTCATGTCGATTGGTTCCGTTATCCGATCAGATGCCGACCCTAAACTGCACGAATTGTACATGCGGGCGCAAAGACGACCGATAGTAAACATGGCTAGCCCAGCGTGGCGAAAATCCCCCTGATCTCAACCCCGTGTCGAAAAGACAATATATATCCGCTGGAATGACTAGAGATGTATGGATGGAGCCCTTCTCTGACAACACCTCATTGTAACATATACACATGTAACATGATTCATGTCTGTACTATCTAGAGTAGGAAACTGCTTGTGCATACGAAGAATGACAAGTCCTATTACAAGCGATTGCAATATTAACGCCTGTGAGACGGTTCAGGAGTGGTTTCACGCCAGTTCTCGCCAGTCATATATCAGACTGTCCTCCCTGCGCTGATGACCGCAGTCGGTGGATTATTTCCCCGGTTTTCGACCTAGCCTGAACGGATTTATACTACCAGCTCTTAAAATAATCCGGTTGTTTCTACTTCTCCCCTGTTTCTTATTTATTCCTCTGGCTATTTTACCGCAGTTTCTCTTTTTATTCTTCATTATACGACATGTTAACGAGCCGTATAAGGGCACGGCCGCATTCCCCCGACCTACAATTGTCGTATAGTCTTTCATTCTGCAAACCACGACGACGACCGACTATTAGTGGGTTGCAATGAACCCTTTCGCAAGGAAATAAAAGCTCCCTCAACTTCTCCTCGCATGGTCCCTGCCATCTCCTTGGCAACCCAACCGTTCGTCAGGGTGCGCTCTTGTGGACAATGGCCGATTGTCACTCTTTGTGGGTTAGTAAGTCTCGAGCTCTCCTTTTTGTTCCTTTCCTCTTCACCCTTGGGTACTCGCAGTAGTCGTCTAGCTAGTTGTTAACACACTCAGCTTGAACCGGTACACCCTGCTGACTAGCCTCAGACTTGGCCCATTCGACAATAATGCTTCGCAACCTGTTGTGCATTGCAAGAACCCTCATCCCCACTAGCACTTAACCTCGAGAAAGAATGTTATCAAAGTAAGCATGCAAGTCTTTGGGGCTGATCGGCGCTGGCCGGAGTGACTGGAAGTGCTCCGAGGTTTTTAGTGCAGCCACCGTCTTGTCATTGTTGAACATGGCCATTCCCTCATATAATTCCCACCGTGTCCTATTGTTCTTGACCTTTTCCATTAGCATCGGAAACAGTGGCTTCAACCCAAGTTCTACACCCGACTTGTCCGCCTGTACGAGAGCGTGTACCCAATCTCCATATGCCAAGGCAGACAGGACGATGCCGGTGTGCTGCTGTGCGATTCGAAAGTACTCGTTGACGGATATATTTTCTCGAACACCAGGGGTAAGGTGATATACCTTGCCAAGATTCCTATTGGACATGGCCATCATTCTCATTGCTGGAGCGACATAGTCGACCGCTACCATCTCCTTACGCTGGTCCGGAAGATGGGGATATATCCCTAAACGGAAGCAGTCTGCTGTAAGCCGGCTCATAAAATCATCCGGGTTCCCTACGCCGTCCTTGCCATTGCACACGACAGCACCCATGCGATACACGGCGGCCGGGAAACCTCGCTTCATCAACTGGCAAAGCATCTCGTCCGAGACCCATTGACTCTGGCCGTAGCCTGTCTCGTATGCAACTGTTGCATCGAGATACGGTTGCAAAGGTGTATCTTCCGTGAGTTCCCCTACTCTATCCGCCACCAGGCCAGTTGGTCCAAAGGCAGCCATGCTCGACGCGTAGTGTAGTGCCTTTGGCCGCGACGCGACGGCCAACCGGATCATGTTCAAGACCCCCATCATATTCGCAGCGCGGTTGGCCAGGTACGGCTCGTTGTAATTAATCTGGGCACCGAGATGAAATACAACACTTGTGCTTTCCGCAAGAGCCAAGAAGGCTGGCTCACTCAATCCAAGCCGTGGCTTGGAAAAATCTCCCAGGAGAGTCTTGATTTTTGACTCGAATTCAGTAGCAAGATGTTCCAGGTGGTATTTTTCGAGATTTCTGCACATCTTTTTGCGGGCCGATGCGTGCGAGTCGGAACGGACGAGACAACATACCGACCTTACTTGGGGGCATTGTAGCAAATCGACGAGTAGATGCGCGCCAACGAACCCCGTAGCACCCGTAAGAAATACGTTTCCTTCATCCTTGTCGAGCCAGTTAATCGGGGGGGTAGTGGGAATGGAAATATGCCTCCATTGACTAGCATCAGCAAGCAACGCCTGTGTAGTTGCTTCGTTGTCGCGCGTCGATCCGGCAGCCACCATGTCGTCGATACATGTTGCCAAGTCACCAAGTCTGGGTACCTTGTATATAGTGTGCGCAGACAGCATCACCCGAAATACTTGGTGTATGCCCGATATCAGGACTGCGACCTCTAGAGATGTGGCCCCCAATGTGAAAAAGTCGGCGTCGGGGTGAATGCTTGCTCTGGGGACAACATGCAGGCTTTGTAGCCAGAGCTTTTTCAATGCTCTCTCTGTTTGGGTGTACATGTCGGGGTCCAGCTCGTTGTCGATGTGGGTGGCCTCTTGAAGCATATCCATGAGACGCCTCGTCGTCGCGCGTTTATCCACCTTTCCATTTGGTGTCAATGGCAGGGTGTCGAACGAAACAATCTGCGGAACCATGTAGCTTGGGAGACGAGATCGGATCAGGGCAAGAAGCGATGAACTATCCGAATGAGACGACGTGAAGGCAACACATGCCACTAGAATGCTTGATTTCGCGCCCGGGGGGATTATCTTCATGGCCACAGCCGCATGAACCAAGTCTGTAGATAGAAGTTCGGTTTCAATGGCGTCCAGGTTGACCCGGTATCCGCCCTTGACCTTGACAACGCGGTCATTGCGGCCTAGCCAGACTATATTACCGGTGGCATCTGAATATACCGAGTCCCGAGTATGGTACATCCGGACAGCCTTGCCATTAGACTCGGGCTGTCGGACATGGAGGAAGGCCTTGGCCGTTGCGTCCGGGTTGTTGAGGTAGCCACGGGCAAGTCCCTGGCCACCGAGAAAGAGCTCGCCTTTTTCTTGTCCCATGACAGGGTCGTACGACTCATTCAGCACCAGAGCACACGTCTCATTTACGGGTTTTCCAATCGGCAGATAGCCTCTTTTCGTGTCCTCGGACGTAATGACGTGTGCGAGTGCCATAATGGAACACTCGGTTGGGCCATAGGCATTGATGAGGCGAGTCGGGGGACCATCACTATCTAGAACCATCTCACAGGCCTTGAGATCCGGGGATTCTCCCCCAATCATAACCGTGTGGCATTCTGAAAACGTAGTCGGGCATACGGGGGCAACAATGTGGAAAATAGCAGTCGGCATAAGCAGATACGTGACGTGATTCTCCTTGAGCATACGGTCCAGACTTTTCGGAAGTAAAGCCTCACGCCTATCCAACGCCGCAATTGTTGAGCCATTGAGTAATGACGTCCATATGTCTATGAGCGAGGGGTCAAAACAAGGGTTGTTAAGATGGCCAACTATGTCGGAGGACCGCGGGCCATAGACGGGGTCGCGTGCAAGCCTCACAATACCACGGGCTAGGATTTCAACAGCCTTTGGGGTGCCAGTGGTGCCCGAGGTGAAGAAAATGTGAGAACGGAAATCAGCCTTGGTTGCCACTGGGAGAGCTGCTGCATTGCCTGCCGTGTGCCGCCCATCGGGGCTTTGTAGCAGCGGGATCTTGGTTACGGGTAGATGCCGATGTTGAAACGCATCGTCAACGATCATGTTCTTAACACCGGCCACTTGTAACTGTGTCTGCATGTCCGATTGGGCTCGGTCCGGGTCTAGGGGAACGCAAGTACCGCCCATGTAGATGATTGCTACTTGTGCAATAATCTGGTGTGATCCGTACGTAGCCAATATGCCGATGGGTTCTTCATAGCCTAATCCACGCTGAATTAACTGCATGGCTAATACTCTGGCCATGCCGTCTAGTTCGGAATATGTATAAGAAGTGCATTTTCCAGTAACTGCAGTTTTGTCTCCGTTTCTGCTGGCTATACAGGCAAATATATTCCCTATACTAGACGAGGCTAGTTTAGTGTGATTATAGGCAGCTTTTTCCATTTTAATGGAGGAGGGTTTTGGAAGATTTTGAGGAATAATATCTTGTATGTGACAAGGGCTTAATGAGAGCTTGTGGATAGCTTTAAATTCAGCCAAGAATCGTCTTTGGTTTCCTGAGGTTGTTGGTTTCTTTTACTACAGGTCCTGAACTGTTACCCGTATGTATATATCGCGTAAATGTATAACCCGACCTATATAACTGGGCATTTATATTATTACTACATATGTACCTTGAATTGCTTCTTTGTATGCGCTGACTTATCTCCCTGACCACCTTGTGTGCTTCGGCCCGTGCCTTCATGGCAACGTGACTTTTGTGTAAGCACCCGTTCCACATTATTGTCTTTATATTTTATATTACCGCTATTTTCGCCTGTCTTCGCACCAAACACGGTCGTTACATGTCGCCGGTAGCTCGTGCCATTACCTACCCTGTACTCCGCATCATGGCCCAAAAAGAAAAAGGAAAAAGAAAATCCAGAGTCTGGACCCAGGGAGCGGTGGCAAGGCCCCGTCTTGATGCATGCTGGCAGCAATATCTCGGCGCACTTCGAAATCCTATAATCCAAGGGATGCGGCCGAACTTGGATGCTACACCAAGGCCCCCTTTACGCCCGCCCGTAAACCGCGTCTCCCTTGTGCGTCTGAGGTCCCGTCCGCACTGGCACTAAGACGTCACTTACGTCAGAATGCAACATTCCTGTTGATGATGGTCGCGGGGCAGAAAAAGAATCATGCCATCCGGCACAGATATCCGTATTCCCATCTCGAATGCATTCAGAACTCTGCACTGGGTACGGAATAGCCGCGCAGAGAAGCAAGCTAGTCGCCGTGACTGACCGCTTTCTTGAAGGGGCGACGAAAAACTGAGACACTGAGATTGTGATGTGTCAACCTGGCATCAACAAACCCCGCAAAACGACGAGCTAAAAAAAGCAAATCTGGAGTCAGCTTTTCTCCTAAAAAGAATACTAATCAAGCAGTATACGGAGTACTCCGTACATGATGCCGGCAAGCCATCCCGAAGTTGTCAGTCATCTTGCATACCTAATTGCTGTTTTCGGCACTCCTTGCTTGGACCTCTTTACTCAGACTCGAGGCGCCACCACGCATATACATACAGCATCTCCATCTTGTACATGAGCTCGTGATGAAATCCGCGGCGCTAATCATGTACCTAGACCGTATTGTTCTCAAGCCGTTCCACAAGATCTGGATGCCGGCTCAGCTTCCATCTGAGACAGGGAACCTTGCATGCGCCTGCTTCTGGCGGGATGCTCCCGTCTCCCTCTCGACCGAGTAGTAATCCGCACATCACCTGGCACTACTTTGGAGAATGGAAGAAAAATCAAAACACGACCATGCAGACGCTTTCCACACTTGTCACAATACTGTGACCCTTTTGCGCCGCCGTCGGTGCAGATGGAGTCGTCAACGTCTCCCTCGGCTTACTCGCGGATCCGGAACTAGTATAGATGTGCTCATGCTCTTATTATATAGTGCAAGTATATTGTTTTAAACGCCGAGGCGTTGTTGTCTCGTTCCATCTTCTGCTCTCTCTTCTCTATTTATGGTTTGGGAAGAGTTGCCCGCTTGAATCATGGGCATCACGTTTAGCAAACGAGATGCAGCGACGTACTCGGCAGCCAAAGTTGGGGGAAAGCTGCTACAAACAAGAACGAATGGGTATATGGCAACACTCGCAAGCACTTGATGCTCCCCTGAAAAATAATGCGCTAACATCTCACAGCAAATCAGTTTTGGGAACACTTGTCGCGCCTCTGCTGCCCATGTTCCTAGAGAACAATCCCCTGCCCAACGGATCTCCCTGGAGTCTGCTCAACCACACCACCGACTACTACGAACACTTCCCACGTACTGGCGTGATACGATCGTATGATTTCACCGTCAGCCGCGGCGTCATCGCGCCAGACGGATACCAGCGCTCGGTGCTGCTCGTCAACGGCGCATTCCCCGGCCCCCTGATAGAAGCCAACTGGGGTGACACGATCCAAGTCACGTTGCACAACAACATCTCGTGCGCCGAGGAGGGCGTCGCCCTGCACTGGCACGGCTTCCTGCAACACGGCAAGCCCTGGGAAGATGGCGTCCCCGGTGTCACCCAGTGCCCCATTGCGCCGGGTAAAAGCTACACGTACTCCTTCGAGGCCGAGTTGTACGGCACGACGTGGTACCACTCACACTACTCGGCGCAGTATGCAGGCGGCATCGTTGGACCAATGGTTATATACGGACCTCGGACGGCGCAGTACGACGTCGACCTCGGCCCCGTTATGCTCTCGGACTGGTACCACCGCGACTACTACGCCCTGGTCGAGGAGACGATGAAGCCCAACGGCCGCCCCGTCAGGTCCGACACCAACATGATCAACGGCAAGGCAAACTTTGACTGCTTCAAACTGCCGGCCGGCGACAAGACGCCGTGCCACAGCAACGCCGGCATCGCACGCTTCAAGTTTACGCGCGGCAAGACGCACCGCCTGCGCCTCATCAACTCGGGCTGCGAGGCGCTGCAGCGCTTCACCATCGACGGGCACACCATGACCGTCATCGCCAACGACTTTGTCCCCGTGGAGCCCTACGACACCAAGGTGGTGACGCTGGGCATCGGCCAGCGGACAGACGTCCTCGTCGCCGCCGACGCGCCGCTCGACGCCTACTGGATGCGCAGCAACATATCCGAGGCGTGCAGCCTCGCCGGCGAGCGCCACGCCTACGCGGCGATATACTACGACGGCGCCGACGAGACCAGCCAGCCGCAGTCGCAGCCGTGGCATGTCCCCGACCCTCTGACCTGCGCCAACGACGACCTCGCGCTCACAAAGCCCGTGATGCGCCGTCGGCCCATTGCCCCCGACTTGACGTACGACATGGAAGTCGGCCTGTTCAAGAACGCGAGCAACATCACCCTGTGGTCGTTTGGCGGCGTCGACTTCAGGGGCGACTACAACCGCCCGACGCTGCTGCTGAGCGCCCTGGGCAACCACACGTTCGAGAAGCAGTGGAATGTGAAGAACACACAGGGCGCCAAGAGCGTGAGGGTTCACGTCATCAACAACACGCCCGTTGCGTAGGTCCCATCTCCCCCCCGTACACTCGTCAGAGCCCTTTTGCTAATGGCCCGCAGGCACCCGATGCACCTGCACGGGTTCAACATGTACGTCCTCCACGAGGGAGAGGGCCCATGGGACGGCACCATTGTCAACAGGGACAACCCGCAGCGCCGAGACGTGGTGCAGGTCCGCAAGCACGGCCACCTGGTGATTCAGTTTGACGCCGCGGACAACCCGGGTATGTTTGCCGTTTTCCCACCTGACCCCCCTGCCGGCGAGCACGTTGCTAACGATACAACTACCATGGCAGGCGTCTGGCCGTTCCACTGCCACATCGCGTGGCACGTGTCGGCCGGCTTCTTCGCGCAGTTCCTCACCAACCCCGACCAAGTGGCACGGTATCGGCACACGATGCCGCATGTGGTTGCCGAGACGTGTCGGCAGTGGGGGGAGTGGACAAACACCAATATCCCGGATCAGATCGACAGCGGGTTATGAGACGGAAAAGGGGGCCTGGCGTGTGTGGTGAGTATAAAAAACCGAGGCCTGTACATTTTTTCTTCTTCCTTTCTAGAAATTCTCCTTGTGCCGTGTAGACTAGCTGTATATTTCGACTAGACAACCCAAACGCCTCTATGTGCCTTGACATGACGAACCAATCGTGACCAAAATGCGTGAATGAACGGGGTTTTTAAAGGGACGGCTTTTCAACCTCCTTTTCCTTTTCCTTTTCGTCGACTGTCTCGGAACTTGTTGCTTCAGCCGCTGCCCCAGGAACATGTTGCTCATCACGAGTTTCGTGTGTCTCTGGTGAAGACTCTGCCATGGCCATCGGCTGCCCTTCCTTTGCCGCCGACTCCTCCGAAACCACAGCCTCAAGTCCCTCATCGCCCATCATCTGCGTCCCGTCACAGCCCTGCTCCGCCGATGGCCCGGTCTCGTCGTCCTCGCTCTCCCCGAGCCTCAGCGCCTCCTCCACCCCCTCGGCCAACTTGCGCACCTCGTCCTCGACCTCGACCTCGCCCTCGCGCCCCCGGCCCCCCGCGCTCCTCAGCTGCCTGTCCGCCTCCTCATGTCCGACCACCGCCCTCCAGCACGCCTCCAGCTCGTCCCTCCACCCCAGCGCGTCAGCCAGCTTGCGAATCCCCTCGTCGCACTCGCCCAGCTCCACCACATCATCAGGCCGGGTGCCCAGCCGCCCTACCCTCTCCAAGTTCAGCAGCACGCGCGGCCTCCCCTCGGCCGCCAGCTCGGGCAGCCCCGCAAACGGGTGCACCGTCAGGCTCGTCCCCATGACGAGCAGCAGGTCCGCCGCCCCCGCGTGGCCCGCCCGCTCGCCAAACGCCGGCGGCAGCATCTCGCCAAAGAAGACGATGTCGGGCTTCACCGTCCCCGCGCAGCCGGCCTCGCGGCACCGCGGCACCGCGCCCCTCGCCACGTGCTCCGTCATCAAATCCCCGGGGAACGCGGCCCGGCACTCGATGCACCGCTGCGTGGCGAAGCTGCCGTGCGCCTCGACAATCTTGTCCGCGGGCACGCCGGCCCGCCGCTCGAGGCAGTCAATGTTTTGGGTGAAGAGCATCTGCAGCATGCCCTTGTCGTCGAGGAGCTTGATGAAGGCGTGCGACACGGTCGGGTGGAACTTGCCCGGGTAGAGCTCCCGCGCGAGCACGTAGAAGGGCTCCGGGTGTGCGCGGAAGTAGGCCATGTCGAAGACGGCCTCGGCGTAGGGGAGGTTGAGCCGCGCGAGGTTGTTGTAGAGTCCTGTCTTGGGGGACCGGAAATCGGGGACTGCCGCGCGAAGGGGGGAGTTAGATAGATGTTTTTGGAGAGCAGAGGGAGTGCTTTGGAGCCGCTACGTACTTCCGGCGGCGGTAGAGATGCCGGCGCCCGTGAGGACGACGACCTTTCTCTGCTTGGACTCGTCCTTGAGGTAGGCTGCCACTGCTGCCAGCGACCTCTCCGTCAGCGTCGAGGGCCTGACCGACTCGGCGACGAGGGCCGACTCCTCGTTGCCCATGGTGCGGCGGAGCCAGCGCGGGAGCCGGAAGCCTTGTTTGTCGCGATCGCGTCGACTTCGACCTATTGTGGCGGCTGCTGCAGCGGGCGTCCCCTGCAGGGTTGTGTGCGGATGCAGTCGTCGTCTGTAAACTTCTGTCGCGGGTGGTGGTTGTAGAAATGGTTTTGCCTTGGGTCAGCCACCAACCGCCGACGTGGGGTTTTGCCGCCGTTACATCATTTTGATCTTATCGATACAACGGCTCCCGGTAGCATTGGCCAGGAGGTTCCGCAGTGACCCCAGCCATCAATTGACATTCAATGTTGACATTGATAAGTTTTCTGCGGGGCAATTACGCTTCTGCTTAACTGCAAGCATCTTTCTTTCTTCCTTTGCGAACCAGTCATTTTAAATGCCTTTATAAAATTATGACACATGTTTTATTATCAACAATAGGCCCTCTATTTTCCCCACATGTTCTCATTATTCCTCAACGGGTTCGCTAGGCTCGCCGCTGACGTCCATCCGCTCGGCTCAGAGCTGCCGAGAAACGTGCCTGCAGACATGCTGTCCGATAAGCCCAAATCTAATGCGCCCTCTGACGAACTAGACTCTCCCGCCACCTTCATCGCCTCTAAAGGGGGAATGTTCAACTTGCTCAGATCCCACTGGAACATACGCCTGTTCTCTATATTCCAATCCACGCGTTCCGCCATCTGCGGGTATTCGTACCTTGAGGGATCCGTCAGCCAATGCTCCTTCAAGTTGACTTCCGCGGCCTCTTTTGTGCCACGGTCGCCAAAGGGCTGGCCCAGCATCATGAGAAGGATCAATGAGAGCCTAACGAGTGAGTCATCTGCTTGAGGCGGAATATCGAGGAGATAGGCATAATTTGCTTCCCCGACATCATCCATTGGAGTAAAAGGGTTGTCTGCCCGGAGAGGGATTTGCTGGGCGTCCGTCTCCATGAAAGCCTCGTTTGATTCGCTACTGAAAACATATGCCGAGGCTGTCTGGTAGATGGCCTCGAGCTGCTCATGGAATTGTTCAGCGACACGATCCTGAGAGCCGCAGAACGCAAGTACCGAGAGGCAGTCTTCGGCTCTTTCTAAATCGTCCTGCCACCGTGATGGCTCAAAGCCGTGTAGTTGCTTCTGGATTACAGAATGGAGAAGAATCGTGCAAGCGGTGTAGGTTTGGAAACTGTGTACGTCATTGTTAACGAATCAAACTCGCCTCCTCATTCCGTTGAGTGAGACATGGTGGGTACGTACATGACAAGCCAACAATGTTTGAAGACACCATCGTCGTCCAGAAGTAGCTTGACGATGCTGGCTGATGTGCTGGCGGCGAGAACAGCTTCCGCGCTTTGCTGGACGAAAGCCTCGCGCGGGTGCAGGTGTAGGCTGCCACCAAGGCCCCCAACTGCGTAGGACTGCAAGAACTGGGTTGCGACTCTGCGATAGAGAAGCATTATGGCCCCTAGGTAAAGCATGTGCAGATGCAAGATGGATCGCTTAGTTCCCACCGGAAGATCCTCATGTGCCGTCCCTCCGAGTCGCATGGATTCTGGTAGCTCTCCGTACCAGCTTTGCAAATCTCCCCTAATGGTCTCGACAGCTAGGCTTGTGAGATCCTTGAATACCAAATGCATTCGCAATATTTCCGCCTTGAGAAGGCATATTCTCGCCATTTCCGTCTGCACAACTGCTCCACGTCAGGTAACGAGCGCTGTGGTCGCTCCTTGCTGAAACATACCTTCGGTGATATTGTCCGCATCATCAAACTTGAGGTCAGCGAGCTTGGAGAAAAGTCAGATTCTGTCGGGCTAAAAGGTCGAGTCGATGTTCTCCACGTACCACTCTTTTCTCGGCCGACCAAGCATTCCCGGAGATGTACCCCAGTGTCGATGAGAGCCAGCTGCAGGGAACACATGCTGTCAGGACTCAGAAGCAGACGTTTACGCCAAGAATATTTCTTCATTTGCGTACCTCGAGAAAAATATCAAAGTTCTCCATGTATTCCGAAGGTCGCGCCATTCCACGCTGGGTATTGAATCAGGCCGCAAAGCCCTGTTGTTTATTCCGTAGATGTGACACATGCTCAGCCCAGTTTCTGCAATTAAAAAAGGTATATTAGCGGCGTCAAACAACATTCAAACACCCTGGGTCAAAAATTGACGCCAGTTACTTACCAACGTATGTGAGGGACACCATCTCCTTGTTCATAATATTGTACTGGGCAAACAAGGCGCAGGCCTTGATTGCGTGTAGAGGTTCATGCTCAATCGTGACCTCAAGGAAATGCCTAGCGAGATTATACAAGCCCACCTCCACCTCCTTGCTGATTGTGTCGGGCGAGTACTGGGCTCCCACTGCAGCAACCGCCGCCAGGCAGCAGACCTTGGCCTTTAAAAGCTCCGAGGGGGCCTGAGACTCATCGAAGATTGCGCGATAGCACTGCAGGATATATGTCTCCGAAAAGACGTGGAATAGCTTGCCGCTGCAGCTGAAGAATGAAGTTATCGCCCGCATCACAACCGGCGCTTCCGGAAGCAGGAGGCGGAGATCGCAAGTCAGCTTGTTGGCCAGGAGCAACAAACCGTATTGCTCATCCTGCCTATTCAAAGCAACTGTCTGACTCGCAAGGCTCTCAATCGCCCCGACGGCGTCGTCATCATCTCGTATGCTGTTTAGGATCGTGGAGAGCTGCTCCGGGCTGCTGGTTTTCAGCGCAGCTAGCAGCTCTTCCAAAGACTCGAGCCGTGACTTGACAGCAGTGGCTCGACTCTGGCCCTCCCGGCCGACGTAGCCGCAGGCTCGGTTCTTGGTCGTACACGTTGAGCACTTGGGCCAGTTGCCATCGCACTGGTTGCGCAGCCGTGTTAGCAACGGTAAGCAAGGCTTGGAGCATATTCAAGCATGCGACGTGAAAGAGGCCGCGGCAACCTTTATCTTTAATCTTCGACAGTCAAGGCAAGCCTGTATAGCCAGTGACCGACTCGGACCGGCACCAGGGGATCGAGCATCGTCACTAGAAGATGTATTACGGGATGCGGAGGGTCGTTTTCTCGAGGTGGCGGGTCTCAGTGGTCGGAAAGCCATCTTGTCGCTCGCTCCATATCCCAAAATGCAACTCTCCAGCTTTGGGATGCAACTGCGAGCAATTGGGGGAGCAGATTCAATAGTGTGGGCAGATGGGTGTGTGAAGCTGTACCCGATTGTTATATATGTAATATGGCAAACCCAACCGAAAAATGGATAACAGGAAAAAGCAACGACGATGCAGGGAAAAAGCGACTGGTGGGGGAATCAACAGCTGAACATTCACGGAGATGCCGCCGTCATGAAGTCGGCACCAATCAGACGGGAGCACATTGTGTTGCGGACCGATCTAGATCGAAGCCATGCCGGCAATGCTGGAACTACCTTGCCACACAAATTTTGTCACTTGCTGGAACTAGTGAAATGGGGAGAGATGGCACCGGCTAAATGGAAAAATGGCGCTTGGAATACTGCAGTAAAGCGAAATTGCAAAGGACAAAGGATATTCCTTGACCGAGTTGTGGAAAGTGGCGTAGCGACTTGGATGAACCCGTAGATAATATGTATATTCAAAGCACTGCATGGCCTTTTCCCGATCGTTATATCTTTGCGAACCTAGGACTCGACGTGTGTCCTTTCGCGATAGATTTCAACGATTAACCAAAGAAACTCAAAAGATCCCAGCAAACAATCTTCGCATCGCCAATCATTTGTGTCCTATATGTCAACGCCAAGCAATGCCCATCACGACGCCCAATAAAACGAAGCAGCTCCCCTGTCGCACGAAAAAAAAAGACAAGACTCATCCATGTCTCTGTCTGGCCTGGGCGAACTGTTCTTCTTGCAAACGCGCTAGTTCTTCCATGGACATGCCGCTGTTGGCAAATTTGTCTGCCTTCTTTTCTCGGCCCTGCGGTAGATGTGGCAGATTAGCAAAACGCTTAGGGGAGACGGAAACACGAAAGACGAGTCAAGACGTACCTTCTGAACCTCCTTGTGCTCGGCAGCAGCTTCAAGCACAGCGGGCACGTAGTCGGAAAAGCCAAGCTGCTCGAGGGCCTTTGTAATGTGATCACAAGCAATGGTCTTTTTGGCCTCCTTTTCGGAAATTTCGTTGGCTTCGGAAGAAATCAGGGTGATGAATTCCACGCAGCATTCAATCAGGAGATCTCTGGCCTCTTTTGCGAAAGCTACTCCCCCGTGTGGCGGCAGGATTTCACCTACAATCTTCTGGACGGTGGCTGTCGACAGGTGTTAGCTTCGGCGCCCTTCCGTGGCAGTGAATGGGGGGCTATGAATAGCATACCTTTGGGGAGAGACAGGTCATCGTTGGCTATAAATCATCTCGTTAGAAAATTTGGCGCAGACGGCGAAACAAAGAAATGCAGCGTTTACTGAGGCCTGAATCCACCCTGGCCCAATATCGGTCCGTCAGAGGCTTCCTGGGCATAGTAAAAATGCGCCGGGAATCCAGGCAGACGGGGCTAGTTTTCGAAAGATGACGGCGCGCCCTGATAAATAGACCGAAAGATGGGTAGAAATCGTAGGATGAGGCGGCTAGGGACGTGAGAAGAGACGTGACAGCAAGCACTTGCGTTGCGACTGCGACCACGACACACGAAGCTTGACTTATCAGTGGGCAAAAAAAGGAGAGAAACAGGAATGGCTCGTGCACTGCGTAACGACACCTCTGCTTCATATCAAGTTCAGTGGGAGGGCCGTGATGGCAGCAGCACCGACATTGACCGGCTTCAAGTTTGATATGACAAGGAGTGGGCGGGTGCGAGAGAGACCAAGACAAGAAAGAATTAACGAAATGGTGGTACGACAGGGAATGCATGAACAGAGGCAAGCAATGATGAACATGCGACGAAAAAAAAATAAAACAAGAGGAAAACAAAGTTGAACGTACCGCCGAACTCGTGATCCGACATGTTGACGGATGAAAGTCGTGATGATTTGTGCAGGAAGGAGGTGCGGCAGGATACGGCGCGGCAGGCCACCTGAATGCAACGTCAATGCGGCGTGCAAAAGCAGACTGGAAAATTAGATGCGAGTGAGGGCCTGGGTAGATGAGCTCAGGGACAAGTTGCGGATAGACGCGAGGATGCTGAGGCTGCCAGAGAAAGATGTGATGTGAGCGACGCGCCACGGTCAGGCCAGTTCACAGCTGAAGGTCGAAACAGTTGAGCATTGAAGAATGACGGATGGCGAGGGTCTGGTGCATGGTGGGGCGAAGCTGTGAATTATACCTCCCAAGATGCCTTGAACTTGAGCGCTTGCGAGAGCAGCACAGCCTCTGGTCTGGTCTGGTGCTGGCTATGAAGGCCACAGTGCCGCGTCTAGCGGGGCGCCGGGGCAGTGGCCACTAGCAGCTCGTCAAAGCTAGGCGGGCTCTCCACTCAAGGTCCTAAACCCACTGACTGAAGGGCGCGGCACTTTAATTCTGCCCTGCAGTCAGCGTGCACGTGCCAGCGGGTCCTCATCTAAAAAGCGACCAGCAAAGAAAAAAAAAACCCCATCCTTTCTAGTTTCTCTCTTCTTCACCACTCTCTTCTTCACCAAGCATTCGTCATGAGTTCAACAACACGCCTGCCCGTGTCGCAATTGAGCTGATTCTGCTCTTGCGTTGACTGGCTTGACCAAAATTGGCCGCCTGGAGGTAAGATCTACACAGCTGACGTCCTTTCCTTCGTGCCTTTCCAGTGATGAGATTCGTTGTCGCCCCAGTCTGAGAGGTCCGACAAGCCTCTTTGCTGACAGACAAGTCTTATGCCAAATAGACACAGCTGAACCCTTGTTGGCCTTGAGTCCCATTGTGTTGCGCACATTTATGCAAGGCCAAATCAAGCTAACCCGCGCCTCGGCTAGGCTTCCACGTTGCTCGTGCACAATGTAAGATTTTCCACCCTTCGCCATGCCGACCTTCGACTGCCATGATGCCTTTTGCTATCTGGTACTATCAAATACCGATCATTCATGACGGAGACATTCGATAGCCTGAGCGCAGCACCCAAAAATTTGTTGAATGGAAGTGTCAACAATACAACCGGGCATGCTAACAAGCTTCAGAATAGGCATTGTGTCAAGCCATCACTTGGACCGAAACCACCGTCACGCAAGGACGAATCTTTAAAAGGTAAGAAAATTTGTCATGTAAACGTGCTTTGCTGTGACCTATTTGCTATGATGAAGAAACTTACATTCCATGCTAATACCGAATCACGCATGTGGAGTAAATTAAGAGCTTTTCATCTTTCGACTGACTGCAAATTTTTTTATCTGTTTCTATAAACTTGTTCATGTTTTGATGGAATCGAAGCTAACATGATTGGAAGCAATTCTTAGTCCACGCGGCTGTCGCCTACTCCCGATAGGAAGCCAACTCCGCAGAATTCCAACTGTTCATTTTGTCAGTAAGTACCAATAAAGCAAATATGATTGGGCGCCTACTTCAGGTCTTTCCCACTCAATTCCCTATTGGGGGTTGCCACAAATTTGGCAATCACGTTGCCAGGTTGCTCGGGTTTTAGCAGTTTGCCCTGCTCGAATGCTTCGATAAACGTGTCGTATTGTGCCTTATCCATGGATTGCTGCCCTGATGATCGAATCTGCACTTGCATGTCTGTATCTACGCGTCCCGGACTGACGGTGATGCTCGTAATGTCCTTTTCCTCAAAAGCAAGATGCGAGGAGAGGGAGTTGAGCGCTGCTTTTGATGAACCGTATGCGCTCCATCCCGTGTATGGTTTGAGAGCGGCACCCGAAGAGACCCAGACGACGCATCCCTTGGTCTTTCGTAGTTCACCAAGTGCTGCTTGAGCCTAATGTAAACGATTAGTACTGGGTACTTGGTAGTCAGCGCGATAAGAGGTTTACCATGGCCAAACAGCTAAAGACGTTGACGTTGTAGAGATTCTTGAAGGTGTCGATGGACGTATTCTCTAATCTCGAAGACACAAGAAGTCCATGATTGATTACAAGTCCATTCAGTTTGCCAAACGATGCGACGGCAAGGCTGGTCAACTTGTCGGGCATCTGCCACATATCATCAGCCCATGGTCTGCCGCATGCCAACGCCATCATTCACAAAAATACCCACTTGCTTCCAACGTTAACAGCCCGGGATGATGGGAATAAGCCATACCTCGGCACTGGTCATATCCCCCGCCACATATTCAACTTGACCCGGGTACGCCTTTTTAATCCCTTCCAAAGGCTCCGCCGAACGAGCCGTGACCACGACCTTGTGCGACTGCTCGAGCAGGTAGCGCGTGACGGCTGCTCCGATACCCTTGCTTGCGCCGGTTACGATGAAGACCTTGGGAGATGCCATATTTGCACGTCGCTGTCATGGGTTGGGAGGTTTGAATGGGGGGAAGTTTGCGCGATGCGGTGATTTTTTTGATAGCCATTGCGGGTGGCTCCGGGAATGTGGAGACGGTCGTTTCTAGTGTCGCCAGTGGGTATAACAAGCCCGTGTTGGCACAGCTATGAACATGTGGTGAAGTCTGGTAGAATTCGTTTTGATCGAGTGTGCGTGTTCGCATTGTATCAAGACAATGGGACGGCGGCTAATCATGGTATGCTCATCACTGTCTTCATTTGAGTTTTGGAAATAATAGAACGGGCCGCGACATCTGCGTCTTATCGATCGCAAAACGGCGATTTACCCTCTAATTTTGCCAGATCAACATGTCGTCTTTTGGAATCGTTTGAACACGGCAGGGCTACTGTAATTGGACCAGCTCTTGCCGTGCAACCGAGCTGCGATATTCCATGCTTGGTCTCTCGGATCCGTCTATACCAAGATCAATTGAAGGCCGGTTCCATTCAATGACAAACGCTCTCGCGGCGTGGTCGTATGCTTCCCCAGGATTATATTTGCATAATTTTGCCCCTCCTGCTGAGCCTGGAGCGTTTCTCAATTGCCCCGCGATTGGGCTTGAAGCATGAATTGATTTCATGACGTCAGGCGTGCGTTTCAGCGTACTCAACCTTGACTCCAGCCTGGGCCAGTCTCTTTACTTATCATCTTGGGTCCCTTCCTTCAACACAGGAGTAGATGAGAGCTGTCGCCAGGTGTGCGAGTCTCTGTGAATGCTCGACGCTCGGTGTGCATGTTGACCGCCTGCTACAATCAGGACATCAAGCACCTGCCCCTCCAGGCTCCCAGCTCAAGTATCTTGGTCCGCCCACTGATATCCCTACCTTGCTTGTGGCTCTTTTCAATTGACTCATTTTTCATTGGCACCAAACCACCACATACTCCGGAAACCCAATCACCACGCGAGGCACTCAAAGTGACGGGATACCGCTGCTCCCTGATCCTACCATCCATCTCGACTGGAGCGGCTGGGTTGGTGCTATCCATGAACATCTTCCAGGAAAATGCTCGAGCGAACCCCGACAGGCTCTGCGTCACGGAGACGGCTTCCTCTACCACCCCTGAGAGGCGATCCACCTACAAACAGATCTATGAGGCGTCTAACATACTGGCCAACTAGCTCCACGACGCTGGCATCACCGATGGCGATGCCGCCGTGATCTTCGCCTACCGCTCCGTCGAGCTTGTGATTGCCTTCATGGGCACTCTCGCAGCCGGCGTGACCCTAACCGTGTTGGACCCTTCGTATCCTCCGGCAAGACAAAAAATTACCTCGAAGATTCCCAGCCAAAGGCACTCATCTCGATCGCAAGAGCCAAGGACGCGACGTTCGTGGCTTCCGCATCGAGCTCAACGAGATCGACAGCAACCTAAGAGGGCCCCCCCTCACCCGCGAGTGCAAGACGCTTCTTCGAAGAGATCAAAATGAAGAGTCGACGCTCGTCAGCTATATTGTGACCGACTATCAAGAGTGGATTCAGTGGCTAGCCGACCACGGCCTAACGGACAATGAAGAGGAAGGCACCCGGATTGGACCCGTCGTCGTCTATCATAAGCGCTTCGGGCCAATGCAAGCGGAAGTCCGAGGTCATCTCAAATCTAAGCTGCCAGCCTACGGCGTCCCAAGCTACTGTATCTTCCTAAACAAGATGCCTTCAACCCCGAACGGCAAGGTAGACAGTCCAAATCTCCCGCTTCCAGATGCAGCCCTGATTTCGGAGGAGGCTTCGGAAGAGGATTCGAAGAGCTGGGAGGCCCTCAGCAGCACCGACAAAGATCTTGCGGACCAGTGATGACGCTTGTCTGAGGTCTGAATGCCAAGACTCCTCGACCTGAGTCGGATTTCTTCGAGAGCTGTGGGCACAGTCTGCTGGCACAGCAGCTTCTCCTTAATATTCGCCAGAAGATGGGAACCAACGTTTCCATCAACTCGCTCTATTCCAACTCGTCTCTTAAGGCGCTCAGCGCCCAGGTCGACTGCCTGCGTGAGGGAAAGGATGACACCGGCGCTGCGGAGGAAGGCGAGCCTGCCTATGCCCAGTCGCTCGACAAGCTGCTCGGTAGCCTGGATGCCAAGTATCGGACGGCGGACCCTGCAACGCTCACTCCGGAACGCAAGACTACCATCTTCATGGCTGGCGCCACAGGTTTCCTGGGCTCTTACATAGTCGAGGACCTACTTGAGCGTAAGAACATCGAGATGATTATGTGCGCGGAACCAAAGACGTCCAGGCCGCCCTCGAGCGACGGAAGAGGTCCCTCCGCGTTTACGGCGTCTGGCAGGATTCTTGGGCAGACAGGCTGAGCGCAGTCATTGGCGACCTCTCGCAGTCGTACCTTGGACTTGACGACAGGAGATGAGACGCTGTTGCCGACGCTGCGGACGTCATCATCCATAACGGCGCCCAGGCTCATTGGGTACAACGGTACAAGCATCTTGAGCGCAGCAACGTCCTATCAAGGCTCGATGACCTACGGCTCTGTAACCAAGACAAGCCTAAGCTCTTCTCGTTTGTCAGTTCAACAAGCGTCTGGATACAGATCACTACATTAAGCTATGTCAAGAGCAGACCGGCACGGGACGAAGCGCCATCGTGGAAGCGGACGACATAATGGGCAGCCGCGCTGGTCTTGGTACTGGTTACGTGGGTGAGTTGACTACCAACCCCTTTCCGCACCTAACAACGATTCTAATAGACCACAGGTATCTGAACAGCTCGTCCGCGAGGCTGGCAGACGAGGTCTCCTCGGATCTGTCGTCCGACCCGGCTACATCCTCGGGGACACCGCCACTGGTATTTGTAACAATGACGACTTCCTCACTCGCATGCTCAAGGGCTGCATTCAGCTGTCGAACCGCCCCACGCATCGTCAACACCGTCAACGGCGTGCCTGTAGGCCACGTCGCCTGCGTTGTCGTCGTCGCTAGCCTCAATCCCGTCTCGGCCGAGACTGGCACAAGCGGCGGCGACGTCAGTGTCCACGTTGTCCACGTCACGGCCCATCCGCGCCTGCGTATGAACGAACATCTCTCCAAGCTGAGCTACCACGGTTATGACGTGCCAGAGGTGGATTCCAATGATTGGAAGGCCCAGCTCGAGTCCTTTATTTCAGCTGGTTTCGTCTAAAAGGATAAGGAACAGAGTGCCTTAATGCCCCAGTTTCACATGGCGATAAATGACTTACCATCAACTACGCGTGCGCCAGAGTTTGATGATCGCAATGCCGTTACCGTGCTCAAGGCCGATGCAGACCGGTGGAGATGTATTAACGAGAATGCCGGCGAGGGCATCAGCCGGGAGACCGTCGGCCGCTTTCTGAGGTACCTGGCTGAGACTAAGTTCCTGGCCTGGCCGACCAGCCGGGGCAGGGAGCTACCGGCCATTGGGGTCGACGTTGTGCAGGTACAGGCGGACTGGGGAGTTGGTGGGCGTGGTGGTGCGGCTTAAAGCAAGGAAAATTTAGATAACGACAAGCACCATGTAAATATAAAGTAAGAGGAAATAAGAAGTGAGCATCATCAGCCTTTGAAGTATACGGGCCAGCCTCTATGATCCAAGGAGCCCGTGAAGCATGCCGCTCTTGATGCCCTCGAGCTACCATCTCGGTCAGAGTACACTCACTCGTACGTTGGATGGATAGGATTGTCTTCAAAATGGATTGGAGATGGAACGTCAAGGCTGCAATTCCCAGAGTGCATTAATAAATTGTTGCTGCAGTATACGATAAAGATTGCCCAATTTCGTAGCTCTTCAGCTTGCAAGTTTGACCCTGCGGTTAAACTTAACGGCCATGGCGAATGACAAAATATGAAAGTTTTCAAGGCCAAGTCGCATTAGTACTAATGGCTTTGAGCAGTCTCTACGAGGATATCGAGGATTTGATGCCGTCACGTATAATTCCACATGCGTGAACAGCATGCAGACCGAATAAGGTGCCGGTCAATACTTCTATAGATGGCGCAAAGCTGGAATAGGTTGAACAGACGTGGCCACTTGACTGTTGTTAGAATCGTCCCACGATATACCAAGTAAGTGACATTGGGATACCTGAAGATTGGCGTGACAGTGGCTATCGGGTTCGATCATTGAGCTATGGAGCAAAAGATCCAGCGATGGTAGTCTTTGCCGAATGTCTCCGATATTCAGGCTCATCAGTGAGCCCCTTGGGCTGCAAAACTCCGCATCTCAATCATCACTGCTACAATCTGGAAGCTATAAAAGTAGGCCTAGGTACATATAGCTGGAAGCTGAGAAAGAAGGGGTCTCATTCTTGGTGACCTCGCTTTTTTGACCCTGCAACCTGGGCTGGAGGCCAGCGACACCACAATCTGTGTTTGTTATAGCTAGACCGTTTGTTCCCCGAGAATGCGTCCATTCTGTCTGCACGTTGAACTCGAGCCTGCGAAAAAGTACAAAAAAACCAACTATTAGCCAAAAGGACATGCTGAAATGTTTTGTTACAACTCAGTTCATCGTGGTCGAGATGCTATTCGCCACGAGTAGGACATGCAACACCAAGTCAAGAAGCTTTGCCGGCCATTTGCAGTAGATAGGCCTATGGACCTGGCATAGCTAGTAGTGCGGCACATCCTGCTTGGCAAGCCGCATAGATTGCAACAGCAGCTGGCCCTGCGGCGAGACTTGCCGCACAAGCATGTTGACAGGCGGCATAAGCGGCAGGCCCAGCCATCGCGGTGCTGGAAAGAGTAACGGCGACGGCGACGATCGTGATAGTCTTCATTTTGAAGAGTGTGGCCTTATATTTGGTTCGGCTTGTAATATTCAACAGTAGAAGCTGCGGGAGGCGACGTCGGGACAAGCACCCTTAATATTCCTGTACCCGAAGGAGGAATCCCGATCTGAATCTCCATCATATCGCCGATGTAGACATGAAAGTTAGCAAGGCAGAATGACAAAATAGCCTCATTGGGTGGTTCACGCAGGCGAAAGACTGTACATATAGGGAAAAACCGTGGGTGCTGAACACGGCACTCGTTGAGTGGCGCTACTGCGCCAAGCCGTGAGATCTTGGTGAGAATGGCAATCGAGGTACACCGGGGTCATTTACAGTTTCCTAGCTCTGAACTTTGAGCTCGTACGGGAATCGGCTTGTTGCGTCCACATCCGTGGCTGAGGACACGTTGCAGGGCCTAAGAGGCTGAGACTGTTTATACTGCTGTATAAGATGGTGTGAAGAGGGTATTATCTGAAAAGCCGCTTATGGTAGGGGCGCCATGGGTAGTGAGTTGGATGCTCTGGTTGCGATTTTATTGATGGCGAGTTTGTCAGTGTGTGAACTACTCCCATTCCGTGCGTTCCGGTGCAGAGCCGCCGGTGGTTCGGCGATGCGGATCGGGGTGATGTGGGTCTCAAGCCGGCGCGTGGCGGAGAAGTCCCGTTTGTCGCCGCCATGGTCAAGGACGAAGCTGTAATAATACATGTGGCGATATAAAGCCCTTGCACTACTAGGAGTGATCTCCGCTTTGTATAGTGTAGGTGGCAAAACCCTTTATCCTTTAATCAAGCCATGGGACAAACCGAGCGTATACTGCCAGAGGACCAAAGGAAGTTGGCGACTCGGGGGATTCTGAGCCAAGATAAACTGGGAGCTATCCTGGAATTGGCCGTCGGAAATTCGGGTAATTCTGACAACATGTAACTAATAGTCCAAGCGAGTCTATTAACGACTGGGTAGGCGACTACTGCAAGTATCTGAAGCTGAAGAAGAAAGAGAAGTAGAATAAAGAAAGGGGGAGCTTACGAGCTTGAAAGTAATTAATGCTCATCTCGTTTATAATAGGTCTAGACACGGGAGGCCGGGAAGGAAGACGAGAGCGCAAGCCGAGCCGCTTTCGGGTCTAGCCCGTTACAGGTTAAAAGTTTGGTTTAAACGAATATATTAATAGTTGAAGACAACTATTACTATAATCTATATATGAAAATAATCAACGAAAGAAAGAAAAGGCAACAAAGAGATTTTCTTTCTTGATATAACTAATTATTTTATCAAGACTTTGACTGTAAGAAAATGGTCTTTGCTGGCGACAGTTTAACAAGCCGTAAACCAGGCTTTTACACATATAAACAGCTCTGGAGGTGCTGTGGCATGTACTTGTCGGAATCCTAAGGGCCAGCCCTTCTCGGTTTGTTATTGTACCTTCGCCGCCTTAAATTGCCACGTGTGTTATCGTTAGGCTTCGCGGGCTTCGTCAGCTTCCTGAGGCTTAGCTTCCTCAGGCTTAGCTTCCTCAGGCTTAGCTTCCTCAGGCTTAGCTTTCTGACCCTTAACTTTCTCAGGTTTGCCGTTAGGGTCCTTGGGGCAACCGGTTCCTTTCTTGGATGTCGACGGGCTATTGCCAACGCACTTCGAGTACTCCATCCAGATTGGGAAATAGCACTCAGTTTCAAGTTTCTCAGGCTGACAATCAGTTCGACTAGATAGCCGCACAGCATCATCTTGGCATCTCTTTGTTGCCTCGTCGATTATCCCAGGAGAATCTTGCTCATTGCCCGTGACGAGATTCCCCACAATTATCGCAGTATTATCCGTCATGCACTGCATGTCCTGCTTGACGTGCTTTTTATAGTCCTGTCGTCCCTGGTGGCGGCAGTGGCACCGCCAGATATCACAAAAGCGCCTTGCCACTGCTCCAAGGATGCCTCAGGATTGGTAGAATTCGTAGCTGGCAAGGCCAAGGTGGATGCGGCCAGAAAGAGGCCAGAGACGGTGGCGAGTACGGCGGTCTTCATGGTGGATGGTATTTAGAGGGGAGAAATATAAATGTTCAGAGTAGTAGTTGGTCAACTATAAAAGAGTAGCAGGTGATAATAGTAGATGAGAGTGATGATGGAAATTCAATCTAGACAGAGGAAATCGAGGCTTTTATACTTGTCCTGGACTCCTGGGCATCTAGATGTTAATTTGTCTATATCCATCTCCCCCTCTAGCTTTCTTTGCTAATAGCTGTAAACCCTGTGTACCAGGCGTCTCTTCACGCCAGTCCACCCAATATACAGCATTATCTTGTATATTGGCATAAATGGGTGCCCTCAAGTCTTGTTAATGCAAGAGAGCGCTGTAACGTGCGAATTGACCTTATTTGGAGCTGCCAAGTACGCCTTTACTCAGAGACGCTTTATTGTACTTGTTTCAATGTTCTCTTAAATCAAGAAGTTATTAAGGACCTGCCCTCTATAGACACATGCGCGGTCTTAGCATTATCTGATAAATAATGCCCCCACTAGTCGGGCAGACTGTGTGATACCTTTACTTGGCAGCAACCATGTCACCTATTCATGAACCTAATATAACTTTTTGTCATGTATCATGTAGAATTCTAATAGAAGAGCTAACCTTGTCTCACATTAACGAAGAGAAGCTATGGAGTTTAATGCGCATTGCTGTTGCTGACTCGCCACTTGATTGTTTGCTATCTGGTGGTCGTCATCTCGACAAAATACCCCAGTGGCCCGCTATTAATGCCTCGAGCTGACTTGGCTCTCTTGAAACTTGCCAACCTTGCCCGCTCCTAGTTGACCGTCGACCTTTGCTAGGTTCGCGCTACGCCTGCGATGTTCCCTGCAGGCAACTGTGTGCCGTTTCCGGTTGCCAAGGTTCGCAAAGCCTCTGCGTAGACCTGCTCACAATCTGCGTGGTCAGGCAGCGCCACATCTCTAAATAATAGAGAAAGCAGATGGCTGCATCGCGACCTCCCCGTTATTAAGGGGTCTGTTACTGTTGAGGGTCCCACGTGATCACGTGCGGGCAAGCAGCCTCGCGTGCAGATGGCTTCTCATCTGCACATTGTTCTTCCTCTAGCCTTTTACTTAGACTTGACAAAATTATCGATATAGAGCATGATTCAATGACAATCTCCTCTTTGCCCACAAAACGACCATGTCGGAAAATTGGACAACTGCTAAGACCGAGATGTGGCTAACAAAATATGTCTAGCCAACTAGGAATGAGATGAACGATTCTGAAGATGGCAGCATGCATGAATACAGGATTTACTTGAAACTATAGAGGCAATGTAACCGCTGCATTGTTCTAGGGACAAGTTTTTGTGTTATTGACACGTAAGCGGCGCCCTAGTCGATGCCCGACAGAACATATTCTCCGGGGTGACGTTGTTCCGGACACGATCGTGCTGTCGAGGTAGGTCTCGTCCCAACTTCGTGGCGTCGTCCTTGGCGTCCTTACCCCTGCAAATCCCCCTGGATAGACATTCGACCACGACGACGACGGAAGAGGGCGACTTTTCGATATGTTTTCGATCGCTCAGCATGTTTTCCAACTCCTCTTTACCAAACTCCGGTCCCGGGCAACTGGCGTCTGGTCATTCATCACGCGCCTGCTCTATGGTGACGCGCCCGCCGCGCACGTCAACAAGCAAGACTCGCCCAAGGTTAGCATCGAACCTTGTGTCAAGTCAGATGGATTTTGAGTACTGATTATGAGATATATAGACCCAATCGTCCTCTGCCGAGGTTCAAGACTCTCCACAAGCTACGCCTTCTCCCAAATACCCGCAAGTGATTCGATATGTCCCTGTCCCCGGTGAATGGCAACGGGAACTTCATCCACACTGGCCGGAGTCGGCCTTTATAGTCCCAGATCCCGTTCCCGAGGGACACATATACTACATCACAAAAGGGGAATACGTTCGTCAAGGCGCAACGGCGCTGGTAGAGCGACTACCTACTGGTCACATCTCTAAAACCCCAATGCCAAACCCTTACGACCCCGTGGAAGAACAGAGAGATCGCCAGAGCATGCAACACGAATATGACGTCTATTGCTTCATTGGTCCAAGTCCGTTCATCCCTACAGTAATTAACTGGGATAGCAAGTCCAAGGTTTTGGTTCTCGAGGATTACGCCAACGGAGACCTAGAGACCTACCTTCGGAACCATGACGATACCGATGCCGACACCCGTCGAAAATGGGCTTTGCAGGCGGCTCAAGCGCTGGAGAGTCTCCATAATATCGGAGTAATTCATCAGGACATCACGCCTCGAAATTTTCTCTTGGACAAGAACTTGGACCTTCGAATCTGCGACTTCGCCGGGAGCTCGTTTCCAGGGCATACTGCCTCGACTGGTGCCCCAGGACCGAGGTATCAATCGCGGGCATGGGACCGAGGATATACTCCTAGTCAAGCAGACGACGTCTTCAGCCTTGGTTCCTTGTTGTATTTTATCATGGGTGGCGAGGAGCCCTATAGCCAACTTGATGAGGAAGAGGTGGAGCGTTGTTTCGAGAACCTGGACTTTCCCGCGTCTGATCACCTGGGCTGTGGGACTGTCATTCAAAATTGCTGGGATGGACGATTCACTACTGCAGAACAAGTTGTTCAAGGTTTAGTTGAAGCTGGAGAGACTAATCGTGTATAGAACCGTATGTGCGCGAGCGTATTTGCTACATACACTAAAGCTCATATTCGTCTCCCTTCTGATGCCCAGACATCTCCGCCCCTTCTCTGCCTCCTCCAAGACAGCCGAGTCTAGGTTGCTTATAGCCGCGCTTCATCGGTTGTTCCTGTCGCCGTAACCCTCATCCCTATGTCTGTCACACTGCTTTCTACTCCTCGTTTGGCCCAAGTACTGCTTGGTCGGGTTCGCGCACTGCACGCTGGTCGCAGCGAACTTGCTACAGCCAGCGGTGACTACATACTCACTGACTTTAGTACACGAAGCTGGACAGCCCGTGTACTTGGTCGTCGAGATAAACAGTTCGCACATGGCAGGCACCGTCTAACTGCTGTAATGATGAGCAATGCATTTAGACGCCTCAAAACAGCTTACTTACACCGTTGGTATATTTGTTCTTGCTTATAGAGCAGAGCTTGGGAATCAGGGAATCAACTCCTTGAAGGCTGTTGCTTCTTGAATCTACTTCTTTATAGAATGTGCTGATACGATGGCTGTTAAGCACACGATCGACCTTGCGATCCAGAAGCACAAGGCAACCGCCGGAGAAGGTGTGCCATGGTCTATATAACCACACGGCGACAGTGCTACCATTGCATATTTGTTAGCACTTGCAGGTTGGTGGTCCGATGTGCTGCAACGTACTGGTCCAGAGGTCGACTCCGTAAAATGCTGTCCACTTAAATTGAGGCCAAACGTACCTTCGCCAGGCCAACACCTCGGAGAAGCCGGTAAGATGAATCGCACTGATCAACGCCGGAGCCCTGCGGACACAGCGACATTGTTGCCTGCGGGACATGCCAATGAGGACGTTCTGTCCCTGTTCCTAGGCCTGCTTTCAGACTTGGTGAATGGCTGTCTCAAGTCACGAGTCACCCCGCATGCAGCGTCCATTAGGCATCAGCTGGAGAGGTAAGACGTATCAAGGCACGGTCCTTGTCGCCTCGCCTCTGTCATATCGGATGCCGAGTTACGTTGAGGGGTCATACGTATTCGACACATTTTGGGGTCATTCAACGCCGCTGGGTGGTCGAATCTTATGTCCACTAACTGTAGCTCAGCGCTTAGAGGTGTGATCCGAGCACATTCTGGCCATTCATTGGACTTTATCAGAACCGCCTGCATGAAAAGTTTTCGCGCGTATCGTCGAGCCTATCCCGTGCTGATGTGATAATTTTAGTTAAATAATGAGTAAGTAAGTAAAAAAAGTAGTATATTAGAGATATAAATCTAAGACAGAAAGCGGAACCTGCCAAGGCAATAGTCGGTGTAGCTACGCGACTAAGATAGTAACAGCCTGTAATAATGAAGAGAGGTGAGAGTGACAAGCTAATAGAGGAAAGGAGAGGTTAAAAAGACCTACTAACTCTAACCCTTGACCCAGAGTCTAAGCAACTTGTATTTATATAGTTAAAACCACCCCTGTTTATGAAAAAGCTGCGGTGCAGCCAGGATTGGGGGCTTAAGGATAGATGCCTTGTTTATGTTCTCAAATATAGGACGTGATAAATTGTACAATTTTTCTACTATAATAATTAGTAAAGAACAGTTCGTGCTTGTTGTGACAAGGGCTCGATAAAGGGCTTGATAGAGGGCTTGGAGTCAATAGCTCAATTCATCTAATAACAGCCTTTGGTATCAAAGGTCCTTGGTTTTCCACAAGGCCTTGAGGGACCAGAGGCCTCTATATACAAGAAGTCGGTGAGGGACTTTGCCCTAGGTCCCGTGATCGTAGCCCTTGTGTAACCTGACATTGGGCCATGTCCGTGTGACGGATACTTTCTGTTGGCCCCAACAGAACTGGGCATGACTGGAAACAACCCTCACGGCACGGCTCATATTAAATTGACATGACGGGCCCTGTAACGTGCAAGGAGGGAACCGGAAATGGGCCGTCTTGCTGTCACCCTATGTCGTCACGAGAGGAGATTCATCGGCGTCGTATTATGAACACTTGGCGTGGCATGTGCAAACGCTACAGCCAGTTACTTTCAGGTTCCTAGCCTGAAGGCGACCAAACCAGCCTGGGACAGCAGAGGTGAGAATATTAATACCTTTTACACCGGTTGACTTGTTTACACAAATGGCTGCATCGGCGGTCACGACGCCATTTCAACAGAGGAGGGGCCCCGTCTTTCCATGATGCGGAACCACTAAACGAGGGACAAGGCAACAAAATTAGAGACTCGAATCTCTTTGTAATCATTGGCATCGTAATCTAGTTCTTACGCAGATTTAGGCCGATATTTTTCAGGAGTATCTGGCTGGTTTCTTGTGACAAGGGCTCGTTATGAGGGTTTGGAGCAATAGCTCAATTCAATAATAATCTCGTAGGATGTCAAAGGTCCTGAGTTCCTAAGAGGAAGGAAAGGAACAGTAACCGCTATATATACATAAAAGGAATACTTATACTTAGGGCTCTTAGCCGCGCACGTGTTAAAGCTGTGTAACCAACAAGTCCCGTATCGGTGAGGTCCCTTTGTTGGGCTTCACGATCTGTTGGGCCTTTTCTGTGTAACATTTCTCCAGTCTACTGCTTGAAATGCCCCCGACTGCTTCTGGGCATGATACATTTCCATGACGTTTGGCGCATACCTGAGATCAAATTTGTAGAAAGAGGTCTGCTCAACGGCTGGAATCAGACATACATCTGCCATTGTGACTCGCGATCCAACCGTGAAGCCAGCCGTGCGTGTCCCTTGGGTTTCCACGAGCAGGGCTTCATAGGCTCCGAGGCCGTCGTGGAATATGATCTTGACAAAGGCAACTTGGTCATTAAGCTCGCCACGAATTTCTCTCACACGTTGGCCAACGCGAGAGTTACCTGGTGGCTGTACATCGCTGGTGATGATGTTTACAAAGTCCCGAACCAGAGCGCGCTGCTCCGGCTGACTGACAGGAGGCAGCAGAGGGTAGCGATCCGGGAATCGCTCTTCAAAGTACTTCAGAATGGCAACGGATTGGCGGATACGCGCCTTCCGGCCGCTGGAAGTAACCAGTGGTTACAATCAGCGTTGGGACGCTCGCGCTGGGGTTTAGTGCGCTTCGGTATTCGTCCCGCTGCTGCTCGTCTTTGAGATTGGGAACGGAGAAGGTGGGAGGAATGGATTTGAGATGGGCTGCAGTTATGACGCGATGGCAGCAAGAGGATGAGTAATAACAATAAAAGCGGAAAGAGTCTGTAGGTTCCGTGTCTTGAGTCAGCGTGATCGGTTGAGACGGTTGTGTGTAGAAGATGACGGATGCTGAGATTTGTCTCGGTGGGCAGGCGACATCCTACGGTCGTGCGATGTTACGGAATATCAGGATGCTCAGTACACATTGGGGTCAATATCACGCAAGTATCGCAGCAATCAGCCGGGGTGGATATCACAGACTAGCCATTGCTGAGCTATATCTACGGCCAGAATCCGTAGCTAGCACTACGTCGGAGAAATCATGTATGTCCGGTTGGAGTAAAACCCGTCTGTACAGGGGTTCTCCGCACATGTAGATACATCAACCATAGGTATGTATACAGAAAGCCGCAGAGCACACTTGGAAGCTATCTAGCATCTATTCTACTATACCCAACTTACTCCTAGATAGATGTAGGTATGTCAATATTATTCTGAAAGTATAAAACGTAAAGAGCCATGTCTCCCCAGTCAGAACCCCTCCAAATGAGTGCTGATCGTGGCGGCAAGTATTCCCGTCCCAGCCCGCGCGATTAAGCAGGAACAGGGTTGTGGGAGTTTGGCACTTCTGCTTAATGTTATGCTTACTTGGGTAAAGAGGGACTTTTCCCGTTCTTTCCAGTGTTGGCCCAACAATTCGGTTGCACTGGCGGAAAAGGTCCGGCGGGTCATTTACATCGACCAGACTTGCAGCCCGTTATCCAGGCCAAGAGGGGAAGTCTGTGCAGTTGTCCACTCCCGTGGTGGAGCGTTGATTATTGATCAATGCAAAGGAAGACTTTGGTCACTGAGCTCGTTAAACGTGAACGAGTTGCTCAAATCGACGAGGTGCATTTCGTCTACAGGTTGATCAGTCCACCTTTTCACAATAGAACCATCACAGAACCCACGACGTCTCACTTTATTGATTATATGCATCATGCAAAATGTAAGCTTCTTCAACATGTGGCCTCGAGAACCCCCAAAACTCAACCTCTTGCATCCTCAAATGTATGTTGGTCCAGTAAAATTCGAGTTGGCAAGTCGATGCAGCTCAAGAAGGCTTCAAGAGAAAGCAAAACGCATGATGTTATTCCGGGTTACGGCGATGGACGGTAAAGTGAGCTCTGCAGGACCAGCAATATTGTTTGCTCACTGCGAAATGTTCGACAACTTGGACGGCAGTATTTCACGCAATGGAGCAGCAGCCGTCGTTAAAAGGCGTAGGATCCTCACTTGCGAGTTCCGTTTCTTTGCGGTCAAGCTCCATCACAACTTTCCATAAGCCCAACGACTCGTCAGCTACTTATACTCGATCACAATGCGCTCTTCACTCACTTTACTCCTTTCTGCCGTCGCAGCAACCGGCGTACGCCTTGTCCCCACCAATCTCATGATGGTTAAGATACTGACCAAGCCATAGGTACTTAGTGCAGAGGCTCCCATCCCCGGGTACGGCGTCGAGGTCCTCCAATGGGATATTGAAGTTGCCGTCGGCAGGACCGAGGTCCTGAACGGCACCGTTCAAGAGGTCTATGCGCAAGCTCTCCAAATCAACCCCAAGTTTACCTTGACCAATGCCGCCGAGGCGAGGGATATGCATCAGAAGCAGAAGCGTTCCTCCGTGCAGTGCGGCAACTGGCCGCTTGCCGATAAAGGCCGCATACAGGAGGGCATAAATTACCTCCGTGGCGCGCCGGCCGCTCCTCGCAATGGGCCTGGTCCTGGAAACTGTGGTCGCGTGAGCTGCTCTTATAATTCTGCCATTTGGTGGTGCAACGATGTGAGTACAAGTTTCATTGCCCCAGCCCTACATCCTATCCGAGACGTGATGGTAATGACTCCTGTCCGTGGCGTAGAACACGACTCCCAAGACGTTGGATAGTTGGAACTGGGTTGCCGACAGTGCTCAGCATATTGTCAACACCTGCGCGCCAGCCGCCGGGTGGGTTTCGGGACAAAATTTTGAATCTGGGAACTGGAATACCATTGTTCGTGGTGACTCTTGCTAAATTGGGCGCATGATGGCTTAAACAATCCTCGCGGATGCTATGCCACGGAGACGAGGACCTTGGCTGCGGCCAATATGTTCCTCATCTGGGTTCCGCAAGACAACGTAATCAAGCGTCCTGGGCCTGAGGATTCAACATCTCGTAGCTAGACGTTAGGAATTTCATCACAAATATATACATGTAGCTGGAGAATTGGTCGACATGTTCTTATTCAGCAGTCAAAGTTTCGCTGCGCAGAGTACATGTGTCTGAGGAATTTGAGGACATTGAATTTCCCAGCGAGGGCGTGAATAGGCTTCCTCGTTGTGAGAATTAGCATCACGAGTCATTTCGGCCGTGGACTCGGACTCGTGGGCCGTGGCCGTGACAAGCCGCGGCTACGCTCGATCCGACTGGCTCCATGCAAGGATTATAAGCAGGGGTGCAACCAAAAAGAGATTCAACAGCATGGACGGGACCGAGCTTTGAACAAGGATGGGCCTGTGGCTTGTACTGGTACTTTGGCTCGTCTCTTTTGAAGTCAGAGCATTCTTCTTCTCCGACTTGCACCAACATTTCTTCATTTCCCACGCCCAACATGCATGTGTGCTCCCACACAGGATGTTCCAAGCATCGCCTACGATTGCACTTTTCCTACGCAGACGCCAGTTGCTACGCTTCCTATTTCTTGCCAGCTCGCTATACCTAGTCTTTTGGTTTTGGCTGCCTTGCCTCGAGAGGCTCAAGACGACAGAATGGATGCGCCACCACGCTGAGGCGCGTCCGCGGCCGAAACTCAACCACTCAGCCCCTAAAAACCACCCGATCGACAATCTCATCCGAGACGCGAATGCACGCCTCGACAATTTGTTGGAAAAACGCTCCTTTACACTCCAAGAGTCGGCCGCCCGCTACCGAGAGCGCCGCGGTCGCCATCCGCCTCCCGGGTTTGACCAGTGGTTTGCTCAGGCGCTCAAAGATGAGGCCGTCGTTGTCGAGGAATTTTTCGACAGGATACATCATGACATCAATCCTTTCTGGGCCGTGGACCCGAGGGAACTGCGAACGCAGGCAAATGCACACCCGCAGGTCATCCGAGTGCGAAACCGTCGGGTCAAATTCGAGACAGATGATCCAGATCGCGTGCCGTGGATCAATCTGTGGGCCAAGTTGGTCGAGGACATGATGCCTCACCTGCCCGACCTCGACATGCCCATCAATGTCATGGACGAGCCCCGCGTGCTTGTTCCGTGGGACCAGATCAACGAGTACGTCAGCACAGAGCGCGCCAACAGAAGGCTCCTAGATCCCCAAAACACTACCAATACCTACGGCGCATTCAAACATGTGGCCGAGTCAAAGGCGCATCTCTACGACCCGGGATGGATCACCAACGATGCACACAGATACTGGGACCACGTGCGAGCGACGTGCTCCCCCGACGACCCAAGCCGAACCGTGTCTTCTCTCGACTCCTTCGACGGCCCTGTGGACTTTCCGACAGAGCCAATGCGCTACATGTTTCACGGCTACGTCCAAAACTTTACCCAAGCCCAAAACCCATGTACGCAACCGCACCTGCGCGGCATGCACGGGGCTTTTGTGGAGAGCATCAGCATGTCCACGACGCACAGCCTGTTCCCGCTCTTTGGCGGCTCGAAAATGCCCCAAAACAACGAACTGCTCATCCCGGGCGCCATGTACCTCTCCCCCAGGGAGTTCTACAACGGAGGAAAGGACCACGGCCCAGCCTGGGCCGACAAGAAGGACGGCCTCATCTGGCGCGGCACGGCGTCGGGCGGCCGCAACAAGCACGACAACTGGTGGCACTTTCACCGGCACAGATGGGTGCAGATGATGAACGCGTCCGTGCTCACCGCCATGGAAAGGGGGGACCCAGCCCACGCAAAGACGTCGACGTTCAGGCTACCCCCCCGCGAGAGGTACGCGGTCAAGGCACAAGCCGACGGCAGACTGGGCGAATGGCTCTCGTCCCTGTCGGACGTCGCCTTCGTCCACCTCGAGTGCTTCCCGTCGGTCGAGGACCGCGTGGGCACGTGGCCGTTTGGGCACGACGAGATCCGCAAGACGTGCGCGTACACGTCGCCGTTTATGGAGGTCCAGCCGAGCCTGCCCATGAAGGAGCAGTACAGGTACAAGTTTCTGCCCGACGTGGATGGCAACTCGTTTAGCGGTCGGTGGAGGGCGTTTTTGCAGTCGACGAGCCTGCCGCTCAAGGCGACGATTTACACCGAGTGGCATGACGACAGGCTCGTGCCGTGGGTGCATTTCGTGCCGTTTGATAATACGTATCAGGATATTTATGGCGTTTTGGACTACTTTTTGGCTAGGGACGATGAGGCCGAGGCGATTGCGGGCCAGGGGAAGGACTGGGCCGAGAGGGTGCTGAGGAGGCAGGATATGAAGTTGTACGTGTGGCGGCTGTTGCTGGAGTATGCGAGGGTGCTGGACGATGGGAGGGACAGCCTAGCGTTTGTGGGGGACCTGTTGAAGTAGGTCTGGGAGAATGCTTGTGTATTTTTGCTTGTATAGTTTATTGGATAGCTGGTGGCTGACTTGATACCCTGTGTGGAAATGTGTCGCGGCAGTTTGTAGATGGGAATGATGAAACCTTGTGGGCGTGTTGTGTGCCAAAGGACAATGAACGAGTACCAGTTGATGTAATCTTGGTCATCAAATGAGTCGTCTAACTGGTCTCGTCATCTAGACGGTTCAAATTAAGTTGCAAGGTTTGAACTAGGCTAAAGGTTCAAATGAGAAGCTAATTCGCAAAAAGCACAAACGCTATTTTGTCTTGCCCGTTTTCAACTGCGCTAGATAGCTATAGGGGCTATTTGCAACTTCTCACCTTCTCCTTTTATGTGCCTCTATGCTGACCAACTTCATCATCCATATAGAACTGGCGTGCGTGCCATTCCCAAGGACAACCAGACGACTTGACTGGTAAACCAGGCCACTTGTTTTGTGAAGAAGGGAGGTGTCAGCATATCTAGTTCTGGCTTTCCGGGTATTCGTAAGAAATTCTTCTTCTTGGCTTCGTCCATCTATAAGAGATATTGCCAACTTTGAAGTTAAACAATGTAAGAATAGTGGGTCCAATAGTTCCCCTCAAAGGCCAAGAGTCGAGACAAACCTCAACATTGAACTCTTCATGTCCCCCACAACGCACCATGAAGCGCATACTCATCTTGGACGGCGGCCTCGGCACGTCCCTCGAGCAAAAATACAACATCAAGTTCAACCCATCCACACCCCTCTGGTCGTCCGACCTGCTCGTCTCCGACCCCACCACGCTGCTCAAATGCCAGAGCGACTTTGGAGCCGTCCCCGTCGATATTCTCCTCACGGCAACCTACCAAGTCTCCATTGCAGGATTTGCCGGCACCAAAACGCCCAAATTTCCGCACGGCATCTCATCACTGGATATTCCCCAATTCTTGGAAACAGCCGTGGCCGTTACGGAAAATGCCACGCGGGAGCATCATGCCGCCGTGGCGCTCAGTCTCGGTCCCTACGGGGCGTGCATGATCCCGAGCCAGGAGTACAGCGGGACTTATGACGACGCGCATAATTCTCAAGAAGCCCTGTACGAGTGGCACCGAGAAAGAATGCAGCTATTCAGTAGAGTGCGTGGCCTGGCCTCCCGGATAGGATACATATCTATGGAGACGATCCCCCGGGTAGATGAGATTGCTTCCATGCGCGCGGCGCTAGACCAGGTGCCGGAACTGGCGGGCGTGCCGTTCTGGATGTCGTGCTTGTATCCGGGAGATAATCGTCTACCCAGTGGCGAGGCGCCGGAAACCGCGCTGCGAGCCATGTTTGACTCTCGGGTGGCGAAGTCGGTTCCGTGGGGCGTGGGCATCAACTGCACCAAGGTGTGGAAGTTGACGTCGCTGTTGAGACGGTACGAATCGGTAATGGATATGTTGGTACAGGATGGGACGTTGCTCGAGTGGCCGGCCCTGGTTCTCTATCCCGACGGGACAAATGGGGAGGTGTACAACACTGTCACGCAGGTATGGGAGGTTCCTGGTGATGTAGAGGACGTGAGCAGGGTGCCGTGGGAGGAACAGCTCGCCGAGGTTGTGAGGGGAACGGAGGCTAGAGGGAAATGGAGGCAGATTGTGGTGGGCGGGTGCTGCATGGCGAGTTGGCAGGATATAGCACGCCTTCGGGAGATTCTGCTAACGGCATGAAACTGTCTGTGTACCATGGATAGGAATGGGCGTAAGCATGAATAGCAACATTATTATAGCAGCAGTCACAATCTTTCGTGCTTCTCTTATTCTGCTGAACAATGACAGTTGATAGCAGAATATAGTTACCTATCGAGACGTATACACTAATATAGTATAATATATAGCGCGATATCAAGGTCGAGATGTAATTAAATACCCTTTCCCTCCTAGTATTCATAGAAAAAGTGATGAGTTGCGAGGAACTAAAACTGAGACTAACTCGATTGGCAAATCGGGATAGTCCAAAATACGCGTGCCGACGTGTGACAAGGGCTAAAGGCTTAGAGCAATTCAATGTTGTTACGTTCAATGTCAAGTTGAATTGATGGAGGCTGAGGGAGCAACAAGGAGCTCCTGATGACAGGCGCAGCAGTCTCCACACGTGCAGCCATTGTGGCTAAACTACCTACTTAGGTAGTTGGTCTGTACCCTCATGTGCTCGTCCTTGTGACTCCAAGGTCGGCATTTTGGCCTGTTGGGTGGACCGTCGACCTTGGACCAAATACACAAGTACGTCATGAGAAGCCAGAAATCACTCAAATCGTCTTCATTTCCCTCGCCCACAACTGACTTCTCTTCTCTTGTCATTCAAAGCCTACGGCATGATCGAACCACGGCAACGTCTCTGGGCAGGATCGGGGAATTTGCTCCCTGGCGCGTATGGGCCGTTCACCTGGTTTATCACGGATTTTGACCAGAGAAGACATTTCTCCGTCACGTATGCCCCCAAAGTTCCTGTGGAAAACAGGGAAGAAACCGAGGACATCTGCATAGCGGAGCTTAAAAAGCATCTCGATAATCTTGGCGACGGTGTCTGTGGATTCCGCTTCTCTGAGCCAGACGGCCCTATCACGACATCTACAGACCTAAAAGACGACGCGACATTTTATGTTAACGACCAAGCCTTGTCATCCTTGGGCCTTTCTCCCGTCAAGACTATATACCTAGGAAGTCTGACCGAGCTGGACCGACTAGCGCCGCCACTGGTTGACAAGGTGTCATACCATGACACACATGGTGCCAAAACAACCGCCGCCTTCAACTACTGGTTCATGACGAATGGCATGTCCCGGATTTGGTACGAGCCCAACGACTGGTGTCGATTGCCTCGTGACCATCCGCACATTATCCCATTCGACTCGGTCGTGCTCAACGACGTGACTGGGCGCATTGTTGGTTTTACAAGCCGCTTCGTCTCGGGCGGCACACTGCATGAAAATAACGCCACGACCCGTCCATTCCGCCTCTGCTGGTTTCGCCAGCTGCTCTCTGTAGTAGATGACTTGAACTACAAGTATGGAATTATGCACCAAGACATAGCAGCACGGAACCTGCTTATCAACGAAGATGATAATCTGCAAATATTCGACTTCAACTACGCCATACAAATTGCAGAGTACTACACCCCTGAACAGGATGATGTAAAGGGCGTCATTTTCACCGTGTACGAAATCATTACTCTAGACGAGCATTTCCGAGACGTTCCGCACAAGGACCAAGACGCCGAGGCATGACTGCAGATAGAGTGGTCGAAACACCCCGACGTAAAACTTGATAGCGACATACAAGGATTCCGGGACGTCTTAAACGATTGGGTCATCCGCCGGAAGCTAAGGCGCTTCGAACCGAGGGATACATGGCTCAGCTGGCCAAGTTTATCCGAGTGGCCGCTGGCGCCGAGGGCACTCTACGGGCCCAATGGGGAACTGACGGGGAAAGAGATGCGCCCTACTGCTGCCTTGTCCCGGAGAGAGCTGGTCAGAATGGGAGAGCCGTTTTGGAACTGGGAGAGGCCGGCGAGCTATCGACTGGCGGAGGCGCTATCACGAGGAGCTTCGGATGGCAGCCTCCCGGATGGTGCAGAGACGAACGCGAGTGGAATAGGCTGTGGTTCTGTCGACACATGCGCGGTTCCATGAGAAAGGATGGATGCAATGTCAAGATGGGACGGTTGAATTTCAAAGAGGAGAGAAAGGTTTATGGGATGTGTCTCTGGTTGCTTCCTGTTCAGACGTGGTCGTTTTCAAGTCGTCGACCGTCATTGGTCCACCCTGTCAAGAACCTACATGAACTACTTGCACCGGGTACATTACTAGCACATGAGGACTTTAGATGTGGAATAATGTAGTTATTTGGACGCTGTTATTGAGACCACCTTCTCGTGCCAACGCTTGGCTACCAGCTCCATTGCCGACCCCCATCCGATCCTTTGCGTCCATGTCGGAGTCGTGGGCGAGCACGAGCTGCACTATCATGCCGGGAAAGAAACCTTTCAGCATCTGCAAGCGCATATACCTTGCATGAGTCGTGTGACAAGCCTACGCGCGCCAAGCAGCCGCGTTCGTGGCCTGGGCTGCAGTGGAAGAAAGCAGGTCAATGGGTTTCAGCAGCCTTTGTGCCATCTACTTGCCGTTATGCCTCATACTATCACCAATATGCCGTTCACGTAGTCCGGTCTCGTTCTTGTCGCACCTAATATCCAAATAAAACCAACTTTCCAATTTGTACTTGTCATCAAGTCAAACTATTCCAATTTAAATAGATTGACATCAATTTCATCTACCATGGCCTCAGCTATCATAGTCTCACGCCCAGTGCCAGTCCTTGAGAGACAAATCTCCGCTCAGCGCCGAAGGTCCCTCAAATCGATCAAACCACTTGTATATCTCGCGCCACTTGGTAACTACCACACTCCTGGAAGACCCCTCACACTTGGCCCTCAGTTCAAAAGCTAACAAGCAAAAAGTCAGCGTCACATGCTATATAGAAATGGACTGGGCGTACACATACTTGCGACCTGCCACGGATCAGCCCAGTGGCTTTTACCCTCCCTAGAGTAGAGCATGACTTGGCGAACGTCTTGGGCGGAAACGGGAGAACTTCCAAATTCGTTCTGGAGGTCAATCGTCTTGTCGATGACGTCGCCGTGCGAGGGAGCCGTGGCGAGCAGGATGACGTGCTTGGGGAACATTTCGTTGCTAAAGTCGAGCACCAGCTCGTCGTTGGTGCCGGCGGTCAGGGCAGAGATGCCCGATCCCAGTTCCAGGTGCGCCTCCATGGACTTGAACTTGGTGCAGGCGTTGGACTGCCCGATCGGCATGACGGCGATTGTGTTCGTTTTTTCATCGGGGTGCTGCCACTTCCAGTCGCTTACGGCAATGCTGCCTGTGAAGTGGGATGGTTCGTCTCCTGTGATGTCGCCGAATCGGTTGAACCAGTCGTAAATGTCGTCGTACTTGTTTGTGATGACCTTTCGCGATGACTCGTCGCATGTCGCGGTGATGGAAATGCCTATTCGATGCTGGGTTAGAATGAAGCCGTCTTCTGGTCAACTTGTAAGGATACATGCCTCCAATCTCCCAGGAATCTGGGTTCGTCCGCTCATCTCGTACCGAGTATATTTTGAACGATTTGACATCCTCGACCTTGACTCTCTTTAAGCCAAAGGCCTTTTCGAGGTTGATTGGTTTTGTGGACTCCTCGCCCTTGGAGGGATGGACCAAGAGTGTCTGGTGGCTATTGCCGAACTCGATGACGAGGTCGTCAAAGGTTCCGGCGCCGTCGAAGCCAGAGATGCCGTTTCCGAGAAACAGCTTCACCTCGAGAGACTTGAAGTAGTCGCATGTCTCGGGGCCTGAGTGCCAGCTGCCCTGCTCCGGGCGTGTGCAGTATTGCGACGATTCCTGCTTCTCGCACGTATTTTTCCCTGCGTAGCCCCAAGTTGTTGGATCTACACCTAGCTTGGTAGCCATGGTGTCGATCAGCTCTGAGCATTGTCCATTCGCATTATTCTGTGCTGTGGCGCCTTGGAGCCATAGCACAGATAGGCCTACAGCCCAACTAAAGTAGATCATGATTTTGCAGATGGAAAAATGTGAAATGGGGCAGAAGTAGTAGGAGTCCCAATGCTGGAGAGTTTCGAGTTATCGTAGAGATGGGAATGGCAGTGCAGTTTATATATTTCAAGACAAGAGAGCCGAGGCATGGAATGGCGCGATTTTAGCGACAGCTGCTATTACCATGCAAGTCTGGAACACCGCACTCATTCAATGTATTTGCATGAGGAGATTCTTGGTACAGTTAATTGTAGCACCCTGCAATAGGACCTAGACTTACAAGAGCTTCTATAGGAAAGAGAAACACCATCATCCCCACATAGTATCTCGTGATTCTTGGTCCTATTGCCAAACCCCGCTGCTTTGCTAGAGATGCTTAATTATTAAGTTATTGCGTGATGTGGCCATTTGCATAGACTTTGCCAAGATGAAGAACAATATATCGAATACCGAGATAAGCTCTCTCCGTTTCCATCTGATAGACGTCTGACCGCCCAAATCGAGATCACGGCGAGCCCAATCCGGGTGGGATGTGATACGAGTCATCCCAATGGGGGTGGGGAGTGGCATGAGTGGTTGGCTGTTCAGCCTGGGACTTGAGACCTTCGAATGCCTCCTTGCAGACTATACCAGCCTATGCTATACTCTTATCTATATTTTCCCCAGTATAGCCCTAGACTATTAGTAATACAACTATATACGCGAGCGGAGCCATATTACGGGAGACCGCCATATCTGGCTGAGATACGATAGGATAATCACGATCATAATACAACAAGTTTGATGTAGTAAAGAGGTAAGTTGCAGAGAGCTGGATCAAGAAGAAAATCAATAGTGAGAAGAATACGGTTCAGCCAGACCCCATACCTTCTATTTACTGGGTACGGTGTTATGCACGCAAGGATATGACGTAACGATATAGGTCCACATATACGATAGTTAAATAAGCTTAATATATAATAATGCCAATTAGCACATGTCTTGTCAAGTTTTTCGATGCATGTGAGAATTACCCCATGCAGACTTTGCATTACGGCAATGCGACAATGGCTCGAGAGATATACCGAGGATTTTATTAGCAGTAGACATACGAATATGAAAGCACGACCTATACGTCTGATCCTTGGATGATACTCGCCTAAGTCCTTGACGGCAGCTACCAAGTTAGCCCGTCTGGGCTCATCATGAGACCAAATCACGCCAACCCATCAGTGGGAACAGAAGTATAAGACGCATTAAGATTGGGGCGAAATGGGAAGACTGTATCCAACGACACGAAACATGCTATCCAACGACTGGACTTGTAGTAAGCGCAAACACACGTCTCGGCCACAAATATAAATATCCAGTTCAAGACTCTTCATTGCACTACTTGTCAGACACCGCCAGTGTCACGCATCTGCTCAACTACTTGATGCCCAGTCACCCGTCTTCTACAAATTGACCACCTGCCCAAGACTTATTTTATTTCCTCCCCTTCTGAGGCTCCATACGTCGCCATGATGCTGCCCAAGGCCGCCTGGCTTCTCACCTGCTGGCTATGGCACACAGCCGTGGAGGCAACCCCAACCACCACGCCCCGACCACTGCCTACATTCCCAGTCTCCATGGCAGAGCACGGCGAGGTATTCCTAGTCATTCCCGAAGGGCCCAAGGCCCTAGGAACGCCCGGCTACTTCCGGAGTCAAGGCGGCATCAGCGAAGGTTCGCTGCCTGCGCCCGATGCCGAAACAGCAGCCGAGTGGCAGCGCCTTCGCAACATCAGACCCGACAACAGCGAAGACTCGATTGATTTTGAAGACTTGTCCCTCGTCCTCATGAACCTCGTTCCGGACGAGGCAGCCGCGCGACGCCAGGCCTGGATGATGCTCGATCCGCGCCGGCAGCCCGCTCAAGCACAGCGCGTTTGGATATTCCGCATCGCAACAGGACCCAACGTGTGGCTTGGGGAGTGGCAAGACATTCTTGGCAACCCCATGTCCATGTCCCGTGTGCTTGGCGGCCTACCTTGGTCGCAAATCATCAACTTCACCGAGTTGGATGGATCGAATGCCGATGTGAGAAACTTGTTTGAGACCTTGACCGAGAGGGATCCCGTTGTTCCGCCGGTGGTGGCTACAATGGAGCTGTCCTGGATGAACAATGACGATTACGATGCGGCGTGGCAGAATTACGGTAGTGTCAGGGGAATACCGCACCGGGTATTCGATGCCCCTGAGGGCATGACGCGCATGGAGATGGCGAGGGACCTGATGGCGCTGGTGACGAGTAGCCGGGTCGTGCCTGATGCACAGCGGCGCCAGGAATTGCGCGAGTTGCTGGACTGGGATATTGATGCTGAGCCTGGGCGTGATTTCCCGCTTCTCCGACACGGACAGCGTACGTATATTTTGCATTCTTTGTCACGGTGTGAAGGTTGATGCTAATACGCCGATGTAGCTACGACGCTGGAGGCCGCTGCGTTGTCGCGGATTCAATGGGGACAAGTGCAGATCCCGCCCAACATTCAGCTAGCATTGGCATCGGGGCTTGTCACCGTTGGTCAATGCGGCACGGCTTTGAGACAGATTAGGGATGCTATCAATAAGGGTCCAAAGGGCAAGAGAGGCGTGGTGTTGTAGAAACGGTTCCTATCTTGTTATGTAGATGGCTTGATCTGGGAGTGTGCCCGCCTTTGGAACCTTTTACTCTCGCGAATAAAGGCTTTTATTAGACAAGGCTACTCTTTGTTCATTGAATGAGTAGTGGACTTGGACATAATTGCTGGATTACAGGTTCAAAGGCTAGCTAGCTGTGGTAGTTTTATCAAGTAGCTGGCAAGGGGTTTCGACTCTTTACAAATATAAATTAGTCTGGCAGAGAGTCCGAGACAGTTCGAATGACTTCCAGCATCAGATTAGTTAACATTTAGTCTTATGGCGTCAATGTTTTACTGAAGTCCTCCAAACGGTTCCTCAACACCTTTACCACCACATATAGCTTAGTCGGCATTATGCAGTTGAATCCTCACAGCACATACAAACCCTTGGCGAAAAGATTAATGCCAACCTGTCAGAAAAAAGAACGCGCTCTAATTAGACATTATTCCTACTTGTATTCCGTTGACAAAACCAAGTCATACCTGTGCTTCTAACCACCACAAGCGGAATATTCGGAATAAACAATTGCTCTTCATGAATTAGGCTCTGCACATGACTTACATAGTTCATTACACCCCAGAACACAAATTAGTCTTGCTCGTTTTCATGTAAGCTAAACGACGTCCTCTTGGGCATTGTAACATACATATATATAGCTCCACGTAATTACACCAAGTCGGCTTCGTCGGCATCACCGCAACGTAAACGCCCCGTCTTGAGCAAAATCCACGCCTGGTTCAGCGGAAAGAATAGCATCTCCAGTATTCTATCTTTATTGAAGAGGAGATGATAAAGCTATTATTACTATTACTATTTCTCTACTCTTATAATAGCAGGTATATCCTTAGTATAAGCTGCTAATATGAAGGTTAAGAAATCTCTTTACCAATAGAATTGCTAACTTATGCCAGTAGATTGCGGTAAAACCGCCTTCAGCAACTTTACGGTGCTCTCATGCCCTCGCTGAGCGGCTAGTTCCAATGCCGAATAACCCCTCCGAGTCTTTACATTTACATCGGCGCCTTCTGCGAGCAGCAGCTTCACGGTCGTATCGTGCCCTCTTAAGGCAGCCTCCATTAGGGCTGTCCTGCAAAAGCCATCTTCCGCATTAATATAAGCGCCATTCTCAAGGAGCAACTTCACAATGCTGTCATGTCCATACTCAGCGGCGTATATTAATGCCGAATACCCCACCCGATCCATTACATTTACATCGGCGCCGTTTGCGAGCAGCAGCGTCACGGTCGTATCGTGGCCTTTGACGGCAGCATCTATCAGGGCTGTACAGCCGTAGTCACCCCTGGCGTTAATACAAGCGCCATTCTCAAGGAGCAACTTCACAGACGTGTCGTGTCCAGCTCGAGCAGCCCTTATTAGCGCTGTGCCGTAATGTTCGTCCTTCGCATGAACGCAAGCGTTATGCCCAAGAAGCAGCGTCATATTCGCCACGTCACCGCTCTCGGAGGCTATTAGGAGCGCCGTGTTATCTTCCTCATTCTTGATGTTCGTATCGGCGTCATGAGCGAGCAATAGCTGCATCAGCGTGTAGTTCGCAGCGAAAGTAGCAATCAATAGCGCTGTGTTGCCATGTTTATCTTGGGCATTCACATTGGCCTTCTGCTCAAGAAGAATTTTCACAATCGCCTCCTCACCAAACTCGGCGGCAATTAAGAGTGCTGTCTTCCCACAGAGATCCTTCGCATTCACATCGGCCTTGTGCTCAAGAAGCATTTTCACAATCACCTCGTCACCCAACTCGGCGGCCATACAGAGTGCTGTCCTCCCATGGATATTCTTCGCATTTATATCGGCGTTCTTCGCGAGCAGCAGCTCCATTACTGTATCATGGCGGTTCATTGCAGCAGTCATTAGCGCTGTGCTACCATCGCTCTCTCTTGCATTTATATCGGCGCTTTTCTCAAGAAGTAGTTCCACAATCACCTTGAACCCGCGCTGGGAGGCTACTGATAGCGCCATACTGTTTTCGTTCTTGTCTGTCGCTTGGATATATGCTCCCTTCTCGAGTAATAGCCGCACCAAGGTCTCGTGCTCTCCATGGATGGCCCATATGAGCGGGCCATTACCGTTTTTATCCGGCCTGTTTGCCCTTGCAAAGGCAACAAGTTTATTCTTGGACAATATCTTTCGAGCTAGCAGCTCGATCCCGAGGAAGCAAACTACGTGCAACAACGATGGGACAGGCGGCAACTGATTCCTTCCAATCAATTTCGTGCAATACGCCTCGAGCCAGTTCTCTCGCAAGGCCGACCGCTTTTCGAACAACGGTCGTGAAAGCTCAAAGTGGTCATCCGCATATATAGAAGACAGCATGGCATGATCTGGCCAGAATAGTGTTGCGTAATCCAAAAGTGGCGACTTCTGCAAAACCGATGCGTTGGACGTGTCCAGGATTCCGTGACGCAAGTCGCTCCTCTCAATGGAATCGAGACACACCCCCAATAGTTCAGAATGTGCTTCATCCATGTTGATGTGAAACTCGGGTGGCTTGTCATTGCCAGACATCGGTCTTAGTAAATATTCCCTGGCTGATTGGTGGGCAAGGTCGACAACGACCTTCTCTTCGCCCACCTTGAGCGCCTTGAGCATCGGCTCACATGAAGTGATGTAGTCGCTCATGACCTTTTCGGCGCTCAGGCTCCCCAAGGATTTGACTTGGACAGCCTCTGCTAATTCTGACAATGTCAGGGGGCGAAGGGCCATGACAACCCAACGCAAGATTTTGGAGGCCACAAGCCCTGGACTCTTTTTCATCTTCCGTAACATCCGGCTGTAAATTGCGTCCAACCCGGGTGGAAACTCCTTAAACGAATCCAAGATTTCAGTACATGTCGTCTTCTTCAATAGCTCCATTATCACGAGGCTGACCCAGAGAAAAGTGCCGTTGGCTCCGTTTCGAAGAGTAGTTTCAACTTGCTCGCGAATGCGACCAAAGTCTTCCACCTTGTCGAGTTCCTCGACTTTGGCGGATATGAAATTTGCAATATCGTCGCTGACATGTCCCTCATTGTCATGGTCTAGATTCACCTGGCAAAAAGCCTCTAGCCCCTTGAGCTTTCGGCTAACAATTACCAGCTTTAGCATCTTGTTCGGCTTGTCTGGCGAGAAAAAGTCACAAAATTTGCCAACTAGCAGGCTCGTGCTCTCACCATCGCACTCGTCGAGCCCGTCAATGATGCAGAGAACCATGCCGAGGTCGGCCTGTAAGAGCGTTTGAAATACAACCCAGAGAGCTTGCGCAGAAGATACTGTCGTCTGTGTTTTCTGATCACTTTCGAAGTATTTCAAGATGCTCTTCATCAAGTGTCGGCGCTTTGTGAGCAGTTGGCACACTAGGGACCTAAGAACAGCCACGGCACTGTTGCGGTTTTCGTCTTGATGGTCGCAAAAGTAGAACAAGAGCTCTGCGTCCTTTGTTTCTTGAGTATGCCTCTCAAGCTCCTCTGTTAGAAAGATGGAGAGCATTGTTTTCCCCTTGCCGGGGCCACCGGTAATCCAAAGAAATTGCGAGTCGCCACCAAGCCAGGATCGGTATTTTTCATTGTCTTTGATCCATTTGCAGGTGCCTTTAATCCTGTGGCCTTTCTTGCTTTTGAGGGTTTCCAAATCAACGACTGGCTCTCTGAGGGATAATGCCGCTCGACAGGCGTTAACTTGATTGTCACCCGTGAGGAGTTGGTCAACTTTCGGTATTGCTCTTAGCTTCATCTTTGTGCCAGGGAAACATGGTTCGATTGACAAATTACATACATCTTGTCCCGTCCGTTCTTGGGTAACGCTCGAGCAGGGCTTTGGTAGCAGCCGCCGCCGTTGCAGCCGCGTAATCCTGCCACTTCTTATTCTTGTGACTGTCTGCATAGTCGCAAACACTCTTGATTATGATACAAGGGATCTCGTCCCACACTCCGGCTCCTTCCATCTCAAAAGCGAGGAGTTCGTGTTTCTCGGCTATATTGTCTCGGAGTTGGCCAGATTTTATCACTCTATCACCGGAGCCTATACAACCAAAGAATACACGGGGATTCAAAGGCGTCAAGCCATATTCCTCATGATGTTTTTTGAGGCGAGGCCGTTCGACTAGCTGACCATGGCGGCCACATTCAAGTTCATCACAAGTTTGGTGGAGTGCCTTGTCGCAAAACCTGTCTGGATTATTGCAGTCCTCGCAATCAGACTGGTGTTTGTGTAGATGTGTTGGCTCAAATAATTTGTCTTGCTCAATGCCAGGGTACTGGTATGTGCTTGACCATGATTCGGCAGCAGCAGCTTCTTGTAGGTCTTGGAGGAAAGCTACGGTGTCATCCATGATACTTTTCATGAGAGGACGCGACTGGATTGCAGAGAGGAAATTTCCGATAGCCTTGCTCGGCCTACCAAGACCCTCATGCACAGCAGTTTTTGTCCTAAATCCATTGTGATACTGACTTCCGAGATCGTACTGGACTACTGTCTTGGCGAGTATCACATCTCCAAGCACAATTCCATTATTTGCCCCCGCATGGGGCACTCCGCCGCAGATGCCCGTCAGGACAACAAGCTCAAGCCTTGGAAAGCTCGACCGAAGACTCGCTGTGGTACTGGCGGCGATGGCTTTGCCCATCCCCGAAAGACGGACAAGGACAGCGTCGACCGGGCCAATTCGTCCAGTAAGGTACGTATTTTGGTCGCCGCGGGCCCTCCCGTAGTGGTCACGCTTTAAATCATAGAAGTTGTCGAACAGAAGGCTGACTGCATCGTATTCACAGAGCAATGCGCATATTATAGCAACTCGAAATTCGTCGCGACTTGCCGGGCGCGTTTCCATTGTCGTAGAGGATATATCGATAAAACGCCAAAGGCTCTGTGACTAGAAGAGAACTTTCAGTCTGTGGAGATGCCAGACCAAGGGCGGAAATATAAGATAGACAAGATCAGGCAAAAATTGGGTTCTGCCACTACACAAGGCTGGGGGGAGCGCCTCTGATGGCGGTTGATGGCTACTCCATCACGTTGCGTCTTGGCCAATCGGGCAATACAAAGTGTCAAAAATATTGACAGCCGTTGTGTGACTCTCAAAGTAGAATCGTGGCGTTGAGTAACCTGACGTGCCTGACGAACCTGACCAAGATGGCCGATGTATTTGATCAAGTCAGCAGAAAGACTGCCACAGAATGAACCCAGCAACAAAAACCCAGCCCCCACATATCTCGTTGAAAGAGAACACGGCCTCTCATACTGAGCAGTATCACACCACTTGTCTTTGCTGTCGGATCCTCACGGGTTGCCATTGTAGCCTTGTGTGATGCTCGAAGGAATCCACACGCGCAGAAGCACGTATTTGACCGAGACATTGACCGCACTAGTACTACGTATCACGGCATGGGTTGCGGGGTTTGGACATCAAGACATAAGACTTGTCATTTATGTTGCGTCGAGGTTGACAAAGTATCCTGGTTCTCTTCCCTTTCTCATCACACGACCTTATCTGAGCAGCCTCAATACCCAACACGAGTACTCTTTACATCTATTGGGAGCTGTATGCATCTCAACATCCCCCGCATTGTCTGTCATACCATTTACTCGACCCTGCCAGACACCCTTTGTCGACAAGCCCACCATCTTCTTTCACTTGCCCGAGCCCGTGATGGTTGGGTTTCTCGGGACAGGTAGGAATTATATTCACCTGAGGCTTTTGTGAGCCAGTTTTCGAATCCAAGCAGCGCCAACTACACCCAACACGTATAATATGCGTACGAATGGCAGCGCCTCGCGAGATGGATGGAGTAGCGGAAAATTCGAGCTTCACACGCCGTGCGGCTAACGGCCGGGCTTGAACTTGGCATTTCTCAATCGAGCTTGATTTCTCAATTCAAGCTTAAAGAGTATGGCGGCGAACTTCATTCTGCTGTGTGAATTGTCGTAATTTTCCCAACAGCTTCAAGAGGCTCCTTTGCTCGACTCCGCCCCCTTCGGCTGCATCGGCGTGGCAAAGGATATTACGTGCCGCGTACTCTAAAAATAGAAACGATTTATCTACCAATTGGCGGATGCCTGCCACTTGCCGGGATACTGCTTCCGGTAGTAAGCCGCAAATGGTCAGATCGATATAGCTGGTGCTTTTCATGTACGAAAGTGCTGCTTTAGCCTCTCGCAACTCTTTTCGTGGAAGTTTCTCCCGATGTTTGAGCAAATTTCCATTCAACTCATTTTCTATAAAAAGAAAGTCCCTCGCAGATTCGTGAACGAATCGAACCGTGGCAGTAAATTAAGATAGAACCTACCCGGTATCATTGCGACAGTATGTCGAATACGCCACGCACCACCGGGTACCTTGGGCTCATCTGTCGCCACGTATCACTCCTATTGAAATCGTAAGATAATTCATAAATAAATAAGGATGGTAAAGGTATTAAATATTAAATAAAATGCTTCCGTGACAGCCATGGGTGTTAATTTGGAAGTCAGGATAGCATGACCGAGTGTGAGTGGTACCGTGTCACACGGTGACACGAGGGTTTCGATCACGGGGCACAGGGTAGAAGCCAACTTCCTGTATTTATAGAGCTCTTTGGTCCATCCAGGCCTTGAGAAAACCAAGGACCTTTGATACCAAAGACTGTTAGATGAATTGAGCTATTGACTCCAAGGCCCTTTGAGTCCTTGTCACACCTATGTCGAAATTTTGTTGAGATTATCAACAGCAATTTACACAGTGGAATTTGGCACATCGATTGAGCAAAGGAGTAATATTCGAAATGTCTGCAGGTCTAAGATGAAAGTCCTGAAAACCCGGGAAATTGGTCTTTTTTATACCCTGTTGGAGCCCCTGAAGACCCCTGTGATGACCCTCATCCAAGTCCTAATTTTGAACCCTAGAAAAAGCAAATACCATGATTCATGAGTTATGACCGTCACTTATCGCCTGTTTGACTCAACAAATTTAGCCATCCACGTTGGGGGAAGGAGGATTCCTGTATGAGGCTGCGATGGTACCGTTTTCCAAAGGCAAGCAAGAGTATTATCCGCAGTTATCGATATCTCGATCAGAGCAGCTTGACGACGACATCGTCTTCGTCCGCGGCGGCCTCCGACAGTGGTGTCTGACCAGCGATATCCTTCCCCTAGACGGCGGCGCCAGGCCGATCGTTGTTGGGGAATTCATCGGATCCCTCATCGACATCGGCTGGCGAGGATGGGGTGTACAACATGGTGTTGCCTTTCTTCGATTCCTTCCGCCGGCTACTAGACTCTGGGCCCATGGTACTGAGTACTTCTGCCGCGGTAGGTCGCTCCGCGGGGTTAACAGCCAGCGTCCGCTTAAGGAGTTGATAGAGCTTTTCTGGCAAGTCCGGCCGCTCCGTTTTCTCGTCCTGGAAGCCCTTCCAGCCTATAATTTCGGCGCGGAGCTTGTTCCTATCTTTGAATATATCATTCCCCACGTCGGTATTCCTGTAAGGCAGGCGATTGAAACACAAAAAGTAAAGAACCAAGCCCAGGGAGAATATATTTGAACTCGTGGTCGAGTTACCAAATTGAGGGCTAGCATCCTGTGTTAGAAGCTCAGGGGCGTAATAGGAGATGGTGCCCAGAGCCCCGGTTAGGTCTTGGATGGCGCTCTTTGGTTGGACTTTGCCAAAGTTGGTAATTAGGCAAGTGAGTTTCCCCCCTTCACGGTTTAAAAGACAGTTACTAGGCTTCAGGTCGCGGTGGATGTAATTCAAGCTGTGGAGATACGCCAGACCAGACGCGATATCCTTGAATAAGGAGCATATTTCGTCGGGCGGGAGTCTGCTCGGGGGCAGAGTTGAACGCGGATATTCGAACAGCGCGCGTTTGGCGGGGCGGCGTAATTGAGCCATGAGCTGCTCCTTCGTCATCTCTTTGGGGAGTCCACTCATTACATACTGCTGCAAGTTGCCGACATTGCAGTATTGCTGGAGGATGAATACACAAGTCACGGATGAAGCGAAAGCATTAATCTCGGAATCCTCTAACCATGCGTGGCGATACGAGACAAGGTTCGAGTGAGAGAGTTCGGTTAGGAGTTTGACCTCGATTAGGAACTTCTCTAACCATCCGTAATCGTCTCCAACTGGCACCTGCTTGCAGGCAAAGGAACCCAAGTAGGCACCATCGATCTCGTGGCGGACCAATCGAACAACACTGTTCCAACCCATCCCCAGCACTCTCTCTTCAACGAAGAAAGCTTTGAAATACCCGGGGGAGAGCGAGTTTCTGAGGATGGGAGCCCACTCATGCCGAGCCGGGGCGGTTGAAATGGATTCGGCGTCTTCTACATCTCGAACACTGTTGCTGATGGGAAGAGAGGATTGGGGCTCGTGCCCAGTGGGACTTGATGGCATAGGTTGGCCATCATTGCTGTCTCTAATGTCCGCCTCGAGCATGTGGAAGTAGCTGGGACCTATCCGGGACTCATCATTTGATGGTATATCCGATGAGCATGATGTTTGAGAAGGGAACCGGCCATCGCTGGATTCGTCTACGAAGTAGTCATTGTGAGAGAAATAATCTTTATGAGATTTGACGATCAGCGCTGACTCCCCTGCGTCAGCCTTTGGCGGGTTCCGGTCGATTTCACAGAGTTGTAGTGATTGTTCGCCCATTAATGTCGTCTCGTCTGGCGGTCCAACGATGTCCAAACAGAGCGGGTTGCCTTCAGGATCGTAGACGAGTTTGATCCCGCGGTCCGTGTCGAAGCTTGGAGCTTGAGTCTCAGCCCATCCGGCGATGTCAAAGATATATTCGTCGCCCTCGCTGTCCTTGCCATGGTGGACTGCGTGCGCCATGTCGAATGTTCCAACTGGTTTGTCAAGACTGATGGTCGGGTCGGCAGGCCAAGGCAGGGAACGGAGCGAGAAGTCATGGATGTGCTGCAAAACATGTTCAACCAGGTCTGGAGAATCCTGAGGACCTTCAGAATCACACAAGGGGCATTTCGTTATTCCCATTACGTTTAGTTCTGCTTCTTGCAATAAGGCCTCGAGACTGTCGGATGCAGCGTCCAGATGCGCAGACATCAGATGAGCCGTGATTCCGGATATGGACTTGAATACGGGAGGGTCGCCTCCGCAACAAGGACATTGCCATTGCGGCGGGTGGTCACTCATGACGTGGTCGTTCCACTCCTGCTGCGTTACGAAGAGGTGGTACGGCGTTGGGCAATTCTCGAGGATGCACGTGTACGGGCACAGGTCATTCGCCACGTGTTTTCTGGCCTCGTTAGCTTCCTGACCAGACAGTGCGATTGACGTCAATTTCTTACCTCCATTGGCTGTCCTCCAGCTCTGTGGTTGGGATAGCCTGGCAGCAGCAGGGGCATTTGACCAGTCTCTGGTCCGGGTCCGACGAGACGCGCGCCTTGGGATACGTCGCTGAAGCTGTGATGGCCGTGATGCGTGTCACTGTCGATCCCGGCCGACGACTATTTCGAAATCCTCCCCATTTGGAATCGAGGCCTGAAGCCGACGTTGCAGTTACTGTGGGTGCTTCATTTGCCGCACCGGCCGCGCGCGCTTGCATCTGGCGAATTTGGGTGATGGGCTTGACTTCCTGGTTGGGATGGGTCCTGGCCAAGGCGAAGACTTCCTGTGATCCCACGGGACGAGAAGATTTCGTGGAGTAGTCTAGCAGCCCCTGGGAGTGTCGCTGCGCTTCCGTAAATCTGTGTCGCCGTCGCAAGTTTGCCTCGACGAGGCGATGCTGGATTGGCGGGAGCTCCAGTTCTGCAAAGTAATCCATGCTGTGTATCTCCTTCCCCTCGTCTGCGGGCCTGCCGCCTTCGGTTGGTTTCGACGCAACAACGCAGGCGAGATGTGCTCGGAGCTTTTGGTAATTGTCCCGGTTTCGCTCAAAGGAACCATCTACCTTTCGAAGCCGGGAGTTGCGGCCACTCCGCCGAATTTGTACGCCTATAAAGGCCAGGCTATCTATCGTCGAGTCAATGTTGGTGATTATATTTCGTAAATGGGCATCGTTGTCTGCCGCGATGAGGCATTCCCGTAGAAAGCCCTCTAGCATGTGGAGGAGGCTTTGGATGAAATAGATGTCGTCGGGCCGGTGCTTGAACCTTGCATCTAGAGAAGCCTTCTCCCGAGCTGTGGCCCCAACGCTGTCAGACCAGAGTCTCAAATCCGCAAGTCTGGTTTGAAGATGTGTCTTGTCCTTGCCCTCTTGCTGATGAATGCATTGTTGCAATTTTTTAAAGCAGGACCTCGTGACCTCGGCTGTCGAAGCTTCGGTAAGCGAGTCTTGTACGGAGGATGCCATAACTGCTAGCTCAGAGCTTGAGGTGCTTCTTGAGTTTATCCGAAACCTCCTTTTTGACTTTGCTTGACGTGCTCACGGTCACCGATTAAAGGATAGCAGAGGACCTTGCGATGGCGGTTCGATGCGACGAGAACTGTTGCGCAGCGGGACGACAAGCTGTATGATGAAGGAAGGACCGAAAAAATGCAATTTGCGTCTGCTGGCCAACTCTGATTGAAGGCGTCATCCTGTAGCTAGTGTCACACGGTTGAGATTACAACAAAGGCATTATGTCAATAATGGTCACAGAACAACAAAGAAGGTCTGGTATTACGAGCCCGAGGTTAAGCTGTAAGCGCAGGCTATTATTATTTTATATTTTTATATATTATTTTATATTTTTATATATTATTTTATATTTTTATATATTATTATATACTTTTATTTTATATAACTTTTTAAGTAATAAAGCAGGGCATAGCTGGCTTACGGGGCGTCCTGTTAGTGTAGCGGAGCCTAAAATGCCTGCATGTGGTTACCTCGACTCTTCAAGTTGGTGCCTGGTGGGCACAAACGGCGTCACCAGCCAGCCAGCCAGCTCCAGATTGTCGCCACATACCGAAATCATCGTTTTTAATGTTCGCTGATGCTGATAACCACTTATGTCGCCATGAGCTATCCCAAAAATCGCACGCGCGTCTTTGCCTCGGAGATGCTAGCCTCGGTGGCTGCAGAGGCGTCGGAAATTCTCTTCCCAATTGCCATTGCGAACATGAGTGCTTCCGCAGGCGAGATAGCCACCCGACTTCGCTACATCGGCGGGGACTTGTTGACACAGGGGCTTTATCAGCTTCCCCCAGATATCCAAACCCTCTGCCTCCAGGCTCTCAAGGATCTTTTGAAAATCTGCAAGGTATGTACAGTGGGTTGACGAAATGTCAATAGGTCAGGGGACCAGAGCGCTGGCCCGAGCATCGAGCAGTCAATGAGCTAAAGTGGTGAACTCCCAGTGGCCCGTACTGTCAACTGCTACGATTCATTCGAGTGAAAGCCCCCAGGAGCTACGCGATGCCCTCATTCAGCTATGCAAAAAAGAACAGTTCAGAGATGGAGTGCAGAGATCAATCAACAAGTTCTGCAAAGAGCGGGCCGATACTATGAAGCCATACCAGTTACGCTTCGTCCAGCTTTCCGACAAACTCTCGAAAAATGCTCAAGAAATCGACGGCAGTGCCAATGATGCCGGGCCGTATCTTCATCTCCGTCCTTATGGGCGGGATGTGTATCCCGACGACGTCCACAAGCTGCTTCTTCACGGAATGACGAGGCTTGCAACGTGTGCGCCCCAATACCACAATGCGCCGGCTCTCAGTGATTTCACAGGAGCCGATTGGCACCTAACTAGGCTCTGTCTCAATTCTGGATTTCGATCAGAAGACAAGCGGGCGCTCTTCAACATTATAACCGCAACCTCAGAAATGGTGTACTGGCAGGAAATGGGCGTCACTGTCCCCATGTAAGTTGTTACTTCCATCCTCTTCTCCTCTCCGGGAAGACCATCTGGTCGTCTATAATTCAAGACCATTGTATTTGTACATAAAAATGTATGAGAGATGGTAAAAGTATTGTCGTCTCCAACAGTCCGGCGACCAAAAGCCTTATAAAATGGCATGTCTCGTCTCGAAATCTAGCGCAGATATTCGCTCAATTAGACTTCTAGACATGAGAAAATTGCTGCTGACACAAGTTTGTCACTACTTTGACGGCAGAAAGTTTGTTGCACAAGGTGCCTGTCTTTGAAATAGGGTGTAATAAACTATAGCGAGCGGACTCGTCAGTACTCAAGGTAGTCAGAATCAGCTAATAGGTTACAGAAAAGATGTCAAACATGGCAAGAGGTTTCCCTTCGACTTCGATTCTTCTAAATTATCTTTCATGGGGTACGGTGATGTTTGCAAGCGTCTCGAGAATCCTAACTATGCTAAAGTGTATCTCGGTACGTAAAGTCTCAATTTTTGGGAGCCTTATGACGCTGGAGTCCCTCTTCCCGCGATCCATTCCTACTCGATAAGATATCTCGGTCTCATAGCTCAATGGGAGAATTCTTTGGGGCGTATTTCTCAATATTCGGGCAAAGAGGTCCTCAATTCACTATAGCCGGCATGTTTTCTTCAGGATTTTGGGATCAGAAAATAACAGGGCGGACCATTCCAGTACGTGGGCTACACCCGTAACTCTGTGAAGGTTTAAATACCTTGCAAAAGAACGAAGAAATATACACCCCCTGTGCAGAGATATGACGCGGTTTTCTCAAGGACTCAGAGGAAGGCTTCGAAGGTAACGAGAGATTACCTTACTTGGAAGTCCAAGGATCTGGATGGAACGGGGGCAACCTCTGACTTCGGAAAGTTCTCTTTGGCTAGACTCGGATAAGCACTGACTTTTCAAATTAGATTTAGGTGAAGATTGTCAGCTCTATGAACGGCCAGATCCCGGAGGACTTCAGTATATAATAACAGGCTGTGGCATTAAGCTTTCTGAACTATTAAGCTTGAGCGAACTCACGGTCGAGCACAAGATCAAGCTTTCTTACACCATTGCTCGAGCCTTCTGGCAGTTTTACAATTCTGAACTAATGAATGCAAGATGGACAAGCGAGGACATCGTCTTCATCCCCCTCAACAAGGAGTTCTCACCAGAGGAAGGGATTCCTCTGAGGGCCTTCGTTTCGTTTCCCTTCGGCCCTAGATACAGGAAATCGCCACAAGAATGCTACGATAAAGATCAATTCACTCACCGATATCCTAGAATACTGTATCTGGGCATTATTCTCTTGGAGATCGGGCTTGGCCAGGCACTCAGACTGGAGCACAACCCAAAACTCAGCCTCCTTGCACACATAAACACAGTCCATGCCAAAGCCAAGATGAAGTTGAAGGAGCTGAATGATGCTGAATGGGATGGTTTCCGGTGGAAGGAATATTTCGTCGAAGCCGTCAGAAACTGTTTTGACTCTGCCAATTTCAAAGAGAACCCAAAGCCACGAAACACCGGACGACGAGGCGATTCGGAGGGTGCCGACAATGACGCCAAGGATTCGGCATTTCTCGAACGAAGAGACGCCCTGTACCAAAAGGTTGTTGCCCCCTTGTTGTGGTTAGCTACGACGGGGTTCGAAGACTCGGAAGAAGTGCCACTGGTGCCCATTCGAAGGAAGATACGCCGCCCATCAACACTTGCGAAAAATGGACATGAGGAACTGCAAATCTTTTGGAACGAAGTACATGCCCACCCTTCGTTCATGTCCGGTAGTTCAATCAGCACCGAGGGATTTCTTGAAGATCTTCAAGTAATAGCGGGGCATATAGCACGCTGTCGGCGGCTGGCCAAGACGACGAAACCCATCCGCGTCGCGATTCTGGATACTGGGTGTCACAAAGGCCTGCGCTTTTTTCAAAACCCCCAAAGAATCATGAGGCTCAAGGGCTGGAAGGACTTCACCTCTGCAGGCTCGGAAACTGAGATTGACACATTCGGCCACGGAACATTCATGGCACGACTACTAATGCATGTTGCGCCGATAATTGATGTCTATGTGGTTCGCGTGGCAGAGAATACAGAAGACCTGGAAACCCACGAACATGATATTGCCAAGGTATGTGCTACGCAATTGGCCTCGGACGTCAATACTGACCATAAGCCAGGCCATCGAGTTCGCGGGGCTGAACCCAGATTGGAAGGTCGACATCATTTCCATGTCGTTTGGCTTCCCCAACAAGCCCGGGGTGAAACACGCCGTCATTTCGGACGCTATTGAGAAAATCAAGAAGGATCGCAATGATTCCGTACTATTCCTCGCGAGCGCCGGAAACTCTTGGGAGAGGAGAGTCGATTTCCCCGCCAGCCACCAAGACGTCATACCCATTTACGCCGCCGATGCCACAGGAGCTTTCCTACGTTCGAATCCAGCCCACACAGGCAAAGGGTCTGCAAAGCTAGGTACTTATGGCGCAGATATCCCGACCTCCATCATCGATGAAGTCCAAGAATCCTTTCCCAAGGCGCATCTCGGCGCCGGCACTTCGATCGCCACAGCAATCGCCGCTGGGGTCGTCGCCATGATGCTCTCGTATATCCAAGCACTACCGGCACTCCTCAAACTCCGGGGATTTCAGGAGGTCTGTGCCAAGCTCTACACGAAAAGAGGGATGGAAAATATGCTACATGCCATGTCGTTGACGACTGGCTACCGGCAACGGTTTATTAACCCGATACACTTCTGGGGAGAGAAGAAGAAAGACGTGGAGGTCTTTATTTCCGTCTGCAGCGCGGTTGAGAAGATGAATAACGAAGCATGAAGGGAACAGACATTGCGGCATTTTGGATATCTTGTCGGCATATTGGTCATTGGCCGAGCTTGTTACAAACTTGACTACGAGACTTTGGCTGCCATGGGGAATGAACAGTCCCAAACAATTTTTGTCTATACTGGGATACTTTTGGGGAGACTGATACGTACAAAAATGATAGCCGTCGAACTGACGCGGTTAATTCAATGTCTCATTATTCAGTTTCTACGCGAGACAGAGATGCACAGGTCGTCCTCTCCAATCTCTGCACTTTCGTACTCGACCTCTTCCTCCAAGTCTCCGTCAATTTCGTCCTTTGTGGCTTCGACCAAGATTAACGGCACCCCCTCTTTCTCTCCAGCGCCCCCCAGGAATGCGCTCTTGTGGCTAAACATCTCCGTCTCTACCCCCGCCCGTCGGGTTCTAATGACGCAGAGTCGGTACGCAAACACGACCCCAGACGCCGTGTCATACGAGTCGGTGAGTTTTGCCAGCCCCTCGTGCTTCATTCTCCCGCCAACCTCAGCGGGTATCGTACCAGCGGGCGGGCCAGACCCCGCGGCCTCCATGGTGAAATCCGAACCCTGCCCCCTGGCCACGGTAAAAGACGAGGTGGCGATTCGCAGCCCCGAGACAATGTAGACGGGACGCTTGCCAAACACGCCCGAGTCGATCTGGGCACGGACCGCCGGGAGGTTGGCAATGGCGGCCACCGTCTCCGGCATCAGCGGGTCTCGGAAAGTTCGGACCTCGTGGTCCGTCCGGCCATAGTCGACACTGTTGTTCTTCCCGACGCCTGCGCCGGCCGACGCGGACGCGAGGCCTTCAAACTTGGACCACAGGCTGAAGTTGTCGGACCGCGAGCGCGAGCGCGAGTGGGTGTGGTTTGGTTCTATGATGGTCTTGAGCGCCGGCAGCTTGATGTCGCTGGCGGCGCCGGAGGCCACGTCGGCGAGGACCGTGGTCGGCCTGGACCAGTGCGGAATGACCATGCCCAGGCGGAGAGGGCCGTCGGCGGTGAAGGTAAAGTCTGGGAGGAGAAACCATGTTGCGGGCATCGTGAAGCTCTTGGACCCCGGGTGCTTGGGGCTGCCAACATGAAGGACTTGAGCTGGATTAGGCAGAAGTCTGCTGGTTTTGTTTGTGCCCCGCAGTATTGGTGCGATAGATTCCAGAACCCTCCTTTACCGACTGCTTGCGCCTTCTTGTTACGGCACGACTTCAATACGACCTTGTCACAAGCTAGGCGGCAAGGGCACGACAGCTAACGGATCAATAGTCGGAACGATACGGGCGACATGGGGTGTTCATGAGCCGTGTAAGTCCATAATCTATGGTAATGTAACACGAATTTGCGCAGGGATCGCGTCAATCTTGGGCGTGTGATTCTCCGCATAGAGATGAAATCTTTCACCTTGATTTTTCGACCCTGGTTAGTGGTAATTGATATGCTCTACTAATGTAGTCAAAGTGGACACACTACTTTATACCGTGTCACAGCTATTATTTTCCCTCCTAAACTGTAGAAACTCAAGATATTTAATACTTTAAGAACACTACTGCCTTCACGCAACGGTGTAACAACCAATGTTACTACTTGCTATTCTGGTGGCAAAAAGCCCTAGTGCGTTTCAATTAACAGAAGGCATTTTTATTCGACACATGAAGGCATGCACGGAAATGGCTGGACTGACATGCGTTTTATCAACGATCTGGCACGACGTGTTTCTTGGCAGTAATACAAGTGCAGCGGCCGTGAATAGGTTGGCCATTCCTCGAGGATGCCCGCCCCTTTGCTGTATCGCGTGAACTCGAAGATAGTTGACCGCATGTGAACTGAGCGACTGTATCGGTGATGAAAAAAGCTATTCAAGTTGTAATGGTATTTAATCAAGCCCCGGCATGGTCATCGCAGCGTCAATTCCTGGCGACTGGTTACATGTAGTATCAATACTTCTGGAACACGCCTCCCCGCCAATGTGCGTGTTTGATCAGATGGGTCAAATTAACCCTGTACTGCACCAGTGGACTTGTACTTGGCTTGTGTCGTAGCACTTCTCGACGAGAAGCCGTATGAATGTAATAATCAAGTCAATTGTAAAGATGTAACTAGTCTATAAATGGATGATGAGAAGGATAGGTATAAGTTGTATGAATAGGCAGTGGCATTTTGTTCTCAAGGTGTGATGTAGCGCTTTGACCCGGTAACACTACACCAGACTCTTTTTGTTTCTTTTGCGGGCGATCTTGTTACTTGACTGCTGCTGTGCCCCCTTTGGCTGGCAGGTCCCCTCATCCCAGATATACGGAGCAATGAGAGGAAAGTCTTTGCCGGGGACGAAATTGGCCACGCACTCGAGCCCTTGAGCACAATTGTGAAGAGAAACTTTACACCCTTCACCACGCTGGTTGCTCTCTTCCTTTTCTTGTTTGTTTTTGTTCTTCTCCAGCTCTTTCACTTTCTGTTGTCACTGTTGCTCGTCTTCTGTCTCGCAGGTCCCCATGGGAGGGGTCGGCGGTGGAGACGTGGACATGAATGGATCTAGGCGGCATTTAAGTCCGTCACCGCAATTTTCGTGAAGGTAACAACGGCTTCCTTCGCCTTTCTGTTCTGTTTTTTTTTTTGTTCTTCTCCAGCTCTTTCACTTTCCGTTCCCACTGCTGGTCGTCTTCTGTCTCGCAGGTCCTCATAGGAAAGTTGAACGGCTTAAAAGGATTTAGGCGGCATTTAAGTCCGTCAGCGCAACCGGCGGTATCGAGACATCCGGTCTCCTTCTTTCTGTGGCACCCATGCCTCCTGCAGCTGTTTCTGTTGCTCTTGCGCTTGCGCTTCCTCTTGTTTTTTCTTTTGCTCCGGGCTCAGCTCTTCCAACCCGAGTTCCACTCGCAGGCATTGATCAGGCGAGTCAAAAGCTCGAGCCTCACCATTTAAGACGCATTCTTCCGACTTGTCTAGACAAGTTCCGTCAGAATCCCGGTTAAGCTCAACACAATACCCTTTGATCTTGCGGTAAGCCTCCCCTCCCATTCCGTATTTTGCAGTCAGGCATCTATCAAGCGTCTCCGTATATATAGCCTTGTCTTTAAAGTAGCATTCTTCCGCCTTGGCTCGACAAACACTATCTCGAGCGCTGGAAAGCTTAAGACAAGCCCTTTCGACCATTTCGTAAACTTCCCCATTGTGTCCGAATTTTCATCATCAGGCAATGTTCATGCGAGTCATAACCTTCAGCCTCACTATTTAGGAAGCATTCCAGGGACTTGTCTAAACACCTTTTATCGTTACCGAATTCATTCTCGTCAAACTTCACACAAGCCCCTGTGACCCGCGGGTCAAGTTGAGGATCGATCGGTTGTGGCCTAGATCTGACTAGACTGGCGCATGCAATGGCGACAATGCCCAGGTGCTTCATCTTGAGTTGGCGTGCTGATAACTTATAAGTGATAGGTGGCGTGAAGTTGGAAAGTATACGCAGTTGATTGTTTTTCCGGCAAATAGAATGAATATGACATATAGAGGAGTGAATGCAGATGGTCTTCTTGAGATGAATCCTTGCCTACGATGCCTCAGTATTTATTTCTTTTAGTTATGACCCATGGGGTCTAACGAGAACATTTGCATAATTGTAAAATCCCTAAATTTCTGCCTACGCATGAATACTCTGTACAGTGTGTGGAGCAACATGTTTCGTCTAAATATGCTTCAGGGCCTGTTATTATACTCTGTACCCCTTATATAAGCCTAGCATAATAAGAGTGCTTTAGATGCGACTTGCGGTTTAATTTTGTAGTTATTTATATTCTTGGCAAGCAATTTCTCAGTGACTCCGCTCTTAGTTTCTTTAAGCTTGATTGGACGCATGACTCGGGGCAATTTATTTGCATATCTTATAACTTATAAGGCTTCGAGGACTTTATGGGCCACTCTGCCCCACACACTATGAGGAACAAGGCCGGGTTATGTTTTTAACTTGGAAGAATTCACTAGTATATCTTATAAACACACTCTTTTTAACGGAAACTTCAATTTATAAGTATAAGCCTTAATATATAATTACCTATTAAAAAGCAGGCCAAGTAAATAAATTATTAGTATAATAAAAGTCATATAACTCTTTATACTTACTAGGGTTATTAGTACAACTATTATCACCTTATTTCTTAGTAAATAAAGGTATTTTTTACCTGTTATTATATGATTGGCTGTTAACACATTCCACCTGAAACCGACTCTCCACAAGGTCCTCGACGTCTTATGTGACAGTAGGGTGCATGACTCTTAAGGGCTTAGAAAACATGGAAGCTTGGCGCAAGTCGTGGAATCAGATGACTTGTGGGTTTGGGTTTTAGCTGTATGAAGCTGACGAAAAGTGCCGGCACAATCTGGTAAATAACCCAGTGCTTTCGTGGCGAGTCCAATGAGCCAATGACTAGTCTTTGGTGAACTCGCAGACGGGCTCTGCAAAACCAGCTAGCACAAGATGCTACAGAGTACAGAGGAGTCTCCCAGTCTTAATAATCGGAGTCTGAAGACGTACAAGCATCCGACGTGTCTGCGCCGTCGGCGCTAGGGACATCTTCAGATTCCGGGTCAAGCTCCTCGAAAATGTGGTCTGGGGATGAGTGTAGGAAGCGTCTGTGTGGATAGCACTTGAAACAGAATGCAAAGTTGTAACATGTCTTGCAGCGGTTTATAAAGCCTCAAATATCCTGCAGAAAGAGGGTTGGTATATTTTGGATCCCAGCAAGAGAGTATCCTTTCTGCCAGAAGTTAAGCAAGCATGCGAAGAAAACAACATAGACTTGAGCCGGGACAAGAAAACGTACACACAGACAAGCGTCATAGTAAGACAGTCGGGTGCTGGCTGTTTTACATTGGTCTACATCTCTTTCATTTCTTTCCTTTATCGAGCCCTTGTCACAGATCCTTTGGATGTGTTTGTAAAAGCGAGACCATGCTTGAGGAGATGGATGACCCATGAGGATTATCCCGAGAAACGCGCAATCTTGAGAGGAGACCATTTATTTCCAGTAGCCGACACCAGAATAGAGAGGTCAGCTCCTTTCCGAAGCAAGGGTTTTATAACCTTGGTCTGATCTTGCGGTTGACCTGCCACATCTTCGTTCAGCTGGGAGCCAGTTCCACGCGCCGCCCAGCACAACGGTATCCAACCATCTATGTCTGGTACATTGCCGAATTGCCTTTCCGCCGTTGATGATATAATCATGTCGACGACCTGTGAACGACCTGTTTATGATGCCCAATGCAACGCCATTCGACCCATTTGTCCCGGCTGTCGATGTCGCCACCCCAATCGATAATTGTCTGGAAATTTTTAATACCATGAAATACTGCGACGTGTATGGTCGCACGGCACATATGGTTCATGACGTCGATCGTTGCTCCGTTGTGACAAGACGACTGATCAGAATCAGTGTCGCCTGTAATGCCGCGGCGTTGATTGGAAAACGAAACAACCCACCCTCGGCCGTCACGTCTGCGCTATTCGCAATCAGATAGTCAACCATCTCGTCAACACGAGGATTTCCAGCGTCGTGTTCCATCAGTGCAGCCTGTAGAGGGGGCCCGTAACAGCCTCCTCACAAGGGTAGTTTAGATCGGCCCCGTGCTTCATGAGCACCTCCATCATACTCAAGGGTTGAGAATATTCACTACACTGGGTCTTGATAGACAATCGATTCACAGAGTTGCGATTTCGTAGTGCGCTGTCTCTTTTACTTCGTCCCATATGAACCTCGCTTTCCCAGGGCCTGACTTTGTTGCAACCTCGCTCATCAAGATTCTCCTCAATCTTGGGTCGGTGATTCTAATCTCGTTTTGATTGATCTCTGCGATTCCAGCAAACCATTTTTGGCAGAATATAATGAAGTCTCCCAATGTTAATAAAGATGGCTCCGCAAGCCCTTCGCGGTCCTTGTCCGATCCTTTTTAGGCAATTGTTGCAAGTCCCCGAATGCTGAGTGGTCGTACCGAGTATAGAATCCAGGATAGAAGCCGTCTGAAAGTGGTCTGTTCAGGGATGCCTTTGAATTCCCGATCTAAAATCTCCTGTAGCGCCTGGTCTTCTTGGGTTTTGCTTGATACAGTCTCTAGAGGACTATGGATTTAGTTGATGGAAATCTTGCCGGGCCAGTTCTGCTGCAATCAATATATACCAGGTTCATGGATCAAAACTTTCGAGCTGTTGCAACTGCTCACGAACGACTTCGGCTTGTAGCTGAACTTTTGGTTGAAGCCTAACCTGGCGCTTCATCGCTTCTTCGACGCTTTCACCGTCGTCGATTTTGACATCAGATTTAGCAAGAATAAGATTTATGCATGAAGGACCGGCGATGTCGTCTAATCACGCTCCCGGCTTGTAACTTGTGATGAAAACCTTCCATGGACGCTCAGTAGCCTGTGCCACACGTGCAAGCGTCTCGGAGTCGAAAGGAAGGTGAAGTTCTTGGAGCTCCTGGTGAATAGAGCAGATCCCGCCACGCTGGCAGCCAAAGATGCTGATGACAATACACCGCTTCATCTCGCTGTGGAATACAAAAGGGGTAGGGAAGGCCAGCCGTCGTCGATCGAACAAATTGTTGCCAAGAGCAACAAGGTAGAGCGGGATGGCCCAAGGGGTCGCGACTTTAACCTTGTCGGCCGATCACCATATTTACACCATAGAGAAAGCGTGAAGCAGGTTGAGGATAAGGAAAGAAGAAAAAGAGAAAAACAACAAAGCGGCTAAAGATACAAAAGACCGTGACAAGGGTCGTGAGAGGGGCAGCGGCAGGAATCACCGAGATGCCAGCAATGTCCATGGTACACACGTGAGAGAACACTCAGACGAAGAGAAGGCCAACCATTCTCATCCAGCCTATCCGACATATCCGGGGGGCCAAATCCTGATTTCGGAAGGGGTCCCGGCAGGCGGATGCCTCTCCATAGGATATTTCAAGCCAAATACGGAAGGGGACTCCAACCGGTGTCTGTAAAAGTCAGCTTTACCATTCAATCCGGACCATCGCCATTCTTAAACTTAGAGGACGGGAGAAGACACCCCGCCAAATAGAATCGGGAATGAAGGGGAATTCTGATAGGAAACGCATCCATAATCACAGTCACAAGTCGTCTAAAGTGGATAAGTAAGCCCACGGTAAAGGCAGTGGATCGCTTCCTGAAATTACGTCACTTGCGGTCCCGAGTATACAATGCCTCTACGGAGAGATTCTATACGGACGAAATAAACTTCAGGTGCGTATGCCTACCCTATTAGCTCCAGACCTGATTATTGTCAAAAAAAGGTCCTTGGGAACTGGCCTGGGGACTGATTTTTTGGGCAAATCTAGAGCTCTACTTTGATTTGTCCGGTCATGGTGACCTGACAGAAAGGGGACTGGAGAATCTGTTATCAAAATTGAAGCTTGAGGACATCCTCCAATATGTCGCCATATCTCAAATTAAAGTCGAACTCAACACTCCTAACGCCGCTAATATAAGAAGGCCTCGTGCAGGGGCTTCTCGTACTTTAAAATTAGACGGAGCCGGGCGACAAGACTTTTGCTACATCTTTGACCGTTTACGGAAGAAGGGCGTCAGAACTATTCTGAAGGTTATTATTGAAGACCTAGCCATGCTGGCACACAGTGACGAAGCTATAGAGGATTTTCTGAACCTACTGGGAGTAACAATATGGGACTGAAAGAAGACCAATCTTTGCTCAGATGTGATCTTCAAGGTTGCACCGAGGGTGCGTGATGTCCACCTGTATTGGAGTGGTAACAATGCCGTGCTAAGGGGCTGGAGCGAAGAAGTGGGCTTGAAGCGATTGTCTGAATTAAGAACGGTGCATCTCCAGGTCCAAAAGGTATACCTTGCTCGTTTATTCTGCCGCAGATGTTTGTTCTAGAACTGCAGGAGCACCTGACGAATCTAACCCAAGAGTCTGTCACCATAGGGTCTCGAGTCAACGGATCGCACGCAACGAAAAGTCGATCAATTTTATGAGCGCATGAAGGAGCTGTACCCAGAGGTTACGATTTTCAGAGAAGGACCAACCGTTCAACAATGGCCATCAGATGCCAACGCCGCCCGGGCCGAAAAGGAACATTCAACCAAGCATGAATGGGTCCAGTGCATGAAGGAATTTCGTAAGCTGCTTTTTGACGCCGAGAGATATCATGATAGTCAAGAGATTGAAGACGGCGTAGAAGAGCCTGTTAAAGTTGCCCTCATTGATCGTGTGGATGCGAAAGACCTGGAGTACTCGTTTATTGGTGGACGGACCTTCTGCACTCGTGATGAGGAATATAATCTGAACGACCCATATTATGTGTCAAGTACGGGTCACGGAACTCTCATGGAGAAGCGAATTCATCTTTTGTGCCCTCGCGCACAGTTCTTCGTATTGAGGCTGGAAGACCACCATTCCGATGAGGCTGGCCGTCAAATCGCTGCTAGGAGCGCAGCTCAGGTACCTCCCTCCCAGCGATCTTCTTGGCAATCATGAAGGTCTAACATGTCAACTACAGGCCATCTTGGCGGGCGTGAGAAAGGGTGTTCATATCATTTCAATGTCCTGGACGATCGACCCGCCAGAGGATGAAAACGAAAGGCGGTGTCTCGAGGCTGCTATCGTGAAGGCGGCCAGAATATCCTCATGTTTTGCTCGGCTAGTGACAAGGAAGCTAAGCAGAATGCAACGTACCCGGCTAAAGCAACCAGCAGGATCTCTACCATAGGTGCAGCCACTGCTTCTGGAGCTGCAGATGAGTGGGTTGGCAATCTTGACAACATCAACTTTACCTTCCCTCTCAGCAAGGTCGAGCTGGACAATGCTCCTCTGTTAAATCGAAAGGACTTGCTGGGCAAGAAAGTAGTCAACTTTCCAAAAGAAAAAAATAATGGGAAAAAATGTTACCGGTTTTATAATCTGCGTTACTGGTCGCTAGTTATCAGGCCCAAGTAAGCAACAGTGCTCCTCCCAGAACACAAAATAGATAATTACATACTGAGCGTAGACGGTCTACTTTTCTAGTCTCTTACTGTTCTTGGCCTGGTACAGCCCAATACTATTTTAGATTTTACGCTTGCACGATACTTATATCATGCGTGTAATTTTATTTAACTACAGAGCAAAACAATTAAAAAATTAATATACTGAGTCAACCTCGGTGCTCCAAGTCTTTACTCAGATCAAAACTAAAACCGCGGAGAACTCGGGCTGCAAGACCTTCTACTCGGCCGGCGTTGCGTTTATCCCTGTCGTACACGGCCTAGATGGCATATCCCATTGGCGGAGCTTATTTTGCTAGTGCCACCGGGTTGTTCCGCCAACTCCACTCCCCGGCGCCTAAGACGGGATCAGCCGTGCATTAGGGATAGACCGGTTACGGCCTGATCCACGAAATCGGCAGTAGCACGGCCAGATGGGGTGACAGCCACTTGATTTCTCAGCACTCGAAACACCAGACAGCTTTAAGAAGATTTCTCCATACTATCCTAAACATTGCCTAGTAAGTGCCTCAACATAGCGAGCCTATTATTAAAGACGGCTTTGTCGAATTAAATGGAAACATGTCCCCGGTGACAGTCAGAAAGTAGTGGTACGGAAAATGTTAGCCCGACTGCGCATGTCACAAAAAGGATGCGCTCTAATTGAACAGCACTATAGCCCCTTATATCTCCGCTGGCAGCGGAGTGGATGAATGTCAACTGGTCGATTTAAGCCAAACTCTACTATCGCCGGGAAGGCGTATAGTGCCACGTTTACTACCTCACGGGCGCTAATAGAGAAAATATCCGTAACGAATCAATTTAAGAAACAAAAATGGAATACTATCCTCCTCACTTCCATCTCCAATTAAGACTCAAACCCAAGAGTAAGCGTCTGCCAACGATTAAATTGTCGGCGCCGGCGTATACACCTGCTGGCCGTTTTTGCGAAACTGCTCAATCACCCCCTGGCCCGCTCGGCTCGTCACCCAGTCGGCGAATTTCTTCGCCATGCCTGCGTTCTTGGCCCGACTGCTAATCAGCAAATGCGCCGGCATCAGCAGCGGATCGTATGTGCTTTCGCTCCCCTTCTTATAGATTGTAATCTGTTTCCGCACCGACTCATCCACAGACAGATAGGTTCCCCAATCAGTGAGGGTATATTCCTGGAGCGCCGCGGCGGCACCAAGGGCCTGGATGGGAAATGCCATGTACTGGTGGTACCAGTTGGAGTACTTGGTTGCCCATGGGACCTGGTTCGGTAATATGAGCCTTTGCATTAAGTTGGTTGGAGACAATGACTGTACCTGTCCGATCCGAATCCACAGTTCCGAGTCCTTGATGTTGGTTGCCGACTTGTCGAACCGGCTCAGGAAACGCACTGGAGGTGTCGTGTTTCCCGCCTCGGCTGCGGTATACAGAATCGAGAACATCTCGTCAATGGTCATGTCGGTGTCGAGTTTCGCCGGGTTGAATGGGGGTCCTACCAGGAGAAAATGCTCCCGGAACACGTAATAACTAGGCTTGGTGGCGATGCCGTTGTTCATGGCAATGTGCTCCGAAGCTGTGTTGTAGGTGATGCCCACGTCGATGGTGCCATTTTCGAGGTAGGCAATGGTCTCTGTGGTGTCGCTCTTGTGCCATGCCACACGGAACGGAGCGTCCCTCTTGGCAACACGGTCTTTAATGAAGGCGTTACCAAGCACTTTGATAAGTCCACTCTGGCCAGCAGCACCATTGCCGATTCGCAGGAGGATGGGGGAGTTGTCGTTGGCATAGCCACCATTGTATACTTGGTCTGGTTGAGGCTCTTTGCACTGGGGGGTGTTGGTATTGGGATTGTTGCTGTTGTTAGGACCTTTGTTGTTGGTATTGGTATTATTATTGGTTGGATTTCCACCGTTGTTGTTGCCTATGTTAGTGTTATGGTTTGTGGGACTTCCGCTATTATTACTCGTGTTGTTGTTTGGGTTGTTGTTCGCATCATCCTGGAGAACCTGCCAGGCAGAAGAGTTCCCTGGCAGTCGATACACCTCGCCCTTTGCATTCACTCGATATGGAAAGTTGCCCACCGTAATCTGAATATTATCGGCGCTCGGATCGGCCTCCTGCCAGGATAGCGGGCCATGGTTCTGGTAGATGCTGCCATTGTTCAGACGCAGGAAAAGGCCGGCGTCACCAGCAGCAAACTCGACGGTCCGCCCATCCGAACCAAGAACAGTCCAGTTGGTTGCATCCCACGCGCAGATCACACCGTCTCTACGCCGCTTCTACAGAGTAGTGCTTGTCGCGGTGATGACATCGGCCAGCATATCACGGTCGATGGAGCGCCATTGCTTGCCGTCAGCTCCTTCATCGTAGATGTAGATCTGGCCATCTGTTCGCAGCTGGTAGACATTGTTCCCACTGACAGCGAGGTCTTTCAAGAGCGAGTTTTCCTCTATGACGTCCCAGCCATTTTGGGCGGCATTTTCCCGCAGCACCTGTCTCTTGGATTGGTCCCAAGCGTAATAACCGTTTTACGACGCCCAGATCTTGTTGGTATCACGCCGGATCAGGTTCCAGGAGTTGCCAACATGGCGATACACCTCGCCATTCTTCCGCCGCACGCAGACGGTATTGGCGGCGATGACTTGGACATTGTCGACGTTGGTGTCGAGGGTCACCTATTTTTGAGAGGAAGGGCCTTCTTCAAACTTCTGCACAGTGCCATTACCCAGCAATCGATAGCAATCGCTGCCCTTGACGGCAATTTTAATGACAGTCATGATGGAGTGATGAGGCGAGGATTCCAGTGAAAAATTAGTGCTCAGTGCCAGGAAGGAAAGGTATCATGATAGCACTCGAGTGCAAACTTGTCATGTCGTTTCTGATCCATGGCATGAGTTAATAAGAGAACAGCAGTCGGCTTGAGGCACCATGCTGCCTAGAATCTTACTACATGTACGGAGTAATACAATGTGACTGCAAACCTTTTCAGCCAGCCTCAACGGCTGTGACTTGGGTTCGGCTGTCGACTGATTGGAGCACCCAGCACAGGATGGTCTGACCTGCGTTCTCAGCTGGTGTCAGTAGCTGTACTGAGTGTGAAGGGCCACTGGCTGGACATTCGTGCATTTCTACCAGCTTCAATATTCAGCTCGCAATGTGGAAGGGCTGTGTATGGCATGATTTCTTATTAGCCTGGTCGGGGTTGTTGCCATGTTTGTCACATTGCATTCGCTGTTTATCTGTGCGAGCTCCGCCTACAGCTTCCTGCTACCTAGGCACATATACGAGAAGCCACACATTGCCATATTCCGGTTCAATTACACTGTACTGCTATGGAGGAGCGATTCAACCATGGCTTTCGGTTGCGGAGTAAAGAGTACACAAAGCCCCAGCAGTTTCCGCCCGACTACTCCGTACTGTCCGGTGGTTCCGCACCCCGCGCCCCGCTATAACCGTCGGGCTGAGCCGGGATTCTCCACTGAGAATCTGACTAGCCTGATGGGTTTAGCCTTCCTCCCTCACTCCTTCCCAATGCATCCTCTTCTCTTTACTCTTAATCCGACTTCAATCAGCACTAGCGGCCATCAACAACATCTTCTACCACGTTGGGCTCCACATGGCTCACACTTCTGGAATTACACCAGACCGCATGCTCTGCAATCAGAGTGCATTCTGCATACCGCCCAACTGTCCACCATCGTTACAACTTACATCAACTTATGGCTAACATGAGTGTAGCTTTGGGGTCTTTGTCCATCAAATCCGTTGAGGTGTGGTCCTGATCCCTGACAGCCCGCCCATACGGCAAACTTTGTACCAGCCGCGTATTGGTACGAAGGCTGTCCACAGATTTGGCTGATGGAGGCCTGGTTATATCCGCCCCCGGGCTTGGTGACGGGCGGCTTGATAACTGGCGGCTTGGTTTTGCATTTGTTACAGGCTGCGTCCTGAACCCTCCTGTCACACTTGATCTTCTCTTCTCTCCTGCATTTCCTGACGGCCCCAGCAATGTTTGTCTGACAGGCTTTTTTTGCCGTGGAGACGGCACTTGCGACTGCCCTTAAGACTTTGGTTGTGCAAGCCGCTCTCTCAGTGGAGATAGGGTTTGAGACTCGTGTCACGCAGGCTGCTCTCTCCGTCGACTGACATTGACTCACAGGCTCCGACACCACTTGCGACAACAGCTGCAATTTCCGTCGAGCACGCGGCCCTCTCACTAGAGATTGCTTTGGAAACCGCATCACTATGCATATCCGACACGGGGGCCATGTTCCCAGCCTGGGGTGACAATTTGAATGTCACACAGGCTTTTCGCGACCTCTAGTACGCGTTGATGCACTTGGGGTTGGCATTGTAGAGCATAGCGCACACATTAGGGTCTTGCACAGCTACCTTTGTTTTGCCGAAAATAATTGTCTAGTCGCAGAGAACTCTATACTCCTTGCCTTGGAAGATGACAAGATGACGAATTAGTTGTTGGCGCCTGGACAACAGTCGTTGTATGTTCCCGAGGCTGCGCACCGTTGCAGCTGTCCCTCTATGCGTACGGAAAAGAAGAATAGAGAGAGGAGATAGGATTGTTAGTTGGGGCATCTCGGAGGCCGTGAAAGGTGCGTTCCCCTTGGAGCCGGCGCGAGATGAATGCCTGAGAGTGATGAAACGCCAGTTTTTATTAACCAGCACCGACTCATACACACCCAGGGACTGTGGAAAGCCGTACCAAAACGGCTTACAGGAGAGGGGCCTCAGAATACACCCATCATATCGTTACATTTCGCGCGCCGGGAGGATGATGGCTGGCTGAGCCATGGCTATCGGATGAATTCTGTCAGTGAACGGGGATTCTCATCACCCTGCAGTCCGACGCAAGCTTTTCAGCTCGCCACTGCACCAATACCGCAGCAATACTGGGACGCCCGGGTTTCCGCAAAGCCTTGTATAGGTGGCTATCCATGAAGCCGAGTTTGTACTGTATTGTACAGCACCACCGCTGCTGCACGTTTCCCGCGCTGTCCATCAGGTCTCACGTTTTCATCCCTTCGCAGCTATTTATATATCGCGACGTTGATGAAGCAAAGGCCTTGCAGCGCCTTCCACCATCACTCATCTCCTTCACTATGCTTCATCATGATGTCGAGAAGTTGAATATCATAATTAAAGCTGCTATGGTAATAATCCGTAGGCGTCTACAATTTTTGCCCTGTGGCCTGTTGAGAGTGATTGACTCAACATCTGACCATTTTCTAGGAAATCAGGCCAAGGCCCGATTACCTAGCTTTTTCCTGACATCTATAATCTTGCTTTGTAAAATAGGGTCCGCTGCAATAACCTTTTCCACAAATCGTAACCTTTGCTTACCCGGCCTGTAATTAACATCGCGAAGTTCAGGGATAGCTAGCCAACAGCCCCAAGTATCATGCGTTGTTTCGCCACAGGCATCGCAAAATAGATCGCGTTGGACTCGATACCTTTTGACCCTTTTCCGGTTATTTGTATCGCTATCCGTATCGTCATTATCATCGTCTTCAATATCGGGGTCGATATCAGCTTCGCAGGATGCCTTTCGTTTTAGGTCATTTTGGTCAGGCAGGGCCGACGCTGCCCAGCTTCGAAGTTCAGAGGCTACGTAGCCCACTAAACATTCCTCATTCATCGAGGCTGTTATCGTTGATGATGTTGTTTGAGACCTTTGAATCAAAGCTTGAAGGTCTTCAACGAGCCTCCCAGGTGCAAGGGCAGTGATAGGTGACGTTTGACGGTACTTCCTGCACTCGCTCGGAGCCTTCCTCGTGCATGGCACCGGCCACTCTCTCGGACGGCCTTTGCATCTCTAAACAACCGCCATCGTGCCCAACGGGCTTCGACGGGACAGAGCTGAACAATGGCCGCTGCACACTTCAGGGCGTTGCTTAACAGGGACGGCCATGGCCACCGATTCCAAGACCAGCCGTACGCAGTGCTGCCCCGATGGGAAAGTCGCGGGTGGTAGCAGCTGTGAGGATCCTTTCTGTCCGGGATGATTCGCCTTTGACGCCGAGGCGTGCGTGTCTGACCAGCCGCCGCTGTGTTCGGACGGCGTGCTCTCCGACGGCGTGTGTATCCTCACGGAGCCCGTTGCCTGCGCAGATTACTCCCTCTCCATCACGTATCTCAGCAAATGTGAATCACGGTGCTGCGTGTAGAGTGATTGACGCCCAAGTACACTGCCTCCCATGACTCGGGTTGGGTTGCGGCATAAGCATATCCCTTGCCCGAGGAAGGAACATGATTTGAAATGAGCGGAAATATCATGGTACATGTAGACTAGCCGCCCACAAATTATGGGGGACATTTGTGCGCCGTTTGTAAATACATATTGTCATGTTTATCTGTTGGCCAGGGGAGCCTCGGCATGTAGTGTGAAGGGCTTCGTCTGAACCAAATCTTTGTGTTTTACGAAGCCACCAGTCGGGTTGTACATGCAAGCCAAGACCCGGATAGATGGAAGGCTGGTGGCAAAAACTTATGGAATCAAACGGTCTGGAAACCTCGAATTCCGCCACAGCCAATTAAACCGGGGATGGCAGCGGAGTTGAGTCAAAGTTTATCTCATTGACTAGACTGAAGGACGGGCCGGTTGTGGATTTATCGAGCAGCATCACCCCAAGCTGGACACATTAATTGATGGCGCTTGAATTCATGCAGCTGGAACGAGGCATTGCGTCAATCACACGATTTGACCAATGGAGCTGCCACAAGACACAAAGCCTGATTTTGGGTTCACCAGCTGCGTGTGCAACATTCATGGAGACGCATCTCGGCTCGAGACCGCAGTGAGGGGTTTTGTTACGCCAGGCAGAGTCCATGTATTTAAACCCAAAGTACAGTCTCCCACTGGGAGCCCAGATCGGTCGCGGTGAGGGAGAATCATCCGATTCATAGATACTCGTTTAGCTGCTTTCTCACAATATCAACGCCATCATGCCGTATCTCAAGCTGCGAGACGGAGCCGAGCTCTTCTACAAGGACTGGGGCAACCCCAAGGGCCCAATCGTCACCTTTTCGCATGGCTGGCCGCTGAGCAGCGACAACTGGGAAAACCAAATGGTCTTTCTGGCCGACCACGGGTTCCGCGTCATCGGACACGATCGTCGCGGTCATGGTCGCTCCACGCAGACATGGCACGGAAACAACATGGACACATTTGTCGACGATCTCCTGCAACTCTTTGAGCACCTCGGTGTCAAAGACGCCGTCATGGTCGGGCACTCCCACGGCGGCGCAGAGGTGACTCGCTTCCTCGGAAAGCATGGCACCAGCCGCGTCATCAAGGCCGTCCTTGTCGGAGCCGTGCCGCCCTTTATGCTCAAGACAGAGGCCAACCCGCAGGGCACGGACAAGTCCGTCTTCGACTCGTTCCGGCAAGCCATGCACAAGGACCGCAGCCAGTTCTTCTTGGATGTGGCCAGCGGTCCCTTTTTCGGATTCAATCGGCCCAACGCTCACAAGAGCGAGGGCCAGATCCGGAGCTGGTGGCAGCAGGGAATGAATACTAGTTTCAAAACCGCCTACGACTGCATTAAAGATTTTTCCGAGACCGACTTTACCGAGGATTTGAAGAAGATTGATATTCCTGTCTTGGTGCTTCACGGCGACGATGATCAGATTGTTCCGATTGAGGCTGCTGGGATGAAGTCTGTGAAGCTGCTGCGCCATGGCAAGCTCAAGGTCTACCATGGGGGATCGCATGCAATTCACAATCTTGATATTGATGAGGTGAATAAGGACTTGTTGGACTTTATCAAGTCTTAGTGTGACTCTATGGAGCTTCATCTTGGGATACTGATGAACAAATGCGTTGTTTTTAGCTGAATTGAGTTATTTCGCACGCTGATGGTTTTGCGATGTCTTATCTCCCAGCGATGTGGAGGAGATGAATGTGGAAGGTCCTGACAACGAACGATATTTCGTAGAGGAGCCGACGGTTGGCAAACCTAGCTAATGTTAGGTACCACATGCGTAGTCCAATGACTGGCACGCTTCTTAATGCTTATAGCCACCGCAAGCTGCACCAGTATCCCTCTCGTGCTCACGAATACAATACGACGTTTCCGCAAGAAATGAACTAACCCATGAGGTATTCTGGGAGCCCACTCAGGGCCGGGCCCGGGACCGGTAAATTGCATATGTGGGGCCGAGTCGCCGTGAAATAATAGGAGGTAAAAAGTATTTACCAGATCAAGTGCGTAGTAATCACGCTATACATTATCATATATTTCAGCATCTGATTATACACTTTTTAGCAGATAAATGTATTCTGCTATATTAATTTCTCTGATTGCACAGGAACGGGCACAACGAACTGCAGCAATGGAACAGCGAGTGACGATTGCGCCGCGATCTGAGACGTCGTAATAAATCCCGATAACAGGTGCAATACGACGATTGCGTTTACTATTAATTAAAAATATGACGAACCGTATTCAACCAGAGGAGCAAGCACCAATCCGTCCCTTATGCCGTCGACACCATCGACGAGTACCCCAGCGGTAACACCATCACCATTGACACCACCACCGTCAACTCCCACAGCACCAGCGCGTCGGGTGCTATTCAACTTCAAACAGCAGTCACCCACCCCCGCTCCGCGGAATATCGAAGCACAGAACGTGTAAAAGAACAATAGAGGAAATACCCAGCAAAAGACAGGAGCGCGATCCGCTTGCTTTCAAGACGTCTTGCCTGTCCCTCTTGTTGAGTTAACAAGGTGATAATTGACGGTCCAAGGGTCACGATGTGTGACAAGGGCTCAATAGAGGGCTTGGAGCAACATGGCTCAATTCATCTAATAACAGCCTTTGGTAGTAAAGGTCCTTGGTTTTCCTCAAGGCCTCATTGACCAAAGACCTCTTTAAATACAAGAAGTTGGTGAGGGACTTTGCCCTAGGTCTCGTGACCGTAACCCTCGTATAACCTTCCATTTCCATATACTAACACAATACCTACTTTTTCTAAAGTTCAAAATTAGGGCTTAGATGAGGGTCATCCCAGGGGTTTTCAGAGGCTCCAACAGGGTATAAAGGGATCAATTGCCCGGGCTTCTGGGGCTTTCGACCAAGGCTTTCAGACATTATCAACATCATCATTCTGCTCAATCAATGTGCCTCAATCCACTGTGTAAATTGCTGTTGTAAATTCAACACCTCTCGGTCTGCAGTTGAGGGATATCAAAGCGTTGATGATTGCGAGGGAAAGTCCAGCCCTACATCGGTCGCAGGGAGTATCACGGCGAAGGATGCATTGTGACCCGGAAGGTCAACAGGTTGGGAAACCGGGTCAACGGGCGGCTGAAATGTAATGCTGATCACTGGTAATGATTTCTCATAACCCTAATTAAGATGCGTAGAGTCGATGGTTCATGTTGAGCCAATTGGCAAGATCCGACCCTCGAGGTTACAATCTCCAAGGGATCTTCCGGCATGGTCCCCGCATTGATTGAGTTGCTTAGGATTTCGGGATACATAGATGATTACGCCCTATACCGGATGTCGTTTGACGGCCAATCAAAAAACTTTTCAACTTCAGCTGACGCAGTTGAACAAGTCTCAACACTTTAGTTATCTTCGCGACTGTTGACTGTTGGTCATCGTTGTTCTTTGCTGGGCAAGGTGAGATAAGGATATGCCCTTGTTTTCTTGGTTGTCACGTTGCGCACCATCTTTGAAGGGGTCGTACTGGCACGATGGAAAAGTCCTCTGTGAAACTCGTCCCAGAAGGCCCGCTTACAGGTTCTATATTGAGCCAAGAGATGCAGCGGACGGCATCATATCCTTTCAGCTTTTCCAACGGCACCCTATCTGCTATAAGCTGGGCTCGAATGAAATGCCAGATCTCGTTGACAGTGAAGGTCGCTATACGTGGAAATTCATCGTTTAGATACCTAGGATAGAGTGGGCAGATGCCCCGATAAAAATGAATTCGCCGTGCATGATGATCCGGACCATACGGTTCACAAGGTGGAGAGGTTTCTTCCCGCTGGTGACTTTATGAGGACTGGTGGCGTCACTATTTCAGCTTCAACATTGACCTTAAAATGTATCGCAAATGCGTGAATTACTTGATATTCTCGTCAAAACGTCTCTGAAGCAAACTTGGCAAGTGTCGACCAAGGCATGAATCCGTGAACCCCGCTTCACCATTCATAGTGAACTCTGAGCGCGGCGAAGCAACTGTCGAATATGGTATGACGCCTCGAAACCCTCTTCTAAGGCTGGAATGTGGAAGAAAGGGTCGTTCTTATCCTTTGGCTCGCGGACTAAGCTGTTCCGCTCTAGATGTTCTTTCAACAAGTAATGTCGAGTCCAGATGAATCTCCACTTGCTCAAAGTGTGCGAGATGAAGCCTGGATAACGATTTCTCGACAAAGACCTATGTGCACGCCTTATCTCGGCTTCGTCCTTGTCCACTCCATGTTTGTGAGTCTAGCAAAACCATCCCATTGAATAATGCGATAGAGTGGGTGGATGAAGACGTCTGTCTCGTTATCTTGCACTACACAGTCGAGGATGCGAATGTCGCTCCATGACCAATAGATACACGCCACCTGAGAGCCGAAAGATTTACAACCTTCCTTCAGAGGCAGGTTCGGTTGAGCCTTTCAAAGGCAGGGGTCGGCATACTCTTGGATCTGCGAGCCTTTCCATACCAGACAGCAAACTTGCTCGCGAAGAAGCCAAGTTCGTCGTCCTTGAGAGCGCCGAAAAAGACAATGTCGATGGATTCAGCTACGTACAAGAGGAATTGCGGGTGAAGACAATAGTCAGCCATCTCGGCGTCCGGGAACGGGAAAATCGACAACACCACGAGCCTGATTGGTCCAAGGCTGTCATCAGCTAGCCGCTGATACATTCAGGCGAGCCGCTTTTCCCTAGTAGCGTTGGGGTCTTGATTCTGCGCCGTGACACAGGGCTTCCGCTTATAATGGGCGGTGACGTGAGACTTCTGCTTGTCATGCAGGATTTCCTGAAAGTTTTGCTTTGCTCGTCGTCGCGTCACAATCGCACCTGCAACGTACGGCTTCATCGCACTGGCTTTACCAACATATGTCAGATCTAGAGGCTAGTTGATAGCCGCGGGGTCACGGATTTATGGTTCGTGTAAAGCGTATATGGCCATCGCTTGAGAAATATTCTCTTCATCTTGGGTGAGCGTAAATGTCCCAAGGTCGCTAAAGACACGCTTATGCGACTGTCGGCCTAAGATGTACCGGACTTTATAGAATCCTACGAGGGGGCGCAGCAGGAGGCTTGTCATCGCACTTAGAGCCGTCGAGTCTACATTCACCCGCTGTCACTTACTTGACCCAATGTCAAGCATCTCTGGATCCAAAGCTTCAACAATGCGATAAAGCTCGTTACTGAGCATTAAGCAATCGATGGTCTCGCAGTTGAATTGCTGACCATCAGCGTCTTCGCTAGGACTGTCGTCGTCGGCTTCGCTGAGTTTGCTCTCATCAAGGTCGTCGATATCTGACTCGGCAGCTGTGTTACGCATGCTGTCAAGGTCCTCCTCTGCCGTTATAGAGGAAAAGCCCCAATGCCAATCCTCGGTTTGAGGAGCAAGCGTTGACTTTCGAGCAGGTCTTCCTTTTTTCCAGCTCTCGCCCGGAGCGCTCGTGGTACTTGGGCTCGTCTCTACCAAGTGTGAGCCCCGGTCATTAGGTCTCGTCGGGGGGACGAAGGTGCCATGGTTTGTATCGATGCTAGTTGACACTTTGGTTCGCGGTAGCATGAGCGGCGGCGTGTACACTTGTTGCTGCAGTCTCGTCTGATTCGGCAACGGCCGCCGTGGTCTGTTAAAGTTGAGGATCTAGGGATTTGAAGAGGCAACGCGTATTTCCGGATAGTATCGTCTGGTAGCACACAAGGGTGACTGGGGTGATTAAAATTGTGACTCAACCGCTAGGATCCCAACGTTAGGGTCAGGGGTATTGAGACCCTTATCATCTGAACCACCAAATTGAGCCTAGCGTCTCCACAATACCGAGATTCTCTGGACTTAGTCCGTCCTCGGAGGGGGAGGCACAAAAAATCTTGAACCACCCCGCACTCCCGACAGTCATCAACCTGCTTTCTTTGCTGTGTACCTCTTGAAAACCAGCTGATCACCGCCATGGCTTCAAAGCGTGTTTGTCTGTAAGTATAATTGGTGGACTGTCTCATTCGCAAGACGCGGGCCGACTGATTGAGCGACTCCTGCGCTTTAGTGCCTACTCTGGAGGTAAGTGGGGTGCCGCTGCAAAGATGATGGAGCTCATACTAACGAACATCGCAGGTTTGGATACTTCCACAATTCTGGTCTGGCTCGTCCAGCAGGGTTACGAGGTTGTCGTACGTCTATCCCCAGTCCAAGAAGCGTTGACGAAAATTTACAAGACCACAGGCCTTCATCGCCGATGTTGGGCAAGAGGAAAACTTTGGCGACGTGGAAAAAAAAGCCTTGTCGCTTGGCGCCGAACGCCTGGTCGTGGCAGATCTTCAGCAAGAGTTTGTCGATGAGTTCATCTTTCCGGCAATCCAGTGTCCGTTCCCCATTTCCCTATTACCCTCCTAAGCTAGACAAGCTTCCGCGTGACGCTGACACCTCGTGTTCATAGGCAATGCCATCTATGAGGATCGATGTAAGACATTTAGCTTGATAGCTCATGACGGTAAAGGCTAACACCACAACTGATTTACTTGGGACATCGTTGGCCCGGCCATGCATTGGTCGTGCGCAAGTAAAGGCTGCCAAGCAGTACAACTGCAAGATTCTGAGCCATGGATGTAAGTAGTCCTTCATCGTTAACTGGTCATTCTTTCCATCGTCATACTAACAGAGGGCTCTCTTACCTACGTAGGTACCGGCAAGGGTGTAAGTTTACAATTCTTCCATGTCCCCACTCATGATGCTAACTTTCGTAGAACGAGTATGTCCAGCCGCCCAAGAGGGGATCTTGTCTGATACTTACCCTTTTCCCTTAGTCAAGTCCGTTTCGAGCTAGCATGGAAAGCATGCGATCCTACTCTTCAGGTTCTGGCGCCTTGGAGAATTCCGGAGTTCTTTGAACGATTCGCGTTGGTGACCCCCTTCTTCCTTGCTTTCTCGTGGGGGCTAACCTGTGGACAGTGGTCGCCAGGATCTTCTCAACTTCGCGGCCCAGAACAAGATTCCCGTCAGCTCTACGCCCAAGGCCCCCTGGAGCATGGATGGTTAGCTTTTCTCAATTTTGGTCCGTTTATTGACCATGACCTTTCCTAACATGATGACAGACAACCTCGCGCACTGCTCGTATGAGGCAGGAATCTTGGAGCAACCAGAGCTGACGCCCCCGGAAAATATGTGGACCCGTACTGTCGGTAAGGATTCGACTGTTGTTCACCATGATGTGTGATGGTGGGGCTCACAAGTATAGATCCCATGAAGGCGCCTGACGAGCCGGCCAAGTTCACAATTCACTTCGAGAAGGGTATCCCTGTCAAGGTCGAGATCGGTGACAAGGTTGTCACTGGCTCTTTGGAGATTTTCAAGGCCCTCAACGAGATCGGCCGGGTGCATGGTGAGCTTGCATAGACATGGATTCTCAGGGTCTGGCTGACTTGTTCCTAGGCGTCGGTCGTATTGACATTGTTGAGTCGAGGTTCATCGGTAAGCCTACGCTCATCTATATTTAGACTGGGACTTTTGCTGATTCTTCGTAGGTCTAAAGAGCCGTGGCTGGTTAGTTGGGTCTTCTCTTTTGTTCTCCATATGCCCTCAGCAACCACAGGCGTTCGTTCAAATTCCATCGCTTGCTGAACCAACCCTCGCGACGGATTGGCGGACCCACAGCGACGCTCTGCAACATCCGCCCGTCGTCACTCAATCTCCGACTCATTACGTGTCTGATCGAGGATGAAATCTGTTCATACTGACATGGCTTGTAGCTACGATACGCCTGGTCTCACCATCGCCAGGCTTGCCCATATCGATCTGGAAGGCCTTGTGATGGATTCTAAAGTTCGCTCGCTTCGCGACCGCTTTGTCACATACGAGTGGTCACAGTGTCTGTATAATGGTAAGTTATTTCTATGCTGTTTCTTTAGATACGCATCAGTCGTGCTCAAATTCTTGGCCAGGCATGTACTTTAGTCCGGAGCGGGAGTTTCTCCAACACTCCCTCGAGTTCAGCCAGAGGCAGGTTGACGGCAAGGTCCACATGATGGCCTTCAAGGGCAATGCCTACGTCGTTGGACGTTCTAGCGAGACCTCTAACCTCTACTCCGAGACGGAGTCGTCCATGGACACCCTTGAGGGTTTCTCCCCTATGGTAGGTGATGACTTCAACAAGTGCCCCTTAGCGGAGCTAATCGATGGAACAGGATACATCCGGATTCATTGCTATCCAGGGCATTCGCCTGGAGAAGTACGGTGCGAGGAAGATCAAGGACGGAGAGCCCCTTGCCCGCGTGTAGGTGCAGACTGCGCATGTTGTCCTTGCAGGAGTCTAGTAACTCTGGGTAGACGGCCCATCTTGAAGTGCCCACGAGCCCAAAGCGGGGTTGTTTAACATTGTGCTTAGAAAAGGAAAAGGGAAAATAAAAGACTGGAATATGGATAATGTTTCTGACTGTTTTTTCGCCCCTTCCGTAGACTTTGTAGCGTCACCGCCGCTCGTTGTCTCAATTGATGAGTGGTGTGTTGTTTGATCCACGGTGCTCTCTTTTTGCATCTCCCGCCACGGACCGTCTTTATGTCGCGTACTATATCATCAGGAGGGTTGCTTAAGTCTAATGCAAAAAAGGCTCCGCCTTATCAAAACCTCTGTGATGATTAGATAATCAGTGAGAAGATGTATTCATAACCTCAAATTGACTAGACAACGTGACCTCCGTGTATGTGACGAGGGTCTAACGAGGCTCGGAACGTAAGGGTTCAAATTCAAAGATAATATCAAAGAGTGTCAAAGGTCCTTGGTTTTCCAAGAGGAAGAGAGGGATCAGTGACTATATATACATGAAAAGAACGCCCGGGCCTAGGGTCCGTGCCCAGGTACGTGTTTTGGTTATGTAACAAGCAGGTCCTTTGTCGGTGAGGCCCTTTGTTGGGCCTTTTCCGTGTAACAGTGTAACAGTTGCTTTTAAGCCGACAAGTCACAGAGAAATTCCCACGCAAGACATGAGAATCATGAGCTACAACAAGCACGACATGTATGCAAGGCACTTGCTTCACAGACTAAAACTGATCATGTTTAAGTTCAATATCAAAGAGTGTTGGATGGGGCAATGCCCCCGATTCCATTGTATACTATCTAATCTTGCGCATCGCAGCAGCTGTTCACCAAAAACAATGATTCCAAAGCAATAATCTATCTAAAGTTCATTCAACGAAAGTCTTTGACAAAGGAAAAAAAAAAAAAAAAAATTCAAAGCATACTCAAGAAATCCTGCCCAGCATCCACCCCTCACAAGCCCTCGCTTACACCACCATCCTTTGTCACAGTCCGTTCAATCACCCGCTTCACAAGAGCCAGTGTGTTTGCCGCTCATATTGTGTCAATAGTAGTAGAGTGTTCTTTCAGCGCTGTATAGCTGCAAGACGAGCAGTTAAGCCATCCGCCCCTGGCCCCTCCATCTCCTTGAGCGCTCGCGGGTCCTTTCACGCAACGCCTCTCTTTCACGGGCCATACTCCTCCGGAACGCCTCCGTGCCAGCTCTGCCGCCAAGGTTGTCGCGACAAAACGCCTCAGTGTGGCGGGCCATGTTCTCGGAAAATCCCTCGAACGGATTGAAGTCCTCGAAAATACTGCCAAAGGGAAAGCCCGCTTCATCTCCAATGTTGGTTGCTTCACACGATTCGTGCGATTTGAAAGTGACCTTGGTGGTGTCCTTGCGATTCTTGCATTTTCCGAATTCTCCATTTTCCAGGGCCTCCTGGCACCAGTGTCTTTCCTCGACGTTGGATATATCTGTGCCGCACTTTGTGCAGCGCTCAATAGACTTTTGAGTCCCGCACATGTTGCCGTTTGTGGTGGTGTGGTATAGTGTGTTTGTCTGTGTGTGTATTTTTTTTTAAAGAAAAGTAGGATGTAGCGTGCTGGATGGCATCGCTGTAGAAGGCCGGGACATGGGGAATATATAGTCGTGACCCGACCCGCCAGACGAGGAATCACAGGAATCACTCCTTCTGATTCACAAAGGCCTGTACATCTCCTTTGATATTTTCACTGGAATTGGTGAAAATAGTCTGCTCAAACTGTTGTTCACTGTCGGGCCACGTCTGCTCCTCGCTCTCCTGTTTCTTCAAGTCATCCCGGGCGTAGATTTTGCCAACTCGAGGAACTTCATCGGCAGCAGTGTTTGTTCCTGCACCCGATTGGCGGTGCCCTTCTTTTGTTCCCTCGCGGGCGTAGATTATGCCAACTCGAGGAACCTCATCGTCTTGAATCTTGGCTCCCGCAAGCGAACGGTGAGATTTGCCAATAATCATGTTGGTTTCCTCCACGCCAGTCGTGCATTTTCCAAATGTACCATTTTCCCGAGCCTCTTCGCACCAATATCTTTCTTCTCTGGTCTCGAACCAATCTTCCACCGCCTCAAGAATCTTCTGAAGCTCGCACATGTTGCCGTTTGCGGTGATTGTCGTAAATTGTGTTGATTTGTTTGTATAATTCTGTGTTTTGATTTTGATCTTGTTGGAGTAAGAATGTGAGAATGTAGCCTGCTTTATGGTATGGCTGGAGCAGGGCAGGCCACGAGTCTTATATAGTCGCGAGACGAGGAATCACTGCTCCTGATTCACAAACTCCCCCATACCGTCATTGCCCAGTCACGTTTCAATCGTTCCTCTTCGGCGCATGGATGACACTGGACATCCTTCAATGGCTGACCGGTATTATCGATGCCGTTGGCGCCCTTAGGGCAAAATACAAGTCCGTCTTTCTCCACAGCCTCTTTGCATGTAATTTTATCCACAAATACAACACGCTCGATACCGCAGTCAAGGCACTTGCCGTCGACGATCGAGAACGAGCACATGTTGCTGTTGGTGGTAATGGTGGCAATCGCAGTGAAGATGTTTTATTGGATAGAATTTTGATGGTATGAATTCCAGTGATTGTTGTAAAGTGTTTGGTTGGCAGAGTTGGTCGCGAGGATGTAGCTGAGTTGATGAGACGACTGCAACTCAGCGGGGACACGGGCGTTATTTATAGCCGTGATATGAAGAATCACCGCTTTATATTTGCAAATGGTGGGTGCCTCGGCCAGATGCACTGGATTGATAGCACAAGCTATCCACTGTATGTTTTTTGACGACCTCGCCGAAAAGTATTGTATTGGCCGGAGTTTGATGGTGATGTTATGGCTGGCTGGATGGCGACTAGAGCTTGACAAAGCCGTAGAAGTTGTATGTAGTCCCGAGACGCGGAGTCCCTACTTCAGTTTCGCAAAACTTTGTGTTAAATCAAGGACTTCGCATTCAGCACACAAGACGTGTTTTTTTTGGGGTCGAACGCTGCCTTGGGGGCTTCTTCCAGATTCACCATTAATATGTGGGCGAGACACTTCCACCTCACACTTAACAAAGACTTTCTTGCAGCGTTCGCATTCGCCGGTGATTGTGATTTTATCGCACATGCTACCCTTCCCAGGAATCGTGGTAAATTATGGTGTCGACTAGGGTTGTAATGGCAGTGATTGTGGTGACTGTAGTAAATTTGTATTGACCGGAGTTGGATAGTAATGGTATGGTTTGCTTAATAGCAACTGTAGCTTCGTAGAGCCGTACAAGTTGTATGAGTTCGTCTCGGGGGACGACGCTTTTGTGCAACTGGCAATTGCAGCACCAGCCCCCTCAATCTCTGCAAAGGTAGAATCGAACCCGTACGTCGAAAAGACTCTCTTTCAGGATTCGCAGCTGTCGATGAGAATCAAATGCTTGCACATGTGTCGTTCGCAGTCGTCGCAGTGAAGTGTTTCGTTGCCTGGAGTGTGATGGGAAGGAGATGGTCTGCTTGGTGTTGACGGCAGTTTGGGGTCTGCAGGCATTATTTATACCCGGAAACGTGAACAAGAATTCTTTGCAATGACGGCCTATTCTGGGCGTGTTCAGCCTCCATTTTGGCTTGCAGAATCCGAACATGGAATGAGGCGACATGACCTTTCATTGTTGGCCAGGGTCGCCCACCCTACACCATGCTGCACTGAACTCACAGCACACCAGAGCCGTACAAACAAGCAACAGGAACCTGACGGGATAAATAACAAGCTTCCATCATCTCATTCCCGGCTCTTCGGCACCATGACCACCAGTTCATGATGCGTTCTGCGGAAAACTGTGTTGGTTGAGCGAAACATGAAACGATTTCTGCGAGGCGAATCCGCCCTGACAAATGCAAAGCAAGGTCGAGGAGATTTGTGATTCGTCCCGTGACAGCTACCTCGTGGGCATACATGCTGAACTGCGAAGGCACAGGCATACATGATTCCATCAGAAATGACAAATGGAAAGCAGAGGGGGACAAAGCCCGCATCATGTGGGTGGGCCTTTGTGATGCCTTTGTTTAGACTCGAAGCGCAACGGCGCTGTTCAACTTCCATCCAACAAAAGGCTAATAGTGCAAGCTGTTGGTAGTCATAATTGTACTACATAAAGAGAGATGGAGAGACCTGCATGACCCCAGGTTCCTCCACTTTTGGCAGTGCAGCTGGTGTGAGCCACCATGATAACTCATGTACATGTAGTCAACAAGTCACGAACACAAAGTAAATTGCTTGGCGGGTTTACTCTTTTTACTAGGTGCGCTCACGCTTTACTTAATAATTATTAAATTACAAGTATTATATTTTAAGATATTTATATATATTTTAAATTTTTATTATAAATTACTTAAATTTCTAGGTAATAGAGTGCGAGCGCACCTAGCAAAAAGAGTAAACCCGCCGAGCAATTCACAACACAAAGGGCCCAGTATCTAGGATAACGTTGTGAATCAAGTCGTCCAATAGAAGTTCTCAAAAAGGTGGGGTTTATTCCTAAAGGCCTGCATCAGCTCCGCATCCGAAAAAACGACGTGGAGGCAGGCGGGCCTCGAATCGTTCCATCACATCCCATGCTTGATGCGTACCAGGCTTCGCATCCACTCTCCAGATCCAACTCCCATGGAAACGTGGCTAGAACAATCTGGAGCCGTAGGCCTGGACGGCCTGGAGGTTGCCGACTTCCCCGTTACAGGGCGGGGCGTAAAAGCGCGGCGGCGCTTTAAGCAAGGCGAGCGCATTCTCACCATCCCAAGCAGCCTTCACTGGACCGTCAAACACGCACAAAACGATTCACTTCTCGGGCCAGCCCTTCGTTCTGCGCGGCCACCCTTATCAGTCGAAGACACCCTGGCCGTATACATCCTCTTTGTACGGTCGCGCGAGTCGGGCTACGATGGCCTGCGAAGCCATGTGGAGAGGTTGCCTGCGAGCTACTCCTCCAGCATCTTCTTCACAGATGACGAACTAGAAGTCTGCGCCGGCGCATCACTGTACACCATTACGAAGCAGCTGCAGTAACGGATAGAGGACGACTATAGGGACTTGGTCGTGCGAGTGCTCGTACAATACCCCGATCTCTTCCCGCTCGACAAATTCACCCTTCACCATGTAGGCGCCGCGTGTGATTATTGCGATACAGCCACTAACCGCACTTCAGTACAAGTGGGCTCTCTGCACCGTGTGGAGCCGTGCGATGGATTTCAAGCTGTCTGATGGGAGTTCGGTGCGTCTTTTGGCGCCCTTTGCGGATATGCTGAACCACTCGTCCGAGTCGAAGCAGTGTCATGTGTACGATGCGTCGTCTGGAGACCTGTCTGTCCTTGCGGGAAAGGATTACGAGGCCGGGGATCAGGTATGTGCCTTGTTCATTAGTACTTGTACATGTCACTTACCTTGCGTGCTTATCCAGGTTTATATCCATTATGGGTCTATTCCCAACCATCGTCTTTTACGTCTATATGGCTTTATCATACCCGGCAATCCAAACGACAGCTATGACCTCGTTCTGGCAACGCATCCCCTGGCGCCGTTTTTTGAGCAAAAGCAGAAACTCTGGGCATTAGCTGGACTCGATTCGACATGCACCATCTCCCTCACTCTGACGGATCCGCTGCCGAAAAATGTCATTCGTTATCTGCGGATTCAGCGACTAGACGAGTCGGATCTTGCTTCAATGGCCCTTCGGCAAGCTGCAGATGAGAAAATTAGCAACTCCAACGAAGCGCAAGTCCTGCAGTCCCTGGTCGAATCGATCGCTAGTCTCCTGGGTAGTTTCGGAACTCGACTGGAGAAGCTGGAAGAGCAACTCGCCACGGGCGTCTACCCTGTGGGAGGAAACGCATGGGCAGCGGCACACGTTAGCTTGGGCGAACAGCGCGTATTAAAGTTGGCGAAAAAGAAGGCCGAAGACCTATTAGCGACGGTGGAAAGCGAAAGTAGCAAAGACGGTTGGTTGCCGGCGCCGGCGCAATGTGCAAACTGCGAAAAAGGTCCTGGACAGCTGATGCTGTGCGGGAGGTGCAAAGCCGTCATGTATTGCGGGCGAGCGTGTCAGGTGGCTCATTTCAAAGATCACAAGGCGACGTGCCGGGCTATAGTCTCTCAGAAGGGCTAAAGGAAATGAATACACAAATCAGCAGCGAACAAACGGCAAAACCATCCCTGTCCCGCAAACACCTTCCACTGCTGCATCATCGCAACACGAGCTACAAATCGTTTCTCAGGAAAATGGTCAATCGTGTCTCATTTCGATTCTAGACAAAGAATATGCATCCCAGTACTATCCCAAAGCAACTCCCCACTTCATGCCTTGATGCGCAAAACAGCCTTGCCAAAGTTCTTGCCCTCAAAGATGCCCACCAGCCCCTCGGCAGCGCGGTCGATGCCCTCGGTATACGACATCTTGGCCTTGAAGCTGCCGTCGGCAAGCCACTGCTGCAGCTTCTCCTGATGCTCCTGGTAGTAGGCCGGGCCGAACTCGGGGTTGACGACAATGAAGCCCTGCATGGTGATTTGCTTGGCCACGAGGAGCATCAGGTTGCGGATGCCGTGCGCCTCGCCGGCATTGTTGTACTGGCTGATCTGAAAAGAAGATGAAATTTAGCAAACCACGTCTTGCCGCTCACGGACAAGAAGCAAAACGTACCATTCCGCACGCGACAATGCGTCCAAAGTCATTGAGGTGATCGAGCGCCGCCTCGAGGTGCTCCCCGCCGACATTCTCGTAGTAAATGTCGATGCCGTTGGGGGCCAGGCGCTTCAGCGCATCGCCCGGCTTCTCCTTTTTGTAGTTGAAGCCGGCGTCGAAGCCGAGCTCCCCGGTGATGAAGTCGAGCTTCTCGTCGGAGCCGACGGACCCAATGACGGTCAGGCCCTCCTTCTTGGCGATCTGGCCGACCAGCTGGCCGACGGCGCCGGCGGCGGACGAGACGAAGATGGTCTCGCCCCTCTTGGGCTTTCCAATCTTGTACAGGCTCGACCAGGCCGTGAGGCCGGGCATGCCCAGGGCGCCGGTGAAGACGGACAGGTCCAGGTTGTAGGGGTTGTGGACCTTGAGGACGCGCTGGCCCTTGACGTCTGCGATGGCGGCGTACTCGGCCAGAGGGGCGTAGGCCTTGACGACGTCGCCCGGCTTGAAGTCGGGGCTGTCGCTCTTGACCACCTTGCCCACCGTGTCGTTGACAATGGGGTCGTTGGGCGCAAAGGCCGGCGTGTACGACTTGATGCTGGGGTCGCGCATCTTGGGGCGCAGGTAGGGGTCGAACGAGGCGTAGAGCACCTCGACGATGAGGCCGCCCTTGGGGGGGCTCTCGAGGTCGATTTCGCGCGTCTCCACGACGAGGTCCTGGCCGGGGACGGGCAGGCCCTTGGGGACTTGCTTGTAGACGAGAGTCTTGTTGGCGACCATGTTGATGTTGATACTGGGTTCGGAGGATGCAAGTCAAGTTGATGTGCTTGTATTGTAAGTACGAGTAGCAGGGTTTTTTATTCGGAAAATACATGGCGTCATTAAAGTCTATTTAACCTCCAGAGTCCGCAGCCGTCTCCATCAACAGATGCAACATCCGCCGATTTCTAATCTGCCTTTGCACCCGTGTAGATTCGCCCGACTCGGACGAATCCCCAAATGGAGCCGTGAAGGCGCATCATGGCAAAGTCCGCCACGGGGCAAAAAACCGCACAAGTGCTAGGTTGATCCATGATGCCATGGGCATGATCCGCGGGCGGCGAGATTTTGGGTCGCGCGACAAGCCACCAACTGCCATGCCGAGGTTGGCTCCGCTTTTTCGTGCCGTGGGAGGGCAAACGGAGTTTTGGGCTTTTCCATCGGAGTTGATGACTTGGTTTAGTCAGGCCAATGACGATTTGTCAGGGTCTGCCTGTGCCGGGTTGGGGCCCGCACCTTGCGGCAGAATCCCTCTTGCGCTTATCCCCGGGACTTGGCCGGTGCGGCGTTCCATGGCCTTCCGTGGAAGAATAAAGGCATTCGATTCGCCGCTGGGCGGCCGGGTCGGCACTGCATCGGGGATGGGTGTTGGAATCCTCGACAGAGACAATGCCGGCAGTATCACGCGTCGCACGGCTGGGCGGAGGCAATCTGCGAATGTTGGTGGTTCAAATTGTCGCCGGACCATGTCGCCCGAGTGTAACCAGAATCTGGAGTTGTCTCGGCTCGGGCGGGTTAGTCGTGAGCAGTGACGAGGCTATTGTATCGGCACGCCATCATGGTGCTACAAGGTGTCTTTTGTGTAGCATCTTTTCTTGGAGAATGGAATGGGAGTGCTATCTACTCTTGTTTAAATCACAGATGCATCCGGAGTGACCCTTCTGCAGCTGACGGCGGAGAGCGTGCGACCCGCGCCGGTCCAGTACTTTCGCATCCGCGGCGCATCTTGGCCGATTTCTTCGGCGCCGCGACGCCGTCCGGACTCCGGAGGCACCGGCTGCACACGCATTTGACCAATTGCATTCAGCTCCGTCTTGGTCTTTCGGCCGATGAGAGTATTTGCAATGGACAGCATGGCGGAATTAATTTATTGCTATTGGCTTTGCACATTGATCTTATTCATGCCCGGACTAGGCACGCAATCGCCAGGTTCAAAGCGCCAAAGCTCAGAGAGAACAAACGCAGAGGACGTAGACATCATGTAGCCAGTCTTATTACGTACGCGATATTTCATTATACCCCGTTTTTTTGAAAGTTGTATATAACAATCGTTATCCCATATCCCAAAACTCAGCTCCGAAGCCCAACTTACGTACACCATGCCTCACCATCAACATCATGCCAGACCTGAAATCCTCAGCCTCCTCTCCTTGGACTGCTACGCTGCGGGAGATGGTGGGTGCGGCTGTTGCTTGACGATTTGTGTATAACAGCTCAAGGTCAAATGGCTGGTGGTCTTGTGAATGGTATTTTACGTGTTGGACGCGCAGCGGATGGTGCGCGCATTCCTGGGAGCAGGACTCGGCGGGAACGGACAGTGCGCATTGATGAAGGCGATGAGTGATTGCCTGTGGGAAGGGGCTACTATTTCTGTTGGGTACCTGGCTATCGCGCTTTTTTGATCAATTAATATCGTGGTGTTTTAGTGTATACTTGGTGGGCAAATATTCTGCTACATATTGTACTTGCACCGCTGGGCATCGCACTTGTATTCGTCTGTCTGTGCGTGACCTCGGCATGCATACAAGTGTAGAGTGAGCCCTGGAGTTGCATCCCATGACGGCCGAAATTTCTTCAAAATTAAGCTGACCCATCTTCACCCAGTATCACCATGCACCTGTCGTCTTTCGTTGTCGAATTCGGGTGACAGTGTAACATGGCGCCCCTGCCGCTTCATTTTTCCACCAACGAGCGACATTGCCCCCAACGCAATAAGCAACTCGGCCCCAATTTTGTGTCCAAAATTAGAATCGGATTCAATCTCCCACCTATCAAACTGTTGCGTGGAACCCTGTGACAGCAGCCGCAGTCGGGAGGAATGAAGCCGACAACAGGGGTGCATGGCAGCAGGGGTGCACGGCGGCACCGCTGAAATTTTGTTCCGAAGTAGCACCAGTGACATGTTGCAAGGAAAACACCAAGCACCATATAGATCAAATTAAGACAGCGTACTGTCGGAGACCTCAGCAGTTGGCAGAATGGTCAAGAGCAGGTAAAAAAAAGACTAAGAAAAAAAATGCCCTGCAGTCATACTACACACCTATTCGAACCCCGTAAATGTAAAAAAAAGAATGCATGTTAAGGAGCTAGTCTCAGAGTAACTAAGAAAAAAGCTAAATGCTATAGAAGAACCTTAAAAGTACCCTACGAGGAAAAAAACTTAAATATCAGGGTCGGTTAAATATCCAGATGCTAGCTCAAGGGGTGGTGTTGTAAGGGAAAAAAAGGAAAAAAAAAGGACCAGAAAAAAAAAGGCGCAATTTGCGAGGTCTCCAATTTTTGCCAGAATAGCATAAAACAATATTAAAATTAAGGAGATTATTTTTTTTGTTACTGCTACCTTTCACTTCTGGGTTATAACTTATATGAGTCATGACCCACACTACTAAAGATTAATTAAGTTGTTTAGGTTTTCCATCGAAAGCATATTTACTTGTTCTCGCAGTACATATTTGCTGCCGGGTCTGCCGATTGACTGCAACACCAGTCTGGCCCAGAGTGAAGATTCAAGGCTGGTCTTGGCAATCGTACATGCCTGGTGGGCGTCACCGAGGCCCCAGACTCGTTTGTCTACATGGTAGCATTTCGGCATCATCAAGCCACGCTGAGCACGGCAGTCTGACAAGTTACAAGTACGCGTTCCGGCACCAAGCGAGGCGTCTTGTCTGCTTACTCGTCTGCCGTCGCGTGGAATAGTCTCCTCTGACAGGTGGATTTATCCTTCTGACATGCCGCAAGCTCGTGTGGCCAACACCTCGATTGCATATAAGAAGCTGGTAATTCCATGCAAGCATGGAATCCATCATGACGTCCCGAACCATTCACAGCACAGCAACCCCTTCAACTACTCCCAATACATTGACACCATCCTTTACAACCCCGCCAAAATGCACTTCCCACGCAGCGCCGCCGCCATGGCCACCATGTCCGTCTTGGTCGCGCACGCGCAAGACACCCGGGCAACATGCGGCAGCGGCAACCTGGATCTGTCCAAATGGAAACTCCAGCTGCCCAGCGGCACCGAGGGCCATCCGACGGAAATCTCGTCGTCGGACCTCTGCAACGGCTACTCGAGCGAATTCTTCTACATGCAGGGCGACGCGCTCGTCATGAAGGTGCCCGGGGGCCCGTCGTCGGGCAAGTGTGTCACGACGCCCAACAGCAAGCACTGCCGCACCGAACTCCGCGAGGTCAAGCCGGCCTCGTGGAGCCCCAGGGCCAAGACGAACCGCCTGGTCGGCGAGCTCAAGGTGACGCAGAACGACGGCGAGATTTGCATCGGCCAGATCCACATCAAAGACGCCATCTCGACCAAGCCCGTCGCCGAGCTGTACTACAACGCCAGGGGCGACCTGGCCATGGGCGTCAACACCTGCCGGACGTGCGGCCAGAAACGCACCCCGATCGACAATGTGCCCCAGGGCCAGCGGCTCTCGTATGAGATTCGCTACGAGGGCAACCGGCTGTCTGTCAGCATCAACGGCGGGGCCTTCAAGATGCTGAGCACCTACGACTTGGATGCGCCTAGGAGCTACTTCAAGGCGGGCAACTACAACCAGGGGGAGGGTCCTACCACGGTGCAGTTTTACAAGATTCAGACGAGCCATTCTTGACATTTGATGACAATCGTTGACGGGACTCGCCTCGGCCTGTTGAGCAGCGTATGAGTAGATGTAAGAGCAGAGATGACGCATACCCCCCTCATTGTACATGACATGACGGCTAGTGTTGAACACGCACTCACGTCGTATATAGTCAAGAACTGCTCGTTTCCCCCATAACTGCTGTTCCATGTATCGTGTCCGCTCCCTCGTCTAGCAATACCTGTCCAGCACCTGCTTCTCCTTTGCCGGGCTCAGCCCGACTTTTGCCGTCCCCGGCCGCTCCGCCAGCTCCGCCACCCACTCCCACGTATCGGCAATCGTCTCCCCTGCCGGCCGCACCGTCAACCCGGCCCGTAGCGCCTTGCGCCCGTCGCACGAGTACACGCCCGCGTCGTCGCCCGGCGGCAGCCACAGCGGCATTTCCACCCACGGCGCGACCCCGGCGTCCACGACCTTTTCCGCCTCCAGCCAGCAGAGCTCGGCATGGCCCCCGGCGACGCGGTTCGCCGCGTCTAGAAAATCACCAAACGACACGTGCCCCGTCTCCGAGACGGCATTGTACGGCCCGCGGAGCCTCTTCTCCGCGGCTAGGACAGTAAACGCCGCCAGGTCGCGCACGTCGATGAACTGCAGCCCCGAGTCCCTGGGTCCCGGGGCCAGCGTCCTGCCGCCGCGCTCCATGCGCAGCAGCCACCACGGCAGCCGCCATATCCATTCTTCCGGCCCGAGGATCACGCCCGGCCGGATGATGGTGTGGGCCGGGCCGGCGCCGGAAACGATGGCCTCACCCGCCAGCTTGTCCCTGATGTAGGGGACGTCGGTGTCGCACGGGTCCCATAACGGGGTGGACTCGTCGTGCGGCGCGGCGCCCCTTTTAAAGTCGTACACGCTTATCGTCGAAATGTAGATATAGTGGCGGACGCGGGGGCCGAGCGCGTCCACGGCGCTCTGGACGGCAGCCGGGTCCGAGGACCACGTGTCGATGACGACGTCGAATGCGAGTCCGGCAAGGGAGGCGTACCCGTTGGGGGCGAGGCGGTCGCCGAGCTTGCTGGTGACTCCGGCGGGGGGAGGACGTGTTCCGCGATTGAAGAGGGTCACGTCGTGGCCTTTGGAGACGGCTTCCCGGGCTGTGTGGAGGCCGGCGAACTTGGTCCCTCCCAGGATGAGCATCTTCATGTTGCTGAGTTTTTTACCTGCACGACGAATTTGTTGAAAAGAGACTTGAGACCGGAGGCGAGACCTGCCGTTCTTATGCTATGGATAGCACCATGTTCGGCGGCTAGGGTTCCAGGAGTGAACGGGGTGTATGCGGTGGCGCGACATCAACCGTGTTGAGCGGTGGTCAACAAGGGACTTGTCACTTGTTCGGGGAGTGGCCGTGATGCCGTTCCATTGGTCCGACGATGCTGCGATTCCATCTGTCGTCATGTTGGCAAGATGACGCTTCTGCGTTTCAGCGTGTGCGCTGGGTAGACTGCCGCCGATGCAGGGCGATACCAATGAGGGCATGCAGCGGCATGATGCGGCCATGGTGTTGAGACGACAAGCTCAGGGATTCGCTGGGCGAAACCTGTTTTTGAGAAATGGAATAAACGAGACCCAGACGCCAAGACGATATCGTATGTTGAAATGTGAGAACTGAGAGATGACTTCAGACGGAGCACGGTGAGGAACTGTACGACCCTGCCCCTAGGTGAAGGTGGGCTCCGGATGTCATTTCTTCATCATGGCTGTTCCGACGACCCTGGGCCAAGCCTCGTAGAGTCGTTCTGCCTGCCTGTTCTATTTGGTCGGCATATCGGCGTTAAAACTGATTACAATTAATAGGGTGAGGGTTAGGGTTGGAAGTTTCGAATACAATACGCTCCAACCTACACGTCGCATACGGCGCCGGCTATGGTGACTGACCCTGCTATGGCGAGAAGTCCTGGAATTTGAATCATTACGACAAGGAAGGCGAGCGGGTCATGAAGTGGCTACCCAAGGGCGTTAGAATCAGCATGGCATAGTGACGACGTGTATTGTGACAAGGGCTCGTTATGAGGGCTTGGAGTAATTTAGCTCAATTCATCTAATACCAATCTTTGGTATCAAAGGTCCTTGGTTTCTCGCTTGTATAACCAACGCCATTTCCGTGTGACACTCGCCGTGCTCCAGCCTCCAGGCCATGTCTCGAATCAGCCCCAACTACGTCAACTTACACCCCTTTCTGGCACTCATTATTCGAAACAACGATCTGGCCCCTCAATCTCATCCACGAAGTCGCTGCGGCCCGATCCGAGCCGGACCTAGCCTCTGCTGCGCAGCCTCAGCCTCCAGGCCTCCTCCGATGTGGATTGGAAGCTAGAACGGAAGGATCATACACCAGGATTGTTATACATTGCACTAACTTAAGTTAAGAAACTCTCTTTTATTATATTTAAGACACCTTTTTACTTAAGCCGGTTCACAACTAAAGTAAGCTCAAATATAAAGGATTAAAAAATAGATTAGGATCTGCGCACACCCCAGTGCTTCTAGGTTAATAGATTAGTGTTCAGCACTGCATCATAAGTAATATAGCAAAATATGAAAATGACCGAGAAAAGAGAGCTTCCATGTTGAATTATCCATCCATTCATAAACTTGCGCTATCATGATGACCGCGGGTAGGGGGCCTGACATCCGCTTCTATCACCGCCTCCTAACAGCTCATTCGCTTGCACTCGAGGCACACGAATCGGGTCAGCAGAAGAACAATCCGAAATATAGATACCAGCCATTGAAGCCGCGACGCGGTACCAGTTGAGATGGGTGTCGGTGCATTTCCTCTTGCCTCTCCCTGCCATGCTGCGAGACTTTGATTCGACCACGTGGTCCAGCCATGGCATATGCTACACCAACTGCGTAATTTATTATTAACACATGTACACCACATGCGGGGTCAGCCTCTTCATTGCTCGATATCATCTCACAGCAGTCAATTTTCGACCGGGAGCGATGAACCACCAACCCGTCGCAAGGGACAATTTCGAGATTGCAATTGTTACCTCGCTACCCCTCGAATATAACGCCGCTTCATACATCTTTGATGAGTTCTGGGACGGCTTTGCGAATACAGTGGAAGGAGATTCGAACTACTACACACACGGCCGTATTGGCAAGTACAATGTCGTTCTCATCCTTCTTCCTGGCATTGGCAAAGTTCATGCGGCTTCATCAACAGCCACTCTCAACATGAGTTACCGAAACCTGCGGCTTGCATTTCTCATCGGGATCTGCGGCGGTGTCCCATTCACTCATAAACAGACAAATGGTGTGCTCCTCGGGGACGTCATCATTGGTAGCTCCATCGTCCAATTCGATCTCGGCCGAGAATACCCGACGCGATTCCTGCGAAAAGACTCCTCTCTCGACAACATGGGCAGATTAAGCAAAGATTTGCGTACCACGCTGCGGTTTTTCGAGACAGATCGAGGCCTGGCCCAGCTGCGAGAGAAAGTGGCCATTTACCTTGGACATATTCAGAGAGCACACTCGATGCGATGTCAGGGTCGTAGCTGTGAGAGATACAATTACCCAGGAACCAGCGAGGACAAACTGTTCGAAGCAACATATCACCATAGACATCGTGGTTCGGGTACATGCTGCAGTGAGACCAGTACGTGCGAGCTTGCTTACTTGGCTTCATGCAAAGACGTCGGATGCGACGAGAGCCACCTGCTTCCAAGGAAGTTGTTGGACGTTAAGAGAACAATGGAAGAGCAAAATCCCAAGGAAGCTGGGATTCCTACCATTCATATAGGGCCTATAGCATCTGGAGACACTGTCATGAGATGTGGAGAGGCGAGGGATAGGATCGCAAGAATAGAGGAAATACTGGCGTTTGAAATGGAAGCCGCTGGTGTTTGGGGCGAGATTCCTAGTCTTGTAGTGAAGGGTGTTTCCGACTACGCAGATAGTCACAAGCAAAAGCGCTGGCAAGACTATGCTGCAGCTACTGCAGCAGCCACCTTGCGAGCCCTTCTGGGTCTTGTCCAACTCCATGGGAAGTCACAGATAAGTTGGTCTATACTACCAAAATGTTATCTCCTAAAGTAGGCTCCCTACTAACGGATCGGATGGCACAGTGTACGGGAGAGACACTACATGTGTTGCGTCGTATCCGGCGCAAGACGGTTGGAGATGTGTGAGTGATGTCGTCTACAAGTTGTTTCAGCATTCAAATAACAAAATTGTTTAGCACTATTGTGGATGCGGAGTTTTCCTTTGCATCACGGCATCGAGCTGCCTAAACTGTTCTCACCGGCGTTGCTCGTCCTGTCATATTGAATAGACAGCTCAACTTGAAAAGTAGTCCAGCTTCCCAAGTCCAAAGACGTGACTTGGCATCGCTGATTGCAGGATTAAAACCGTTGCTATGCTATGCTTGAATCGCGAGCAATGGATGACACAGGACTTCAAGTAGGACTCTGCTACCCTAGAGGCGATCACGTTTGTGTATCAAAGAGATGAAATACATTAGCCTGGCCATGAATAAACTTTTATTGTATAATCTAAAATACTTCAAACATCGGTGCAGTTGCCAAGACAAGAGACCTAACGGCTGAATATCGAGCCCGAAAGGGAATACTTTGTATCTGCAATTGAACCTCCTGGTCCAACCCCTGACCAGTTGTTGATCGCAGAAGCGCATCTTCATCCGTGTACATAGTTGGCCGTAAACACAACACGTAAGAAGACGCAAGTATATGAACCTTTTATGGGCCTGTGGTTGTGAGTGCTCTGACGGTGAAAAGGTGCCTCAAGGAGTCAGCCCTGCAGCGAGGTGACCCCTGAGACAGCAATATAGTCAATAATGGCCTGGACGTCGTGTGCAGCGAGGCCAGTAACGATATTTTATATCTATTCCTCTGTTGGTAAAAACGTTACAAACACTAACCTTGAACGCTCAACTGTAGGAACGGCACTTATATATGTCACACGGTTACACGAGGGCTACGGTCACGAGACCTAGGGCAAAGTCCCTCACCGACTTCTTGTATTTAAAGACCCCTTTAGTCAACGAGGCCTTAAGGAAAACCAAGGACCTTTGATACCAAAGGCTGTTATTAGATGAATTGAGTTATTGCTCCAAACCTAAGCCCTTGTCACAGCGAGAGTGTGTGAAGTGATGACAGCACAGTCTTTGAGGCTTGTCCAAGCTACAGGACAGTGGTCCGGGGTATCAAAGTCTTCTCTCGAAATATGAAGCAGGACCTGACTGTGTGCGCACATGTCCATGCAGGTTTGCTGCCTTTACCACCAACCAAAAACAGCCGTCACTGCGATATATAAACTTGAAAAGGTTGGTTTCCGTAACTACACCTTCCCTGATGTTTATCAAAGCAAGGGACATTATGCGACACATGTCTAAAGTACACCGAATGGAACAAGACGCTTCACATTATTCATTGCACTGTAGGCCAGCTACATGCGTCATTCGAATGCGTAACGAATGTCATGAGAAATATGACGAATGTCGCTAATACCCCGCTGCAAATGCTACATAAAATAAACTACCATGATGACGGGCCGATGGGCTCCGTGACATTGGGAATAAACTTCCGCGTAACAGCCTTCCTCGTGTAATCCAATGTCTCGGTGTAGACAACATTTCCCCACCAGTCAGGGAAGTTCTTACCACTGAGACCAAGGGCAAGGGCGACGATGACGACGCACAGACGTGAGCCGATATCCAGCGCGCCGGAGAGAACAAAGTTGTACTGAGCTGTGGCAAATGGTTAGTACGGATCACTCGCGTTTCCGGACGGGGAAGAGCCAACTTACACCACCAACCAAAGAAGTAGCGTCGGATGAAGCCGTTGAAAATGACGCCGACAATGACCCAAGGAAGAAGATAGTAAAGGGTAGCGGGAGGAACGAGCCCGCAAGCACTAAAGATGGCGGGCCAGATGATATATCGAGCAAAAGAGCGGGGGTAGCGCCTGGCGACGAAGTACTGAATGGTTGGACAAGCGGCACCAATGAACCAGAACCAGTTAGTCCAGGAGTAGATGCCACCGGCACCGAACACACGCTTCGGGCCCTGTCAATGGCGGGTTAGAAGAGCATTCATGTGGGCAAAAATCATGGGCCAACTTACAATAACACCCCAGATAACGCTGGCATTATAGAAAGTGGCAGCATTGGGGCAAATCAGTCCTTGAGACTGCTCATCCGTGCAAATTCCCTTAATGTTACCAATAACAAAGTTATAGGTGGCAATTTGCACAATAGACAACCAAACCACAGCAAAGGCCTGGGCGTAGAACATGCTGCGAGGAGGAACCTTCATGTAGTGGCCAATCTTCATGTCAGAAATATACGTCAGGCCGTTGGCACAGGTCATGTATCCCCAGGACTTGAACAACATCATAGCAATAGGGCGTCCGGGGAGCCTAGGTAAGGAAAGGTTAGCTAGCAGAACTCCACAACACACCCGTAAAGTTTTACCACAAACTTTCGGCAGGTAGAAAACTCACATATAGCCGAAAATCATCTCAGTGATGACGTTGAGACCGGGTTGCTGATTGGTGATGGCCTGGATCATGCCGATAGGGACGAATAAAACAACCCCAATTAAAATGCAAACAATGTATGCCCACCATGGCAAGTGAGTGGTCCAGACTTGCGAGGCGATCATGCCAAATGCAAAAGAAACAACGAAGATGATGGCAAACCACCACTCTGGGGCCTCCTTGTACTTGCGCATGAGCTTCAAGTGGATATCGGGTTCTTCCGAGCGAGAGCTAAAAGAGCGACGCCAAATATCAGGGCCATAAAAGAGCCCACAATGGAAGATGGTGGACATGAGAGTGGCAAAGGACATGCCGTAGGAAATTGAAAAGGTTGCGCCAAGCAAGATGGGCGAGTAGGCCTGGTAGGCGGTCTCGTTGACGGTATAGTCAGGGCTCAAGATTCGGGAGGTATTGTAGGGTTTGGCGAAGCGGTCCCAGTTCTTATTCGCGCTAAGCGGTAAATACTTGTACTCGACGGGACCGCCGTAGGCCAGACCGATAGCTCCAATCAAGCAGATGAGGAGACCGAAACCCACGTTAAGAATAGCGAAGAGAGGCGTCTGCAACGGACTGCCTAGCCAGGATGACACACCAAGCCAATCAAAGGTGATGGGCAAGATGCCAAGACCAGAGACGTGGCCGAATAGCTGGTTAACGATGATGTTATTCGGGGCGATCCAGCACGCAAACGTGAAGTACTGAAGAAATGTGGCAAAGACTTCAGGGATCCACTGGTACACAAAGGTAACTAGCGAAACGATTATAAAGAACCTGTATCGAGAAATTTGCCAGCCATTCGTACTGGCAGGGTCAGAAGGAACATGTTTATGCAGCGAATGCATAACCGTGCAAGTCACTAAATTAGCAGGCCAGACCATAGATGCAGGCCAGACCAGGAACCGACGAGCAACACCAGCAATGCCGAAGCCCATGGCTTGAGTGGAGATGATAAGCAGGATCTGGAAGCCCCATCTGTAAAATTGAGTTTATTAGCACCAAGATACAGGTATAGCAAGTGCAAACGGATATGAAGCGTCATCTTACCCAAATCTTTGCTTGTAGAAGACCTCTTGGGCCAGCAAAATGTCAATAGCGTAGCTGTAAGTTGAGCCAGCAGCAGTCATCATGGTGATGATGGTGTGCTCCTTGACGTTGAACGGCCCGGGGTTGAGGTTGTACTTCCAGCCTAAGAAGCTGCGCTCCTTGTTCGGGAGAATGTTGGCCAAACCGACGCCTAGTCTGCGCGGAGCGAATGTAAGCAACTTGGCATGGCGTGATTGGATTGCAATGATTTGTGACATACGGGTAGGCGATCAACTGCACCACAGTGGATGAGATGTTGGCGGATGAGACATGCATGGAGAGGAGAACGTTGCAGGCGGCAACGACTGTGCACAGCAACGCACCAAGAAACCAAGCTCGGATAGTGTCAACAGGCATGTCCTGCTCGTCGGATGGGGGGACCTAGATAAATTGCATTGTCAGCGCCAGCCAAACTAACCTGAGGTACAGATCTTCGTCAAGACGCCGTTAAACAGGCTAGGCGAAGCGAGGAAACGTACCGATGCGCGGACTTCGGGGTAGGGAGAGTCTTCCTGAATGAGGGTTTCGTCGACGACGGCTTGCTTCTCGACGTTTTCTGATGCGAGAGCATCATCAATTGTGTCGAGCTTCTCGTTGTCCAAGAAGGGATCCCATTTATGCTGTCTGCGGAAGGCCTTGAGCTCATGGGTGGGATCACCCATGACGCCAGCGGGAAGTTCTTCCTCGCCAGACATTTGCCTCTGCGAGAGGCCGAAACGGTCCTTCAAGCCCATTGTGAGAGTCGGTTGTGCCAAGGCCTTTACTCTATGGTAGGGGATGCAAGATTGCAACGAGGATTGTGGGCAAGATGGAGATCCCCAATGGCGAGAAGCAACGGGAAGGGAGGCAAGATCGGATGGCAAGTGCGAGACTGGCCGTCGGCGGTTCATCTATATATGTGAATTGAATAGCTGGCGACGCTTAGTTTTTGATATCGGACGGGCCAAACAAAGGCCCTTGTCGAGTGGCGATCCAATCCATTCTTTGGCTTCCATAACCGCGAACCCCGACTTCCATCAGTCTCGCGGACCACTCGAGTCGAGAACGACCGTCCATCGGTATCAATTAGGTCAGGGTAGCACACGCTAAGCTTCGGGACCATGCGGAATGAGCCAGGATGGACCTGTTGGAGCATATGTTAGCATTGCGCTTTTCGCCATTGGTCCTCTCACTCCTCTCACCACTGGCCACATGAAGGATCTTTTGCTCAGATCCCCCAAACTACCCCAGCTCCACACGGGCGCACCCACTTCGGCAGGGGACCAGGAGAGCACGACAGAGCGCAAGAGGCGCCAAGCGGCCCTGGATCGGCAGCAAACCATATTCTGATGTGAGCGCCCGCGCCGGGGTGGGCCGGGCAATGGAACTTTGGGAACTGGTCTACGGCGTACGGAGTATTAAACATGGAAATGGAACAAGGGCCACCAGAGGGTGTAGAGAGGGCACCAGTTGCCAGTTGGCCTAGTGGCGACGACGCCAAGGGGATGGCCGGATGCGGCGTTTCGACAAAAGGACCATGTTTGCAATCGATGGCGAGCTTTTCGTTGGCAATAGATGGAGAAGACGAGATCAAGGCATCGTCGTTTGGCTTGTCCGCACATGCCAGGTCTTGCAAAGTCGCACGTGCGGTCCTGGGTCGCACCTTCCGCAACAATGGCGTTTCCCAATGACTGTCAGTCCTTCGCCCCCCGCTTCCATCCTCGCCTGCATTCCAAGGCACTTCGACGTTCCCCCCTGGTCTGTTCATCAGGTTATGTATGTACGTGTCACGAGGCTCTGCTGTGCCATTCTGCGGCCAGAATTGTGATTGCCGGCGGGCGGTCGAACATGGCACCATTATCCGTGGAACAGGTCACAAAGGGGTCCAAGGTCCACTGGAATGGAACGAGGCGAGTCTGGTCGTTCGGCGCCACCGTGAGTGAGACTTGGGCTTTATTCGCGATAAGGCCTGCGGCTGCAATGGTCCACATTGGTAGTACACCGTACTCGCAGCATCTCGCCCGCCTCCATGGGCATCAATGACGCGCCGAATCTATCCAAGTTGTCGAGCTTCATCCAAGTCAGGTGGGTCATGAACGCCATGATCCCAGCAGCCATCACTGGGAACACCACCTACTAACCTCTTATCTGCGAATTTGCATGGGCATGAACCCCCGTCTCTCCTCCTCGACAGCGGTAGCTTCCAGCTTGGCACTGGCTGTTAGCATCAAGGCTGGATCGCTTGGCAAGATGGCATTGAATCGCCAAGGTACTTGGCGACACCAACAGCTTGGGCCGAGGCGTTTTGACTGGCACCAAACCGCCATTTGGGACGCAACCATCTGCAGAGCAACAGGAAATATTCCCCCAGCACAGACTACGGAGTACGCTTCCGAACAATCGAGCTACTCCGGCCAGCCTCTGGTTAGTTTGCTCCTTTGACGGATCTCCCCTCCTGGTTGGCAGTCGGCGAATTGGCCAACGAAAGCGATGAGCGGACTTTGGAGAACGCAGAGTCAGCAAAAGTTCCCACCAGCCATCGCACCCCGGAATCAGGACTTGGGACTTGGAGAATGTAGAGGGGGTGCGGGTGACGCGCCGATTCGCTCGAAGGCGGGATTGGCGTCTCCCAAGGCGGCGTTTTGCTGCCCCCCCGTTCAATCTGTGCCATTCCGAATAGCCGGCTTGGCTGCCCATTTGGGTAAAGGATCCTTTTGAGTGCCTTTATCAGGGCCACTTCCATCCACAGACAACATGGTAGATTGTGCCTTGTATTCAACGCCCATTGTCAACCATTGGAATGGTTGGGGTCATTGGCGCGGCTCCAGGCTCAAAACGGCAGCTGCGAAACATGACAGAAAAGTGAGCCGACGGAGCTGAATCAACATTGCCCTTTTGTCGCATACGCCTGCGTCTACTCCATAGTACAGACGCGGTATCTGACAGGTAGATTCTCATTTGCCAGCAGCGGTTTCAACTTTCGATACTAACTACATACTACCTAGGTAGTCGGGATGGGCCCAACCGTCATCTGCCATCAATCCTCCTACGTAAAACACATCGCAGTCATCATTGTTATTTTCTTCCACACAACGCCGAGGGCAGTCGATTTGTCAAATTTGGGCAATTGCCACCTCCAAGTCGGAAAATGAACGAGGATCCATCCATCCCACCAACCGAGCGCCCACACACGGATCGTCACCAGTCCTCAGCCATTGTTGTATGTACAAGTAAGTTCCCGGCAACCGGTATCATACCCACCTACACACCATGCTCCCCCTGTTTCCCCGCGCTGTAAACTCAGTCGAGCTCTGGGAATCGGTTCTTACCCCGTGGGGTCTAGGTCAAAACGAGTTTTTTTTCCACAGACGGAGAGGTCAAACCAGTCAGATGGCAACCCCGGACTTGAATACCCGTCAAGTCAAATAAATGCGACGTCCCGAATGCAACATTAATGGCCAGTGACTGGGCAAACCTTTGCCAAGCAGCTGGATATGGGGAAAGCTGCCGAAATTTTATCACATGAGGTTGCAATTTGAAACGATTCCAAAGGTGGCAGTATGCTTCCACGGCAGTCACGGGTGATTTGCTGATGAATATGCGGAGAAGTTTCCTGAAGACCGGTATTTATAGGCCCAGGATATACTTCAGGCATTGTGCAGTTGCATTTTAGTCTACTTCGTGCAGCATGCAACATGAATGGGCGTTGACGGTTGCAGAAGCTAATCGTCAGCGTTGTAGTTATAATGGCCAATGCTGCCCTTCCACGTGATTCTCTGAATTTTTCCAGATTCTGGTCAATCTTTTAAAGGTGGCGAATGGCAGCTATTTTTAGGTCATCGACCCCAGCGGTCTTGATGCCGATATACGATGGTCAGCTTGGCGTCGTTGGAAATACAACAGCATTTTACCACTCAGTTGTCCTGATTTCATCCGCATTCACCTAGATACTCAGTTGAAAGGTACAGAAGGCTTGAGTCTGCGAGTCTACAAATCCTGCTTCGGTAAGTAACTCAATGTAGAATTAATACCTAGGTCGTCATAACTACAAGCTAGATTATGTGATTCTGTACAGTACTAGCATTTCCATGGCGACACGTGGCCAATTGACTCGCGAGGAGCATGGGCGTGTGTTACCACGTCACCCCCGCCTCTTCCCGAGCCTCAGCTCATTGCCCTGTCGTCTGGGATTTAAATTCCTGTGACATACGGAGTATTGCTATGTTGTTAGCCAGAGCAGTACCTATCGGCATTGTTTGTAATGTCTACGCCGGAAGATGCAACCCTAACAGAGAATGCAGACTCGGCCACCCCAAGGTTAGTTCCCAGTGAAAACGGTTCAGTTGCGGAGAAGGAGGGGAAATGGACGGCTGCTCTTCACGCCTTGAGCGATGAAGAGCGCCAGTTGTTCAAAAACCTCGATGCCGAAAAGCCTGCCTTGGGTATTTTGCAAGATGTCCTCGCGGCAACCCTTAAGAAGAAGGAGGACTGCATAATGAAGAGGAGGAAAGTGAGGATTCCAGGTCGAGAGATCGTCATTCGTGATGTGCTCGGCAAGTTGTCCGCTTGGGTCACAAAATTCATGGTACGTCGCACTGGCATTTGCACAAACGCCACGGCCAACTCGTGTTGCTAACTGTATGCTAATCCTTTTGTTTAGAGCATAGGTGATATAATCGTGCAGTACGACCCTGTGCATGCAGCGCTGCCCTGGGCTGCGGTCCGCTTCGTGCTGCAAGTAGCCGTGAACGATTTCGAGACGCTTGACTTCGCGCTTTCTTCCATAGAACGTTTGGTAAACTACGTCACGATCTCTAGTATATTCGAAGTGCAATATCTCCAGCCCAAGCACCACCAGTAAGTGATTTGAATAACGCCTGCAACGCCGAAGGTTACCTAACAAACTTTGCACTCAGTCTCGACGTTTACCCTCAACTTTTTGAAGCAGTCGAGACTCTCCACACGAATGTCCTAAAGTTCCTGGGATACTTACTCCGCTACTTCGGCTCCAGCACCATCGCACGGCATCTCAAGAGCATAGTCGTGTCGAAAAAAGACATAGAAGCCAAGTTTCAGCCCATCGAAAAGGCATGGCGCAGAGTGGACGAGCTATCACGCCTTGCGACTGCAGAAAAGAACGAGGAAGAGTTTGAAGTCCTTCAGAACAAGCTACAGGAACTCTACAGGCCCATCGCAAGAAGCGCCGACCACTTGGAGGCCATTGAAGACAGCTTAGAACGAGAAACTCGCGTGCGCATACTCAAAGCGATTTCTACGATTCCGTATCCCGTACACCACAAAACCGCACGAAAGGGGCGCTTGGAAAGATCAGGCGCATGGTTGCTCCGCAGCAAAGCTTTCCTGGACTGGAGGTCAGAGAGCTTGTCTTCTGTACTGTGGCTTCGTGGCATACCTGGGTTAGGAAAGACAAAACTGACTTCGCTGGTTGTGGACGAGCTTGTGCAAACGAACAAGGTTGCATATTTCTACTGCATTCGAAGCCCTGCTGAGCCGCACCGAGGTCAGTGTGACAAGATAGTCGCAAGCATTGTACGACAACTGGCAAGCCTCAGACCTGACCAGCCTATACTTGGCCCCGTAGTCGAGCAATATCGAGAAGCGATAGACGGATTTTCTGAATTTGAAGATCAGGCTTGGTCTATTGAAGAGTCCGAAAGGGTGGTCCTGGAGCTTCTAGCCGAATACCCTGCCGTTACCCTCATTCTTGATGCATTGGATGAAGTCAACTACGAACAACGACAGACGCTCATGGACGTATTGTCAAGATGGATTCAAAAGTCTCCAAATCTACTCAAAATGTTCATCTCGAGCAGGGATATCTACGATATCATATCGTCTTGCAGCTCGCAGAATCGCCCAATATATATACATTGATGCAGATGAGAATGCTGAGGATATTGCTTCTTTCATGCAAGCCGCCTACTTTCGTTTATTTATAATCCCATCGTCCAGCACCGCAGGGCTAACGTGTGCTGGATCAAAGCGACAACCGTCTTGACAATGCACGACTCTTGCACGGAAAATTGCCGACGGGACTTCGCGGCACCATCGTGCAAACCTTGCAGAGCGGTGCTCGAGGAATGCAGGTTTGATCCTATGAAAATCGCCCAGGGCGATTGAGATTCAAAAGCGAAGAACTAACAAGCAGTGTAGGTTTCGTTGGGTTGAGCTCCAGATTCAGTCCCTGGTGCCACTCAAAGTTGCAGCGGACATTCGTAATCGACTGGGAAAACTGCCACCTACCCTTGAAGGCTCTTATTGGGAGATCTACAACATGATTCTAGAATCTGGCAAACACGCATCAAAACTAGCCATCTTCACGTTTCAGTGGCTTTTATATGGGCAGAAAGTTATTACAGCACACAACTTCGCCGCCATCGCATCAGCGTCTCTTCAGATTGAAGAACCGGATGGAGAAACAAGGCGTTCCGACTCTCTGGAAGCTATCACGACCGGTGAGATTCTCGACGTCTGTGCTAATCTCGTTGTTTTGCGCAACGGGGTGTTTGTGCTGGCTCACTTATCCGTGCGAGAATTCCTGGAAGGTCTTACCGCACGGAGTGTTGATACTATGATCGCAGCGAGAGGTAACGCCGCTATTGCTGGAGCATGTCTTCAACTTTTCTTGACGAGGACCGAGGCAGCGTACGACGAACTACAGGAGCCAGCTGTGGCCGACTCTCCACGGGACACTAAAAATACACAGACACCAATTGAAGAGGTGATGGACTCACCTACTGGAACAAAGGGGCCGCAGTCCGATGATGCTGCTGAATCGACCACAGCAGAACCGGCTTTGAAGAAGGATGGCAACGATTCGATTGACGATTCCTCTATGCCCGGGGCCGAGGACTATCAACCTAAGGCTACGGTCAAAGCCCAACCGCCCGAACCTAAGCCGATTCGTGTCAAGATTGCTACTAAAATGATCAATAGCGACGATCCGCACGCATTAACCTACTCGTGCGTCTACTGGGCCCAACATGTTCAGGCATCAAAGGAACTGCGAACTAAGCACCCTCTAACAGCATTACTCGCCGAATTTCTTGTAAACGCCAAAGATTCTAAAAAAGTGACAATATTCTTTCAGACTTGGCACGCATTGGCAACTGTTTCGAACGACCCCGACGACTTTCCGGTGGAGAGCAAATTTCACGACGCCGTACGAGATAAACCAAGCCCAATTTGGGTGGCCTGCTTATACAAATGGTACGAGCTAGTTGAACAAATATCACAATTCAATAGGTACGACGGCATCAATCAAGAACGATCAATCCAAAGCATCGAAGCTCCGGAGGAGTGGGATATAACGCGAGGTGATATAACGCCACTAATTTATGCGGCTGTGTCGCATGACGTGAAATTGACAACTCTCATTCTTGACAATATTAGCGAGGAAATTGAACTGGGAGAGTCGTCAACAGAAACGAACCCACTCATCGGTGCAGCCGCATCGGGCGATGGCGAGATGGTTTCCATGTTGCTCGAGAGGGACCATGGCGGGCTTGAAATTGAAGTCGACTCGTTGCGTGCCGCAGCCGCTTTGGGACGCACTGAGACGATGGCTCTTCTGCTAGCGTATAATGTTAATCTGATACAAAAGGGGGGATATAGGGCGCTAAACTTGGCTTGTGCCAGAGGTCAAAAGGAAGCCGTCGCTATGCTTGTCGAAGCTGGAGCACCAACAGGGCGCGGTGCGAACCTCGTCGCGTCCGCCACGTACTACAGCCATTACGACGTGTTGAAGAGCCTGCTAGACAGGCAGATTGGTCTGCCGGGCATTGCTCAGGCGCTGAGCCTGGCTGTGTCGCACGGCGACGATGAGGGAGCGGCCATTCTTCGTACATACGGGGCTATACAAGAACCTGTGGCCGTAATTCGAGCCATCAAAGCAGGTACACCCAGGTCCGCTATCCGACTGATCGAAGCTGGGTTTGACGTGCAACGGCATCATTTCCTAGAGCGGGACACGCCGTTGCACGTTGCGGCGCAGCGAGGACATACATGCCTTGTGAGCGCATTGGTCAAAGCTGGAGCCGGCGTGAATGCGAAGAATCGGCTGGGACAGACGCCGCTACACCTTGCAGCAGGGCGAAAAGGGTCTTACGATACCTGCAAGCTACTTCTTGATGCAGAAGCGGACACCTTGATAGAGGATCGGACTGGGCACGTTCCACTGGATATCGCGGAGCAGAGCGCAGATGAAAGGGTCGAGGACCTGATTCGAAGCAAGATGCAAGAGTTGTTGAGAGAGCTTCAGGATTGGGATAAGGCACGGGCGCAGACAATGACCGCACGAGCCAAAAGACAAGGAACTTGACGAAACTCGAAGCGACGGCATGAAGTAATACGTATAACGAATAATGATTGAACGACTTTTGCAGCTTGTATAAGACAAGCAAAGACGCCGATTCCAAACTATACATGTCCATTCTCTACTGCGCGTCATCACACGTCCCCAAAGCAAGGAATTGGTGCCTGTGGCTCTTGCCGTCCGCAAGCCAGTGGCCACATTCGAAGAGCCGAGTCAACCACCGGCTCCGTAGTCAACTCGAGTAAAAGTTAATACAGTCCGGTCATGTCGTCGCCGCGTAAGCTAGCTACTAGTCACATAATCTTCAAATATAAAACACGGCACCGCAGACATATTTATTCCTCAACATTAATCCAACATCAATACAAAACATCGCATATAATTCCACTTCCATTTCACTTATTTTTATCCGAGATGCGTCTCCTCGCCCTGCTATTTCTCGCCGCGCTCACTGCCACGGCTGCCGTCGTCGAGCGCCCAGGATCCTACATTCTGAATGATCAAGGCGAGCTTGTTATTGAGTCATGTTCGTCTTGTACCCACTGCACGCCAGCAGGAAGCGGTTGCTCGCGCTGCTGCGCTCCCGATGGGTGCTGGTGCTCTTGCGCCGGGGGCAAGGAGTGTTAGGGACGTCGTGAAGGGCGAATGGCACGACGTCTCGGTGTCTCTATGAGTTTGGTGCTGGGGGCGGATATCCGATATACTTGGTATTTTGGGCAGATTCCGCTAGTCCAAGGAAGTGATGCGGCATCAAGAATGATTGCATTTTATGGCATCTAGAGAATGATTCACGTTCAAGCGTCTATCGGCCTAGCATTTACACAAACGTCAACAGACCCGATTATGGTTGGGTTAACAAGGTGAATTTCAGAGGCTGGTCATGATAGTTGCGCTCAGAGTAGGGCTCGAATTGAGGGTCCCAATACAGGCATCAAGGGGCGTCTGACCAGGTATCAACGGGCACCTGGGTCGAATTGGCAGGATTCCAGGGCCTTGAACGAAGAGGTGTACTTATCATCAATATCATCAAATTCGTCGTCTTTTCCCTCACCTGTACGTATACAATAATCTTCAACTGTAGCGCTGTTGAAAGCTACTAATTCTTCAGGGCGAATTCGCTCGAGGATGGAGCTGTTGAATCCAACAATTATTGATGTCAACATATGCGTCATCGCATAGGTACGTCGACAAGTGAGTCATCCAGCCGGGCCTTTTTATCTACAGGGTTCAAATTAGGTTCAAGGTCCAAACGAGGCTGCCATTGAGGCTAAAATTGGGTTTTAAAGCGTAAATTAGCAGCTAGCTAGCAAAACCTAGTAGCTACGACTGTCGGGGCCTGGGAGATGGGTCAAGAGAGCCAAGTGGGCATATTTCGAAGCTGGATGCCGGGGATATTGGGCCAAGGGCCGCAATTGCTGCATCTTTTTGCTCCGTGGCCCTGTGGCCAAACCCGATACTACTCTGGCAGCGACCTTTCTGTTGAGGAGAATGGTGGCATTTTCGATGAGACTACTGCGAATACCTGGTAGAAGGCCAAGGTGAGGCATGTATGTAGTCTGTGGCAGGATATAATTTGCCACCAGGAAGTATACACTAATATACTGTAGTATGTTCTATATGAACGCCATAGTCAGGGACCTCATTTACTTGAATGCTTTTTGCCTCCACTGTATCATGTCGGTAGCGATTAACAGCACGTTTAAAGGCTTCTTGTACAAACCAAATTACACGGCTCCTTTTTCGTCTCTTGTGCCACACAGAGCAAAAATCGGGGACAGCGCCGAGGCCCAAACCTCGATCTCGTCTGGTGTTGCGAGAGACGGACCCAAAAGGGCGTACTTGTAAGCTGGATATCAGGGATATTTCTCAAATCTCTTTTCACGTGGACAATTAGACGATTCGATCCACCGCCATTCGTCGCCAATACCTCGGTACGAGTCTGGTGACTCTGGTCCAACATCACTTGGCAGTTGCCCCTCGTCAGTCATGGCACGACCAAAAGATCCTCCACCCCCTGCGATTCCTGTACTTCCGCCCGTTCCAGCCACGCAGCCGGCTTTCCTTGTGCAAAGGTCATCAGCTACGGCGAGCATCCGCATACCCCGTGGGCTCCTTTTTCGATCCTGATGACTCGCCTGCCTGGGAGGAGCTTGCCGTGGCCTACGAGCATCTAAGCGCTCAACAACGCAACACCGTCATCATGGAGCTGCACATGATGCTGGAGGCGATTCGTTCCTGGGAAACCCCTGGGGCTGACGCATTTGCAGTGTCTCTGGCGGTTCTATCCGCAGTGTTCGCGTTCAAAACCATCGCGTGGGAGCTTGCGAGTCAGAGGACGAATTCTATCAGTACCTTCTTGGTGTCGCTTCATCTCACTCTTTCAAGACACGACACGAGTATGAGACGGCCTTGGATACTGCTCGGGCGATACCTCTTGAGCATGGCATTGTTTTCATACATGGTGGCTTTGCCTTTCAAAACACCTTGGTATACAATGGACATGTGTCGGGTTTCATCGACTGGGAATGTGCCGGCTGGTACCCTGAATACTGGGAGTTTACCACCCCGTCACGGTGGCCTTCACGGGACCCTGAAAAGGGCTCTCTGTTCTTGCAGCTAGGTGGCCATCGCTACAAAAAGGAGCTCGAATCCGGGTTGGCAATTGTATCGTTGACTGTGGATTCGTGGATCTGCTTCCAGTTGGCTGTGCCCTCAATCACATGAAGCTTTCAGCTATAGACTACGGTCCACGAATATCACATACCCTTGAAGGGTATTTTGACACTTTACGCTGTTTCATTACAACTACCGAAATTATACCCCATTCTGCGGACTAACTCGACATCGTGTACGGAGAAACTAGATTAGGAGAAGAGAGGCTGCGGTAGTGGATGAGCCTAGAATTTGTTTATTCGATATAGCATCCTTTTCACGACGATAGTGTTCGACTTTTAGCTTGTGAGGTCTGGAAAATGCCTTTCGTGGAGGAACAAGCAGTTTCTTTTTTAGGAAACAAAAAAGAAGAAAAGAAAAGTTCTTGTGCTTGAGCAAATTCTAACATGAACGTGCTAGAAGGGCGAATGCGTGGCGGAGGGCAATACGCTATTCAAAACAATAGGATGAGCATCCCATGTCGGAAGTTTTATTTAGCGGATGAAAGGCATCTAGCATGAGTGCTTTATCGGGACTACGAGTGAGTAGCTATGCGGCACATGATTGAAACGCTATCAATACGATTACTTGTCTTGCCCTTCCGACATAAGAAGAAGAAGAGGAAAATAAAAGGGGATTTGCTAAGTCTTTCACTCTTTCACTGCCTTGAAAGTTGATTTCGACCTGCTCATTCTCAGTGTGCTTGTTTTGAATGGGCCACAAGACGAGGAGTAACCACCCTAGAATTTCGTCCGATTTCGTTTTCAGACCACTAAGGATGGAACCATGCCAGGTGCTGGCGATGCTTGCATTTCCATGTTTATAAACTTTGTGTCCATGTCTTTATGATTGTGCTTTGTCAGAATACCCTTGGACATAAAGATAGTTCAGGAATGTGGCCTCAACAGCAATGAAATTCCCCAAAATGCGCCGCACTCATACTGGTTGGCGCCGACATAGACCTGGCCCGTTCGTTCAACTAGCAACTCACGCCATGCTATCAAGATTGCCATGAAAGTAGTTCAATCATCTGGTGCTCGTACACCACCGGCCCCTTGCGCCCGTATCTGACGCGCAGTAGTTCATCTCCATAAACGCCCCCAGTAGAGACCCCAACATGATCCCCCCAGTTTCGCCACTCGATACCATCCCAATGCAGAAATCAGCGTCTACCAAACGCGCATCATGCTCTATATAATCCAAGACCGCGGACAGTATCGCCATGTGTATCGCCCCGCCGGCGACTCCCACAGACGACGCCAGTAGCAAGAGCGAAAAGGCGCTCGATGCTACAAAGAAGAGCAGATTTATGAGCTGCAGCCCCGAGGAGACCCCCAGGAGCCCAAACAGAAGGTACAACTGTTTCCACTGGAACAAGACCAGTGACGATCGTGCGATGAAATCCCCCACCTGGAAAGCAGCTCCGAACGCGGCCTTGAATTGCGCAAATGCACCCAGGGACGCGGACATGGGCTGCAATCGAATGGACGCGGGGAAGACGAAAGCCTGTACAGAAGATGCCATGAACATGGGCAGTATAAACTTGACCAATAGGGGCCGAACCAGAGTCAAACTTCGTTTAACTCTAGATCGCAACATGGCCGTCGGCTTGGGGGCACCACGCCCTGGCGTTAATGGAATGTTCTCTTCCTCGTCGTTTAAAGCCGGTCTCGTCCAAGGCGATTTGGTACTGATTTGAGGCAGCGGAGCTGAAGGCAGGACCACGAAATGCGCGGCTAGCAGAATGCCAACCAGGTAGTACACGCAATGGAGCGAATCCCGCAACAACATGCCCATGCCGTAGGTAAGCACATGCGGCATCACGGCGACCACCACTCCGCCGATACCCGTGCCCATTCCCCAGCCGGCCAGTCCCCAGCGTCCATAGTAGCACATCTGCGATAGAAACGAGACTTCTCCTGCCGCAGCGCTAGCCGAGGCCAGCATCGACATGAGGATTCGAATGGGGGGCGCGACGTTTGGCGGCGCAGCCGCGGTAACAATGGCTGCGAGGATCCAGCATGCTGTGAGGAAACAGGGCCGAAGCCACCAGGCGACATGGCATAAGACATGGGGGAGGATTAGTTTTGTCGCAAGGGCCGGTGATGCTTCGATAAGGATCACTGTCGGCCGCGAATATGGAATGATGAGGTAGCTAGAGGAGAAGATGATGGACGGCAAGACGACATTGACGAGGCCTATGAGGGAACAGTCAGCCGGTTTGTTGTTGGTGCTGGCCAAGAGCAAGACGAAAAGCTCAAAGGAATGAAGTATCAAGATGCTCCTTGGAGATATGGGTTCCAGGGACGCACGCACCTAGGAGGCAAAATCCCACAAGAGCGCGAACATCATGGCTGGCAAACACGGCGGCTGGTCGACGAAGCGCAGTCCTGACTGCTGGCATCTCGTCATCTCCAGCGCTCAGATGTGAGCATGACAACGTTGATCGATGCAGATTGTGTTAGAGAGGGACACGCAGGGGCAAAATAGCCTGGGTACAGTTGCGGTTAACAATGTCCAAGACGACACCCCGGGCATGGGCCAACTTGAAGCGCGGGATCGACGGCACTGAGTAGCCGATCTTGGACTCTTGGCGTCTAAGACAGCGAGCATGGCTTCGTGTCAGATGAGGTTGACGTTGGCAGCACGTTGGCGGTGCCTGCGATTGCTACTGGAGGCTCCGTCTACAGTGTGAGGCAAATAGTATTGTACCAGACAGCTAGATTGGGTACCCGGCCATCTCACCAGACTGCATGGGACAAGCTGGGTAGGGTGACGGTGCCTTGGCGCATGGCAATGGGGTGGTATTGCACGCACAAGGATGTGTAGCGTCTTTCGGCAGTGAAGCTTGCTGCCGGCCGTGGGAGTTGCGATGAAGAGAAAGAACAGGGTGCCACTTTCGGTGTCTGTATGGATAACAACCGTCCCTAGCAATGGCCACGGTTATCATCATGTGAAGCAATGTGGTATACGGAGTACGGAGTATGGATATTCTGTACCAAGAGCGAGGTGATTGGCCCATCAAGCGACGGATTGATTACGTCGCCCTCGGGTTCGTCAAAGCCATTGTTCGTGTAGCCACAAACCACGTACAGGAACGTTGAATCACGCCACAGCAGTGCCAGTCTGGTTACACCAATCCTTTTAGGCGAAACAAAGATCGAGGACTTGAAATTGCGTACGCACAGTAGCCGCCGCGACCCATAATCACATGCTTGTCGACACGTATCAAAAGATGAAATAAATTTCACGTCTGTGTTTTTTGTTGAGAGATGAGCATCCCTGGCTGGCATCTTTTGCTACCGTTTGTTTGGCTGAGGCAGGGACCTGATCCGCAACTTCCCCGTCTCTCCAACCCCGGCGGGGCGATTGTGCCCCTCGCAGCCGCAGCCAGTAGCATCTGCACGTGGGACGAGCAGGTGCGGCGAGGCTTAATTGCATGTGTGCCGTACGCTGGTTGGCCAAAGCCTGAATCAACACTTTTCTCGGGTCCACTCTATGCAGCTATGCGGCCCCCAAATGCTGGGCCAAGGGCTCAATCGGGCAAAGCGTGAATGCTGCTTCCCCTGCTCTGCTCTTCTGCTGTTCTCTTCGTGCTTCGCTTCATGTTGCTTCGCTGTCGCTGTCCTTTGGTCTGTTTACAGCGCTGGAAAGACATTATTGTCCTTTGAGACTGTCGAGATGGACGCTGCCATGGACTTGAGAGGCAGACGCGCTGTGCTATTATTAGCTCCACCGTTATTTCTCCGTCCGTCCTGGCACCACTGATGTTCCCCCGTCAAATAAACCGAGTAGCACCACCAGCACGTCAGATAGCCAAAAAGGGCACGGTCGAAGCCCACAATCCGGGATGGACAGAAAGCCGCCAGCCATGGCCAAGACAGTCTAGCGTTCGGGCATGTGGCTGCAAACTCACCCAGGCCGGCCGACTCTTCACGGGGTCGCCAAGGTCCAGTCATGGATGCGAACCACGGCGCGTGCCTTCAACGACAGGACCAAGAGGGCCTCAGCGTCGCCTCTCACAATGGAGCTGCACGACACTCTGTATTACCTGCTCGTGCTGCCGTCCATGCCCGCCGGTGGCCGCCCACTCTGTGCTTCCGCAATGCTAGTCCGATTAGTCTCCCCGGACCCTGTCTGCAGCTGCATTTCACTATGGGTCCTCATCATTTACGTTGGAGCCGTCTTACACTATTGTATTTGAATTGTGCAAATACGCCTCGGCCGGGGAGTCGCCAGCGAACCGTCTGAGGTCTCATCCTCTCTCAGCCGGGAAGCCTGTCTCGTGCCATCTCTCCGACCATCTGGCCTTGTTCCCACCCGCTTCCGTCTTTAAACTTGTTTTATTTTTCTCTTCCTCTGCGTGTTACCTTGCTTCTCGTTGCTCCAGCTGTCATTCGCTTTCGACATTCGTTTATCGTGGTGTCGTGTGGAACCACACTGCATTTCCACAACGGCAGCCAAAATGCGATTCAACTTTGGTACATCCTCAAGCGGTTATCGCCCGCTTCCTCAGTATAAAACTTGCCTGAATGACTTGCCCTCGACTCGTCGCTCCAAGGCGGGCAGGTTGGCCAAATGCATCGTCGGTGGAACCGCATTGCTGGCAGCTGCAGGGCTCGCAGCTCATTACCTGGTTGTAAGTTGCCTCGGACTTGGACACGCCACGACAACTTCATTTTTATTCAACAACGCCCACTAACTTGGTTATACACAGCCCTCATTAGACTCCCTCGGATATAAGACGGGTCAAGGCCCGCCGCCTGACAAAGTCCTCACAACGCATCAACTGCAAGCACTGCAACCCAGCAATCGCTCCATCTCAGTTGGTGGCGATCGCCGTCTTCGCATCTTTATGCCCGCCGACTCGCCTCACATCAATCTATGCAAGTCTGTCATGTCAGCCGTAGCCCTGGGCTATCCAGCACCAATTTTATTGAACTGGGGAGGTGAATTCAACCGCCCTGAATGGCACTTGGCCGGCAGCCATATTGCCAAACTTGAGAGTCTTTTATCGGTTATTGAGAACATGCTCTCTCTGGCCGAAGGCGAAGATGGCGATGTTCACCAAGACGATTTGGCCGTTCTTGTCGACGCTTACGACATTTGGTTCCAGCTGCCTCCCTCGGTGCTCATTCAACGTTACCACCAACTCAACCGCGAAGCTGACGAGAGGGTGCGGCAGCAGTGGGACGACGCCCAAGGCTTTGCAGCAGATTTCCCTATTCAACCGCCCAAGCAGTCCATCCTTGTCACAGCAGCCAAGGACTGCCACCCGAAAAGCGATTCTGGATCCGATCCACACTACTCACACTGGCCCGAGTCGCCCATGCCTTCCGACATGTACGGCCATGGCACTGACAAGGTTCTCACCATGCCCTTCGACCCGGCCCGAAAATTCAAGAAGATCCGGCCGCGATGCGTAAACAGCGGCATGATTATGGGTACAATGGGCTCCCTACGCGACGCTCTCATCCGTGCCAAAGCCAAGGTCGAGACCGTTGCCCACAGGGGAAGACAACTCTGGAGCGACCAAGCCCTCTTTGGTGAAGTGATTGGTGACCAGGAAATGTGGCGAGAATGGGTGCGCGAACTGGGCACCACTTGGAACGGAACCGCATCAGAAAACTACCTCTCCCGTCTGCCGGCCGATGTACGCAACATTGCCAAGGCTGCAATGAAGGGTGAACGATTCGAATACGGCATCGGCTTAGACTACAGCTTCGGCACGATTCCGCCTACATGTTCTGCCGAAGAGGACGGCTACTTTGTCAAGATCAACGACAAGGAGGCGTTGAAACAAGAATCAGCCAAGGCCGGCGTTCCCGACGGCGAGGTTCGCGTCAAAGGTGTGCCCGCCGAACTCGACCAGGTCGGCGTCGGTTCAAAGCATTTGTCCGGCATCAAATGGGGCGATGCATCACTCTACACCGACTTCTTCTTTGGCGTCACCCCCGTAGGCATCCACCACAACGCCTACGTGAACAACCTCAAGTCAACCCGTCTGAATGAGTGGTGGAGCAAGATGTGGTTCTACCCACAACTACGCAATCTGGTCGCGCAAGCGCTCCTCCCGATGGACGCCAGAAACACCATTCGCCCACTCGCGAGAATTCCAGCACAAGAAGGAGGCCAAGTAACAAAGTACTGGACGCCCAAGTCCGACCTCCGCAACAGAATGGTCAAAGTCTTTGAACCTGCCTCTCTTGACGTCAAATCTGGCGGCTCCTTCACCTCCATCGAATGGGAGGGCGTATGTCAACAGAGTGGGCAGAAGCCATGGCATGAAGAGCTCTTTGGCGACAAGAAAGGTCCGTGGCAGTTGTAACGGGGCTTACAAAAAGCCGCCAAAGAACGAAAAATAGGATGCGGGCGGCATATTGGAATTGAAGGGGGTGTTGGAGGTTCTATTGGTTTATGGCGTTTTAACAGCAGCGAATTAGCATTATACCCAGCTTCTTACCATTTTTGTATGTATAGTGAGGATAGATTTGTCAGGGGCGGGCGTTACGGAGAGGCCGCATCAACTGTGGCATTAGTATAGACGGCAATGACAAAAATTTGATTTGCATGACGGCGATGACGCGGGGGGTGCAGGCGGACAGGGATCGGGCTGACGGGCCGTGTCTGTGATTTGACGTTGCCAGCGGACGGGGTGCCGCCGTGCGTCTCGGCCGGTCTTGTGGATCCCCGTCACACACCACATCACCTACGGCATGACGCCGCATGATTGACCACCTCCGCTCAGCCTTGTATCCCACAAGGGCTCCGAAGCTCCTTCAATCAGCTGGTTGTCTTTGCAGAGCCCTCCGACAACCCTCCCTTATTTACGTTTTTTCATCCTACATAGAAAGAAGGACAAGTCCCTCCCATCATGGCGCCCGGGACGAGCCTCCCGCCGCCCGTCGACCCGGCCCTCATCGCCACGCTCCTCACCTTCCTCTCCCTCCCGCCGGCCACGTCCATCGCGCCGCTCGAGGCCAACGCCGCCTTCCACCGGATCTACCTGATACACTACGCCTCGCCGCCGCCCGCGGAGCTGCAGGACCTGCGGCGCTCCCCCGGCGGCGGCACGAGCCTGGTGCTGCGCGTGTCGGGCCCCCAGGCGCCGCCGTACCTCAAGACGGCCAACGAGGTGGCCGTCATGGCGTGGGTGCGCGGGCACACGCGCATCCCCGTGCCGCGCGTCGTGCGCCACGACTGCACGGGGCGAAACGTGCTCGGGCGCGAGTTCACCCTGCTGGAGCGCATGCCGGGCCGCAGCGTCGACGGCGTCTACGCGTGCCTCCCTGAGCCCGCGAGGCTCCGGCTCGTCAACCGCCTCATCGACGTGCTGGTCGAGCTGCACGCCCACGCGTTCCGGCACGTCGGCGGGCTGCAGCTCGTTGGGGGGGAGGGGGACGAGGTGGTGCCCGGCCCGCTGCTCGAGGATACGTGCTGGTTCTTGCCGGACGTCGAGGCCGAGTTTGGCACCGACGTGCCCGTTACGCCTGGCCCGCTGGGGCCGTACGCGTCGCATGCCGACTTTGTAAAGGGGTTCGTGGGCGTGTTTGTGCATGCTATTTGTGTGCGGGAGCGGCTGGGCTGGGTGCGCGACCTGGTGCCCCGGCTGGCGGCGCTGGCGGGGGCGCTGCCGCGCCTGAGGCTCGACACCAAGATGGTGCTGGCGCACAAGGATTTGCACTTTGGCAACGTCATGGTCGACGAGGACGGGGAGCTGACGGCCGTTTTGGACTGGGAGTTTGCCGGCGTGGTGCCGGTCGTGCGGTGGGATCCCGTGCGGGCCTTTCTCTGGAACGGCGTCTACTCGCAGGAGGGGCATGACGAAAAGTACCGCATGAGGGCCGTGTTTGAGTGCGAGCTCGAGCGGCGCGGCGTCGACAAGTGGTGGGAGGCGACCAACGCGGACATTGACGCCGTGTGGGACGTGGTGAGGTACGTGAGGGCCATTGTCGAGGTGTGTCCCAGGGGCGACAAGATGGACCTGTGTCGGGTTTGGAGGGCCAAGGCCGAGGAGGCGCTGGCCAAGCTGGGCGTTTGATCGGTGACAACATTGAAGAGACACGTTGGCGCGACGGCGGCGAGGGGGAGAGGGGAGGATGCCGGGAATCGACAACACAGGCCAGACGTGGGCTCGAGGCAGAGTGCGGGAATATTGGGACCGGATACTTGTTATTTTTTCCTTTCTCGGGAGATTCTTGCGCTTGGGATTATACTGCGGCCATGTGTCTGGACTCTGCAAGACATACTTTTTTATAATTTCGCTACCACTACCGTTCCGCCGGGGTATCCGCATGCCACCACCGCCCAAACCATACGAGACGCTAACAAACGAAACAGGAAGAATTACTACAAAGGGGAAGAGAACAAACAATGAGGAGTCGCCAGAGACGTATTGGCTCACGACGCCTCCTCGGCCATTCGGACAATTTCACACAGGCTTCTCATGAACAACATATCTGCGTCTTCAGCCCCCATGTCCACCATTCGTTCTTCTCCGGTGTCACTTTCAGCCATGAGCTTGGCCGTGGCTACCAGTCTGGCGATGCACTGCAGCAGGCCGCTCTGTATCACCCGCAGCGCATTGTCTTGGCTGCTGGGCGTGGTGTTGCGGCTGGTCATGATGCCCTCTTTGTTCCATTCGCCCAGAGGCGAACTCACGCGCCGGGGGAATCGGCCCATGCTGGCCGCTGCCTCTGCGGACGCTGAGGCTGTGAGTCCGAGCAAGGACGCAGCCTTCTTGGGAATGTCATCTTGCTGCTGCTGCTGGTGGTCCCTCGTGCTTATCGAACTGGTGCGTCCATTACCAGCAACTGGCGCGGGGTTGCGTGCTACCAAAGCCGAGACGTAATTGTACGACACAACATGGGCGTATATGGCGTCGCAAATGTAATCAGAACAGTGCCCGAATACATTTTTGATTGGAGTCCACGGCTTTGGCACGTCCAGTTCCTCTGACGGTGTTGAATCCGTGCTACTTCGCTGGCGTGAATTGGAGTACATCGGCGTTGTTTTCCAATCTGATGGCTGCGGCCCCTTTTTGTAGTCGATGACTTTGCGCCAGAGCGATTTCCTTGGTGGCTGGATGGATGTATCCCCGGCAATGCTGAGCGCTTCTGTGACGGGATGCCGCATTTTTTTCGCATAGCTGCGAATGGTCTCGACGGTTAGACTGGACGTCAAAAGCATCGTTTCCGGGAAGCATGCCACCGACACCCGCAGTGTCTCGATAGCATCCGGTGGTAAGGGCACAGCTCTTGCAGCCTCGTCGCCGTGCGATGCCCAGGGATATGGCTGCAGGCTGCTGTTGAGCCACGATTGAACACTCCGCAAAGGTTGCGGCGGTGTCGGCGGCCGGACGAAATACGCATGGGGTTTGGCAGAGTCACGATTCGCAACAGGGGATAAGCCTTCGTCATCAGACACGGAGCATGCGTTGGTGGCGAGTGAGGTCTCCAGACGGATGGCTGGCTGAAGTGACGGCTTTTGTAGCCGATGAGTTGGAAAAGACGAGTCTGTAGCACTGGTTCGAAGCGATTGAGTGCGCCGCATTGTCTTCAAAGATTGACACCGCGTCGGACACGTCGTTTGAAGTTGATCATTTTTGAATGAATTCTCGGCAGACTTAACTATTGGCCCGTTCATCGTTGATGGTCGCACCGGCACGCTCAGAGATCTACCGGAGAGTTGCCTCTGAACTGGCACACTCGGGAAGCCACCGCTAACAGAGTGTGATTTCCGGTGGGGGGAGTTGTGAGTATGGATCCAAGTGTTTGATATGTCGAGATTCGGGTCTGTCTCAGTAATAGAAGAGCTGAGCTCAGAGCAAGGCGGTGTTTGTGGTCTCGGAGACAGTGATCCCACATTGTAGTCTTGTGTGTTACTGTCAACATGATCCTCGCCATCCGAATCAGCCTCCATCCAACTGCATTCATACTGAATGTCAGGAAGAAGCGAGTTCTTCTGTCTGCAGGCCACGGACGCAAAAGACGTTGCGGTCGTGGCGACGGAACCGCGATGGCGGAAGTCGGGTGGTTCGGCGCCGTCCGAGCTGCAGTGACTAGTTGTGCTGGATGATTCGGAATCAAGCTCATATTTTTCCACAGGAAACTCTACTTCCTGGTCGACAAATGATGTCGTGGAATCCCTTTCCTCAATGGGATCAAGCGAATGAACTCTCGCAGAAGCGGCTAGATATGGTGAATACAGGGCCATCCTGTTGGCTCGTAACCTTGCTCGCTCCTCGGCAGAAAGTGAAATCACGGGGGTCCCAGCTGTCATCTTTTTCTCCGCGAAAACAGCTGACGACAATTCCAAGTCTCTAGCAAGGATCTCGGGTAGGCAGTCGGCCGCACAATCTGCCATGCCTTCGTCCGCTGGCGTAGGCTGACTGTCGCTCCAAACACTTGTAGAAGACGGTGAAAGTTTAAGTGGAATCAGATCCTTCATGCTTGACACAGACCTTCTCCTCCCACTTGATGGTGACGACCTCGCAGTTGAGGGCGATTCACTGCCAGTAGTCGATGGCGCTTGCGATTCACTTCCAATGGGAATTAGCTTCAAGCCAAACAGAGACGTAAACGCCGATTCTTTACTGCCAGGTATTTGCATTGAGAAAGGCAATGCCCAGGAAGCAAGGCAAGAGTGCTGGATTTTGGGGATGGGGGCGTATTGTTATATCGATAATTGGATGACCATACAATCAGAACAAACAACCATGCACAGACCAAGGATAGCGAAACATTGGCAATCAAGGAAGAAACATGCAGAGACAGAAAACAACAGATCTTGTGTTCACGCCCCGGCAGTGGATTTGGATGTCGCGGCGAAAGGATGCCCGTTCATTTTGGATACAGGCGAGGCAATAATAATCATGAGACTGTCGCACTGTGTCTTCGCGGAGGATATTGATATTGAGGGGCGATGGAGGAACTATAGCACCCTCTATGACGCATCGTAGGGCGGCGGTGAGGTTGGGCGGACGTTGATAACACTCTGATGACTGCCGGGGTTGAAAGAAGCAAAACTACAACAGTGCGCAAAATACAAAAGCAAAGTCGCAGTGGCGCTACGAGACCCTTCAACATGCCACCATCAAGGGAGGCGTTGAATACTTTGTCGAAAAAGAAACAAGCAACAGCGCCTAGCCTACCGCGGAAGTCCAAAGCATAGCGTTTTCGCAATTGGTGCAACAGCTTCTGTGACGATGCTCGTACAGTGCCTACTGAATGGTTAGCAGTGTGTGTGACAATGACGCTGGACAATGTCCCAGGTCACCAGGCAGCTCTGAACAGCTCTGTCAAGAGACGCGAGTCCAATTGACGGATCTATTGTGCGCAATACTGAAACCAGGGCGTGTTTAATGAACATGCAGCAAAACCTCTTGGTCTTGCCCTTGGTGCCCTTAACGGTGAGGCTGCATTTTATAAAAGCAAATCCACCACAGTCCCTCGCCAAAGCAAGCCACATCGAAGCGCCCCAAACGAGCGGTGGTGTCCAAGACTCTGGTGGTACAGGGGTCTTTTCGCAGCGTCTTTAAGTCGTGAAAGCGAGAGTAATCCACAGGGCTGCCATGTGGCATGGAGCTCGGCCATGTAATCATTCCTTCACCAGCACCCCCCGTTTGAGCAATTAATTTGGCAATGGCTTACGCCGTTTTGTCGAGACCTGGTGCAGTTTGAAGGTTTTCCTCATCATTTCCCGGAAGGCGGGGAGTTGTCTTGTTAGGTTGCATCCATTAGGCTTTCCTGGCTGCAGGTCGTATGTAGTAGTACTCCGTACTAGTTGGCAAAAGGGGGCATTGCATGATTCTTCCGAGGATGACGACGTGCGAGGGAAGCGAGAGCGATGGCACATGGTCAAGCGAAAAGCACAGAGCCGCGGGTATTAGCCAACTGGTCAGTAAACAAGACGCAGGGCGGAGATGTGAGCGGCTGAGACAGAAGCAAGGGGGTACTGATCGATCAGAGCCATCCCTGGCTAGGAAGAGACCCGAAAAAGCAAGCAGGCGCTCGGAAAGGGTGCAGTTTCATGATGAGGTAGGTAACACTCAACGGCGGATAAGATGACAAGTGGATAAAGCAATGATGTTGATGGCTGGACAGCGACTTGGCAGAAGAAAGGGTGAATTTGCTGCGTACTCGGCAGTCCTCTCCAAGTGAGGGTTGATAGTCTAGGGGTTCAGGGATCAAAAGAATGTGCAAATGGACGTCAATCTCCGGCACAGCAGATGTAGCACAGCAGATGTAGGGCACAGAGTACGGAGTATGCAGATGGTGAATTCGGTCCAGTCATCTGGGCATCACGAGTTACACCACAGTCTCGAAGGCACGGGGGAGGAAGGAAGACAGCAGTCGCACCTGCCCTCAGTTGACCCGGACCAAGCACATCGCGCATGCGCGTAAGCAAACAAACAAGCTTTTCATCTGCAAGGGCAATTGACAAATGTCCTAACAATCGGTCGCATGTCTATTCCCAATGTCCCCGTTCTGTGGCACATTGACTTGCATACAATGCAAAGGTGGCCGTTGATGGCAAACACGCCAACACGATAACTACTCGGTGCAAGCTTACAGCAGTCGGGCCCAACGACGCCTCTGCCCCTCCTCGATTCTTGTGAAATGGAACTCGGCCCTCTAGCGACGACTGTACAGTCACCCCACTGAACATCATGTCTGCCGCAAGAGGCAAAATTTCCTTGGCGTCTATTCTTCCTGTTTGCCAGCAGAATAAAACGCATGAAACAAGCAGTGTGATGCCGCGCTCATCACATTTGTCTCGACTTATGTATTGCTCAATTCAATAGCCTCGCCCTCCCTTGTCATGGTTGCGCTGCGAGCTGGGCCGTTAGTGTCTGCCATGCTGGCATGTCGCTGTCTGACATCCAACCATCCTCGCATTTCAACCTCTTCGTCGTTCCGTGGGTCTGACAATCCACAACCCGCAATAAGCTCTCAATTGCTTGTGTGGGGCTCGGCCGTCGTGCATGGCACTGGAGGCTGGTGATTTGATGGCATTGCGGATGGATTCAATTTTCTTCCTTTTTTGTTGGAGCCGCCCAGAAACAAAGCATCAACGACGCATTGCCTCCAGCGTATGCCCTCGCGCCTGGCTTTGAAGGTGGCTTTTATTGGTTTCGTACCGTTTGTCCACGTTCCGTCGAAATTGACGATTGTCTTGCCTTGTTTTCTTGGCTCTGCCTTCACGGGGCTGCGCCTCGTGCTGCTACTCAAGGCTAGTGCAGGCCCTGCGTCCATCATATTCGAAAATCGCGACACCAATTCAACTCGACATGCCGTCTGAGGAGATATTCTCCTCCATCTGCGGACCGCCAATTGCAGCCAATACGGCGGTTTCAAAAGATGTCGGCATATACGGCCACTCCTTGACCCCTTCCTGGACAATCAAGTCTACTTTTAAGAAGAGTTCAGCGCCGCCTCATGGCATCGCCGTCAACGATACGCACATATTTGCTGCTCAGGATCAAAAGGCTCATGTACATGTCTACTCCCGGCTGCGTGGCAACCAAGAAACCCTGGTAGCCTTTCCCGAGCGAATTCGTAGTCTAGCCCTTGCTGGCGACGTTCTCATCTTGGGTACATCTGAAGGACGGCTCATTCTGTGGGAGGTCAGTGGGCAGTTTTCTTTTTTCCTCGCAACAATCCTTTTCAACCTGCCATGTTGCCTTGATTCATTTGTTTGTTCTTTCTTCTAACCTTCTGAGACAGATTTCCACCGGCAGACAAGTTACTACACCGCCTTGCCATGTGCAAGCTGTCACTTGTCTAGCCGTCACCCCCTATCATCTGCTTTCGGCATCAGAAGATTCCAACATTCATGTTTGGTCTTTATCTCGCCTTCTTGAGCTCGGTGCTGACGCAGGGCATGAGCCCGACTTGACACTGTCTAACCATCGCGGCGCCGTCACCGACTTGGTTGTTGGGCCAAGCACCAACGCTGAAACAAGCCTTTGTGTATCTGCTAGCACTGACAAGACGTGCATCTTGTGGAACTATCAAACAGGCCAAGTGCTTCGAACTCTATTGTTCCCGTCTCCGCCACTCTGTGTCTCTCTCGATGCCTCTGCTCGAGCTCTGTTTGCCTGCGCTGAAGATGGAGGACTGTATCTGGTTGAGCTATTCGGTGACAAGCCACTGGTCGGATCTCGCAGCGCTGAGCTTGCCTCGATTGTTGTTCAAGTAAATGCTCCTCTAGGAGTTTCGGATGTAGCCGACGGTCCCGCATCTTGTCTTGCATTGAGCCACGATGGTACATCAGTGTTGACGGGTCATACAAAAGGAAAGATTCTCCACTGGAGTCTGATTGACAATTCCCATCCAACCGAGCTGGCGAATCTCAATGCTTCCGTTACAAATCTTATTTACGTGCCGCTGTTATCACCCAAGAAGCCGTGCAAAGTTGCAAGCGTGGTGAAACCCAATCAGAGTCAGCGGCAATACTCCATCACTGCTCAGCTGGAAGGGGATTTCGGAGAGGGTAGCCGGTTCAGCTACATGCTCAACTCGACAGGATTGCCTGTCGATGTGGTTGAGAGCGCCACAGCTTCAGTCCTTGATTCTCACTCGGGTACCAAAGAAGATACCAGGCTGCTCAAAGAAAATGAGGAGTTGAAAGCCATTATAGAGGAGCAAAAGGAACTGCAAAAGGCCACGATGCAGTATCGTGATGGTGGAAAAACATCATGAATTGTCCACTAGCAGTCAGGCGAAGCAAAAGGCGGCGTCGAGAAAAGCGCCATTTCGGAACTTGGGGGTAATGAGGGTAGGATGAGAATTACAGCCTACGGATCAACCTGTCGCGCTCTCGGCCAAGGCAGTACAAGGGTAACACAGTCGCCTTGAAGCCCACGGCCGTTAGTGCTATGGGGAGAATTGAGGATTATTCGGAATACAAAATTTGTGCGAGTGTACCAGGATGAAGACGTAATGTCTCATCATGGGGCTCAAAGAGCCATGTGTTGCGCTGACCTGCAAGTAGTCCCTACTAGATAGAGCAAGGGGAAACAACGAAGTTGGAGGCCGATGTTCCGTATGATGGCGGCATTGCATGCAACAAAATAAATATGATACCCACGACAGGACACGACACCGCAGGTTGTTTGCATCTCTCGTGAAATGCATGGCATTGCTGGAGTCGCACTTGTACCATCCAAAGCCTCGGCACCAATCACCCGTCAATCCATTACCATGCCACTCGAGGACAGTGATATGGACCAAGTCTTTCTCCATCACCATGTTTGCGAGAAGCAAATGATGACGCTATTTAAGTAGCTGGACGAAACTCCTGTGGAGTCGGGCCAGTGGCGACGCCAACGGTCTACCAGTCAAGAGCATGTCAATTTTCGGTGATAATCGGGCTCGGACAATTCTCCACCCGAGCGAAGCGCTGCCCCCAGAAATGTCATTCACGTCAGCCAGGCCTCGAATCCCTCCAGCCCGGTGAATTTCTTCGTTGTCAACGACATCAAAACGCACCCTCCCACAATGTCGCTCGTTGGCAGTTTGAAAGGTGACATGCCGCAACAAGTTCGATCTCTCGTGAGTAATGGCAAATCCTCCAAATCGACATACCGGAGGATTCCGATTATCGGGAACACCCTTCGCATTCACCTTGCATTCAATTCCCCGAGTATCCGGCATTTTCGCACAGGCGGCATCGGGTGCAAGATTGTGCCCGATTAGCGTCGCTCAGGTTCAAAGTCTAACGCAGTGTTTTGCTTAGTATCGCCAATTATTACGGCAGGGCGAACAATTCTCAGCATACAACTTCCGAGAGTACGCGAAGCGCCGAACGAGAGATGCTTTTCGAGAGAACATGTCCATCCAAGACCCGCGCAAAGTGCAGGAACTGGTACAGAAGGGATTGAAGGAACTTCAGGTCATGAAGGTATTTAGCGATGCAACGCGACACCTAGCCGTTACGCGCCGATTTTGACTGGATACTAATCGTTGTGAATCGATAGCGACAAACGGTCATCGGGCAGTTCTACCAGCTGGATCGATTAGTTGTCGAGGGAGGCATTTCGGTACGTTATCATCTTGACGCGGCGATCCAGAGCACAATCAAAACTGACACTTGTCAGGGCAAGGATACCGCAAAGGACGGCGAGGTGGTTAGGCAGAAGGAACAAGGGTAGGCGTCCATCATCTATGAGGCCACGGGCCTTTTAACAAAATCCAAATGCTGATGATTCTGTAGCTGGAATTGAGATAAAAACAAGGGACGCTTCAGTGAATACTGCTTGAAGCTTGTATAGTAGGGCGGCGGATTATGACTGTACATTGAAAATACAACGGATACCTTAGCTTGAGCATCTTTACTAGCTCTGGGGCAGGAGTCACTTCAGATTTGGGGCATAGAACTGGAGGCAATAAAAGCACATCTCAACGATTATTCTTGCAACATGATTACGCATATCTTCTGGTATCTCTTAAATGCACAGGGCGTGACCGAGCCGTTGGTCAGGTGTCGCCCTTGATTGCGACAGGGGACAGTTCGACTGCACCTCCATGAAAGGCAATAAATAGGCTTGGACCCTTGCAGCAACATCAAAAGCGTAAATAATCTCAAGTTTCAACATGGCAAAGTTTTCTCGCGCTCCCCGACCCCTTGCGGCAATGCCGTCCGATGCATGGATTGTCCTGTGCTTATGTCATCAAGTCGCAGCCTCGTAATTGGCCTTGTCGCGCCTAGCCTCACCCAAATCTTGACAGACAACCCATCAAACGGGCGAACGTGTACCCTTTCGGCGCATCGCATTCACGACCCGGTCTGTCTCTGCAATTCATCTCCATACAAAGACTGCAGTTTGCGCATACAGCCAGGCGATAGCGCATCTTCACGGGTCTGCTGCAGAGCAGTTCATATCTGCTAGCAATGGCGCCAGGAGTTTGTACTACCCAGGTGCGCGGATGCAATGATGCACTTCAGCTAACATGCCTTTTCAGACGCGACGCGCCAATCGAAGCGGTTACGCCGAACACGACGACTTTGAAGGTTTGGGAATATCTAAACATCGAATTGAACATCTCCTAATGATATTCTAGGTCTTCCCGTACGACAATGGCGGCAGGAATGGGTGAACGTGGCGCCACCACTTCCCCAAGAGCCTATGCAGCAAAACGACGTCTGGGCCATTGAACTTTTCCACGGCATGCCAAAAGACTCGGCTTTGCTAGCGCCGCACAGCCAGGAGCTCCTTCGCGCCGCCCGGTCCGGCCAATTGTACAAGCGACCTGCGCCCGCCGAGGAAGAAGAGGCCGAAGCCGAGATCCCCCAGACTGCAGAGAAGAATGAGAAGAAAGAAGAGGAAACTACAGTCAAGGGGTTTTCTATTAAGTTGTGGAAGCAGATCCCACGAAACAACGAAGGGTCAGGCTTATCTCACCTGGCTAAACGGAGAAAGGGCACCGTCACGATTGCGAGCAGGACTATCGAAGACAAGGCGACAGGACCGACCGTCACGAGGGCAACTGTGCGAAGAATAGATGCAGCGGGCAATCCGTACACGGAGGAAGTGACGCTTGCCGAGGGTCAGCAGGTAGTTGGAGAGATCATTTCAACGCGTGTTGAGGCTGCTCCTGCTCCTGCTGCGGAGGCATTTGTAGCCCCTGTGCCGCCCCCAAGACGACGACCGCCGCCGCCTAAGAGAAAGTCTAAGGCCGGCCCTGGACGTGGAAAGAAAAAGATCAAGAATCCACTCCCTGGTGAAGGCCAGCCCGCTGGCGTCGCTCCAGTTGGTGGTGGTACAGCGACTGTTGTCAAGATTGAAGGCCAGGGAGAAAATGTGAGAACCCTTACGACATGTACAATGTATCTGGATACTAACTGTGGACGTGGTAGGGTATCGTTCAAGAGGGCGCCAGTACCCCTAACCCCGATAGCGAAATGGCAGATGACGATGACGATGATGATGAGGGAGATGATGGTGAGGAAGGAGAAGACGAGGACCAAGAAGATGTTGATCACCAGGGTGATAATGCCGACGACTCAAAGATTCAGGATGAGGAGATGACAGATGTTGTGGAAGAAGCCAAGCTTCCGACCACAAGCAAGCCAGTCGTTGACGCTATGGATGGCATCACGCAGACGGAAGTGGTACCGCCCCTCACCCTAGCGCCGGCTCTCGCCAGTCTTGCGACCAGCTCGCCCAGGCCTGAGGGCAGTCCATTGAAGAACGTGATGATGCAGTCTCCTACCGAAGTTCAGACGCAAGAGGCCCTCCCTCCAGCTGTTGAGCCTGCGCCGGTATCCGGGCTGGAGCCTGCGGCAATACCGGGGATGACCAGCGCGCAGAGTCTAACAATGGAACAGAGCCAGACTACTGATGCTGAGTCCAAGGTGGAGTCGACGATTGTTGAGCCTGCATCCACAGTTGCTGGAGATGAAGACAAGGCTCCAGCCCATGTAGATGTGCCTCCAGGAGACGCACCAGCTGGAGAAGCTCCCGAAATTCAAAGGCTTGCTGAGCAGGAACAAGCGGAAACAAGGCCGAACGCCCCGTCACCGCCGAAGACAGCTAGCCCCGATGTCGCATTGAGAGAAGAAGCTCTGCTGCCGCCTCCGCCTGAGCAAGTAGGCAACATCTCCAGCCCAAAGGCTGACGACGGCCAAGACAGAGTTTCAGACAGCGAAGACAAGAGCAGGGAGAGTCATCAATCTGATTTTGCCTCTGTTTCCGATCGCCCGCCGTTACATCCTCACGATTCCGTCATGACTGAAGACACCATCAAACCTGAGGATTCTGCGTCCGTCAGGTTCCCCCTCTCTGAGTCCGGGGCTCCATCAGAGGTTGGAACTGCATCCGTGGAAGATACAAAGGACGCAGCTGTGGCAGCAGCGGAGCCCATAGAAGAGCTACCCAAGGAGCCTTCACCGCCAAAAGACAACTCTCCTGTTGCAGAGGCTATAGTGGATCCGCCTTTGGTTAATACTCAAACGGAACCCGAGAAACCAGGAGAGATGGAAGTGTCGACAGAAGATGCGCCCAAGGAGGATTCTTTCCCCAGGCCGGATCCCATTATCGCCGATGCTCCCGAACCTGAGGTCTCGCGTCCTGTCCCTGAGCCGGAACCGATCCCTGAAGCTAAAGAGCCGACCCCACCCGCCCCTGTGCCGGAGGTCTCTCACGAGGAGCCCGTGTCCGCGCCCGAAGAGCCAAAGGAGACGTCCCATGAGGAAGCAGCAGCTCAGGAAGCAGATGTGCTCATGGAAGAAGCAAAAGCCGAGGAGCCAGCTGTAGCACAAACGGAGCCTATCAAGGAAGATCCCCGAGACGAAGTCAAAGATGAGCCCACCAAAGAATCCACAGTTGAACCAGCTTTAGAACCAACACCTGTCGACATTCAAGCAGAAGCCCCCAAAGCATCTACTCCCCCCGCAGCCGAGCCGCCAACGGCAGACGCAATCCCAGAGCCTCAACCCGCAGATGGAGATGAAAGGAAGGACAACCAGCCAGCGAATGCGTAGGTCGTTTAGCGTCTTGCAATTTTTATGATATATAAATAGTGCACACCCGTATACGTGGCAACATCAAGGTTTGTCATGACGGCTATTAAATCGAGATGAAAACCAAATTACTGGGAAGGCGTTGTAAGTTTTGGGAGTGCACGGGTATTTTTGTTATGCGACGTATGGGATTGTGAATAGGGATATAAACGTGTATTTCTGTTTGTATATGGCTATTGTACAATAGGGCCTGCAAAATGGCGCCGTTTCGCTTCGTCCTCGTCTTCTATACCTCGTGAGAGATGTGTACGTCTCTACCTCACACACCTCGTGTGTATTCCCATATCCCCCCGCCACTAATCCAACGCACTCAGGAGTCAGGACGCACCAGCGGCATCCCCCTCCAACAGCTCGTCCGGCAAGTCCTCGCACAACCTCCCATCCACGACGCCCTGCTCACTATCCCCCGCCGCCGCCAGCCCCATGTCCTGCAACCTCGCTGTCCTCCCGTTGACCTGGAGCCCCCTCGCGTGGGCGTTGCTCAGCCCCAACAGCGCGGCGCTCGACACCAGCAGCGCCATGAGCACCATGGCCCCGGCCTGCGTCTGGTTCCCGCTAAACGCGGCAACCAGGTACACCAGCAGCTTGGCCGCGGCCTCGAGGTAGCCCTCGGCGACGGTCTGCCGGCGCAGCCAGATCTGGGCCGTCATGGCGCGGATGTCGGACCCCAGGCCGCGGAGCAGGACGCGCGACCCGTCGCCCAGGTGGACCGCGTACTCGCCGTCGTGGTCCTTGTCCAGGACGGGCAGGGGGGAAGGCCGCGCGCGCTGCTTGATGGAGTATATGTTGAGGATGCGCGACGCCATGAGGGCGGCGATGAAGGACAGGCCCCACCAGTCGGCGAGGAGGACCATGAAGGTGCTCGCCGCGAGGGTCAGCACCGGGCTCAGCAGGTAGAAGACGTGGCTGAGCCAGTCTGTCTCGGCGTGGGCGGTGCGTCGTTTTACACGTCTCGTCGCGAGGCTGGCCAGCGCGCGCCTGATGGCGTCGGCTTGCTGGCGCGGCGTCGGGCCCTTTGTGACGCCGACGTTGAGCGTGGGCGTGCCGCTGGGGCTGGCTTCTTGCCACAACCGCCGGATGTACTGGGCCATGGCGGCGTTGTTGACGCTGTAGACGGTCTCGCTTTGGCCGGGCGGGCGCTGGAGCACGGCGGAGAGGAGGGGGTCCTTGGTTCGGGAGAGGGCATCGACGGCCTGTTGGTATTGCAGGCCGGGGGCGAGGACGAGGGCGTCGAGCCATGAGGAGCCGCCGGTGATGACGGTTCGCTGGGCCACCGTGTGCAGGTCGGCGAGGGCGAGGAGGCCGGCGGCGGAGAGGGAGAGGTTCGGGATCGGCGTGGATGAGAAGGCTGATAGTAGGGGCTTGGTTTGCGAAAAGGGATGCTCTTCGGCCATCGGGGTTATATGTGGTATGCTGGGTTGGTTGGCATATCTGTTGGGGATTTGAGGCGTGTGGTCTATACACCGGGCATTTGGGCCTGGTGGGATGCCGTGAAAAGGTCGTTTAGAGCTGAGCTTGTGTTCTCACGGCGGGTAATTTTCACTATTCGGATCGAGTCTTGGGTGTAGTGATTCGGTCGGAATACAGCCGCGGACACACGGCACTTTAAATGATGGAGATGGCCGGGGATTTGGATGAAGCCAGGCGAACCAGGCGGATGGCATTCCGGACATTGCGCCATGCGGGACAATCAGTCCTTGGCCCATGATGGGTGTGTGTAGCCGCCGGGCCAGCGTGAGGCTCACATGGTGGGCGAGGTGGTGTTTTGTATTGTGTGAAGTTGGTGTCGTGACCCCGTGCTATGCGTGTAAGTTGGCCCGAGTTGGACGGGGCTGCGACGTCATGACGGGTGGCGTGTGAGACACTTGGCTTGGGCGTCGAGTGCCGGCGAGATGAGCCCGTCTGGTGCCCAACGCTGATAAATGCTTGGATGGACGTTGGAAAGGAGCTGTGAGAGTTGGTGTGTGAGCAGACTATGTTTAGGTGTAGCGGCGCAAGTGTTGTCACCATATGCGGTTAAAGATGGCACAATTCATTGGTTGGCGACAAGAGCAATAAGAGCTTACATCAAATGGTGTACCTAGGTACATACTCCCCTAGCAACTTACCCGAAGTGCAATTCGAAGCAGCCTCGAATCTGCCCATGTATGCCTGGGCCTCTCGCGGCTCATGCATACATCGTAAATGACACCCGCAGTACCCTTGTGATGATGACTGGAATTTTTCGGTGTCGGTGCAAGACGTGCCATGGTCTGGTGGGAGCCTTCACGGCTTACGGCTTCAATGTAACACAAAGTCACGTTGACGCCGTTTTGCGGGTGAGCGATCGGGACGGAGGTAGAGCAGCCTCGTGTGTGGATTTGCTTAATGATGGGAAATGACAATGCTGATTTTACTATTCCCTTTTTTTTTAAAAAAAAAAAAAAAAAAAAAATTGTATGGAATACACTTACGGAGTACTTGGTAGTTGTTGTGATGTAATCGACGGTGCCAGCTACTTCTCCCGCAAGCACGGCCGAATTCACCATCTTGAACGATACTACTAAGTAGGAGGGACTGGGTCAAATGCCGCACAACTTCTAATGTAAATAACCAGAGGCCTCGTACCGAAAAAAAAAAAAAAAAACACCTTAACCTCTGAAATGTTTTCCGCTCTGCCGAGTACTGCGTACATCATTGACGCTTACGAAAAACCAGACTCTGATTCTCATAGGCTACCCTAGGCAGCTGTCTGCTGACTCAGCAACCAGCAGCTCTGCCCTGGATACGCCATCACCCCCACAGGCTGCCACAGCTCGCCAGCTCGGGACGAAGCTCAAGCACGACGTCGTCGCTCACGCTCATTCTCGACATGCGGCGCACTCTCCAATCAGCCCTGCTGCTGGGCCTGTCGTCGCTCGCAGGCGCAGTCTTCAAAGACGAAGTCGGCGACATCGATTTCCACTACTCCCTCGTCGGTCTGCCCCAGGTCGAGACTACCTTCTTCCACCGACCGCGCAAGGAGGACAAGGCCAGCTTGCTCTACACACTCGGTGACGTTGGCGTCATTGGCGCCATCAATCCCAGCAATGGCGAGTTGATATGGCGCCAGAAAATTAGCCATGGAATCACCAACGGAGGCGGCCATCTCAGAGCCCCGGAAGGCGAGAATTGGGTCACGTCGGCTTACGGACCAAAGGTGCAGGCGTGGAATGCTCTTACGGGCCGAAATATCTGGGACATGGAATTCAAGGGTGTCGTCAAGGACCTCGAAATATTGGAATTGACCGAAACCCCGAGGAAAGATGTTTTGGCCCTGTTTGACGAGGACGGCGTGACGGTTCTTCGCCGGTTACACGGCGCTCTTGGCACCGTCGTTTGGGAGTTTCGCGAGACGAGCAAGGACCTGCCTGTCCAGGTTTCGACCAACATAGCCAACATCTACGTGCTCAGTCTGCATGGCTCGCCCGGCTCTTATAACCTCAAGGTCACGTCTTTAGACATGGCCACTGGCGCTCGTGTTGATCACTGGTCCGTCGGCAACAAGGGTGACATCCATGGAGCCGAGGATGTCATGTTTGTTGGCGCCAACTCGGCTGCGCCTATAGCCGCCTGGGCAAGCAGGGGCCTCTCCAAGCTTAGTGTTAATGTGCTGGGCACGAAAACTAAGCAGGAGTTTACTCTCCCCGACGGGACGGAGACTCTTAGTATCCATGCTCCCCATCTCGCCCAGTCTCAGCCTCATTTCTTGCTTCATATTGGCACCAAGACTGGCCACAAGGCCATCGTCTACCACACCGATCTCAAGAGCGGGCAGGTCTCCAAGGCATATGAGCTGCCACATCTTTCCGGCCCGGGGGCCTTTTCAACCAGCTCCGATGCTGCCAATGTCTACTTCACTCGCATTACAGCCAATGATATTTCAATTGTATCCTCCGAGTCCCATGGAATTCTTGCCAGTTGGCCGTACCAGCCCAAAGATGGCCACGCTGCTGTCCATGCGGTTTCCGAAGTCATCAAGAAGGCCGGCGGCAAGGAATTTGCCATTCGCTCGGCAGCTGTTACTGATACAGACGACTGGGTTCTGATCAAGAACGGCCAAGTTGACTGGACTCGTCACGAAGGCCTCTCTGGCGCCGTCGCAGCTGTCTGGGCTGAAATTCCCGAGGCAGAGAGACTTGCCGAAGTGCTGGCCGAGGAGGCTCACGCCAACCCTGTTGCCGCCTATATTCACCGCGTCAATCGACACATTGCAGACTTGGAGCATCTTCCTGCTTATCTTGCTCGCCTCCCCCAGCGCATCATCGATGGCATCTCCGGCGCAGATCTTACCGGTCACAAAGATGGGCTTCATCGCGATACATTTGGATTCAGCAAGATTGTCGTCGTGGCTACACGCCGAGGTCGCTTTTATGGCCTCGATACTGGCCGCCAGGGCAAAATCTTGTGGTCACAAGCTGTATTCAACGTGGACCCTGGCGAATCTCTTGCTATCAGGGGCATCGTGGCCAAGGATGCCGAGAGCGCGGTGACCGTTGTTGGATCCAACGGTGAGCGTGCCACCATCGCGTCCGCCACTGGCAAGATCCTGGAAGCCCATCAAGCTGGATCTTTCACCAAGGTTGCTTCCACTGCCGTGATTGGCGATGAACCCAGCCAATGGCTGCTTTCGCTTGGTGCAAATGGACTTCCAGTACCCAACATGCCTATTGGAACCATTCCTAATGATACTGTTGTCCTCCGTGATGGCAGCCTTGGCGTGAAGGGCGTCAAGTTTACTGCAAAAGATGGAGAAGTCATCAAGGATGATATTTGGCAGTTCCAGGTCGGCAAGGGTCAGAAGATTGTCGACATTGCCAGTCCACCTAGCCACGATCCGATTTCCTCGATTGGGCGTGTCCTCGGAGACCGCAAGGTGGCGTACAAGTATTTCAATCCTAATACCATTGTGGTTGCCGCCATTGAGGAGGCCACGAGCACCCTTTCGGTTCACTTGCTGGACATCATTTCTGGCCAAGTGCTTTCATCTCAGGTCTATAACGGGGTGGACAGCACCAAGGGCCTGTCCTGTGCCATGGCCGAAAATTGGTATGCCTGCACTTTCTTTGGCGATTACACCGTCAACGATGGTACCGACCGAACAATCAAGGGGTTCCAGGTTGCCGTTTCGGATCTGTATGAGTCTCCCGAGCCCAACGACCGTGGGCCCCTCGGAGACGCTGCAGAGTTCTCCTCTCTGAACCCCGTCGACACCCCCACTGGTGTTCCTCTGCCCTATGTGGTCTCGCAAGCATACGTCTTTTCTCAGCAACTGAAGAGTCTGTCTGTCACCCAGACCCTGCAGGGCATCACTAGCCGCCAGCTTCTTGCATACCTGCCAGATAGCAACAGCATCCTTGCGGTGTCCCGACACATCATTGATCCCCGTCGTCCAGTCGACCGCGATCCCACGTCCGCCGAGGTCGAAGCAGAGGCGTTGATGAGGTACACGCCTCAGTTTGAGATTGACGGACGGGGCATTGTTTCACACGAATTAGACGTGCTCGGCGTGCAGGAGATTCTTGCCACGCCAGCCGTCATTGAGAGCACCAGCTTGCTTTTCGCCTACGGTGTAGACATTTTCGGCACCCGAGCCGCTCCTAGCGGCGTTTTTGACATTCTGGGCAAGGGCTTTAACAAGGTGACGTTGGTGGGCACCGTTGCGGCCTTGTTTGTTGGCGTTTTGTTCTTGGCACCAGTGGTATGTCATGCTCACCCTCCCCTTACGACCCCTGTAGCAAGCTAACGTGTGCCTAGGTTCGGAGAAAACAAATCGACAGAAGGTGGGAGGCGTTCTTGTAAAACAACTCAAGTGATATAAAAGAGACACATAGACTTGTGCTAGCATGATGCGACAGAGCTAAATACACATAATATTATCCCGATGCCAACCTCCTCTTGCCTCGTTATACCTCTGGCCAGTTGCCGTTGATGACGATGCAGCTCCCGTTGGCACTCCGCGCCGTGTCGCCCTCACTTAGAAACGCCGCATACCGCGCCACATGCTCCGTCGGGATGGCCTCACAGTCCGGCTGCGTATGGTGCATCTGGTCCAGCCCCTGCTTGTGCAGGCCGTCGGCAAACGCGTCGTGGATGTTAGTCTCGGCCATGCACCCCAGCAGCAGGGCGACGGCGCAGACCCCCCTCCTGCCGTAGTAGCTCGCCGTGTTCCTGGTCAGCCCGACGAGGCCGTGCTTGGAGGCGACGTAGGCGGCGCCGCCGGAGAGCCCCCTCAGGGAGGCGTTGGAGCCGACGTTGACGACGAGCCCGCCCGGCGGCTCTTGCGCCTCCGTCATCTGCGCCACGGCGTGCCGCGTCACGAGGAACGGGCCCGTCAGGTTGACGGCCAGCACGGCGTCCCAGGTCGCCTTGCTGCAGAGGCCGGCGGGCTCGAAGCGGTCCATGACGGCGGCGTTGTTGACCACCACGTCTAGGCGGCCGAACTTGAGGGCCGCCGCGGCGACGAGCTGCTCGACCGACTGCTCGTCGGTTACGTCGGCCTGGAGGATGAGCACCCTGTCTGGGCGGGAGGCGTGCTCCTCCCGGGCCTTGGTGAGCCGCGGCTCGTTGACGTCGCTGATGACAATGTTGGCGCCGCGCTCGAGGAAGGTGTTTGCGATTTGGCGGCCGAGACCGCCGCCCGCGCCTGTGACGAGGACCGTCTTGCCGTGGAGGGCCATTGCGGGCGCTTTGTGCTCTTTTCTTGTGGCGGTAATGGGCGGTTGATGCCGGGAGGTGTGCTTGGTTACGGGCGGGTTTGTGCGCATGTTATATACTTAAGTATGCGTGGAGGGACTCATTGTAGAATTGCTTGCTTGCAACCGCGGGCTGTGACTATTGACGGCGTCTCAGGACTTGGCGACCTGGGCTTCGCGCCTGGCTGGCCGTGAATCTGGGATGTTCTGCAAGCAGACACTCTGCAGATGGCCGTCGTGTCTGGTGGATCCCGCTCGTTGCAAGCGGCATGTCGTATTCGGTGTCAAGGGGCGATCGGGTGCGTTCCGAGTACGATGCTGGACTGGATTGTGTAGTTGGGGAGGGTTGGACATGTTCAGCCGATCTGGGGTTCGCAGGGGTTCATCACACGTCAATGGTGGGTCGTACCAGAGAGAAGTATAAACTAAAATACTATTATTTTATAATATGGAGCTTTATTGCCAGGTAACTACCTGATCTGCCTGTACTTTTTGCCTCTCACTGTAGGTGATGCATTTCATTGGTGAGTTTTGACAGATAGTACGGAGTAGGAGGCCCGTGTGAATCACGAGCCTTGCATTCTGCCGCGTTTGCTCATGGTAGATGGCTGCGAATCAAGTCGACTTGACTCTTCTGTAAGTCTTGCCGAATACGTCGCTGCATTGCACTCGGTCCCATGAACGAGAATGCCACTGGTTCATCTGGGCTCACGTCGTGCTTGCAATAGATGCATGAGCCAATCAGACTCCGGAGTCCATCTGCACCCTGCAACGCCTCTGCTAGTTCCCGCTCGACTTGGACAAAGAATGCGATGAGGCCAAGGAAAGGATTCCAAATGTTAGAGCCAACTTGGCACCACTATCTGCAGACAGAATACGGATGCCGACCATACGACGGCAACCTTGACAGAAGCGTAGTGGAAATGCCATCACGGTTCCCTTGAAGCCTCACTGAATCTTGTCCACTGTGCAACCTAGAACTCGCGGTGGACCAGTTTGAGCCCTCTGGAATGGAGGGACTGGCGACCGATACCAGCATGAAGCTACCTGGACTTGTTTCATGCCTATTTCATTTAACGACTTCAGCACAGTGCTGTAAGAGACAAACTGCCGCACTTGACGCCTTTGCGTCCCAGCACCCCTTTCGCATAAAAACAACACCGCAACCCAAAATCGGGCATTTGAATCGTCCCCGACGGAAAATTCGCAAAGACGTAAAAGGCATGAATGCGGCCCAGCGACCCGCCCATTAACGTCGTCAGTAATGCCGACAGACGGTCTGTATTCCCCAAAACAGAGGCATGTTGCATTGACCGAAAGCAACATACCGCCCAAGACAATCTAGTGGACTCTGGAGACGCCCTTTTCGCAAGTAACTCGAGATGTAGACTACACATGCAGACCAGACTTGCACGCCTTTCTTTGCAGCGAAACCTACTCCCCCCATCTCACCACCTGCGAGAGCACACGTGCACGCGCCGAAGACGGCACCTCGTGCTTCCCAACGTGTACCGTGACACCGCACCCTGAAAGATCGAGAAGTCTCTCCCGCCCGCCTCGAAACAATGGGGCCCGCGTTGTATCCCGTCAGAATACTTGGCCAGCTGGTGCTTTAATTCTGTGAGCATTGAAGCGGTTGTTTGCGTGGTGTGAAACACCGACCACTACTACGTACCTAGGTACGTACTTAAGTATGTACGCGGCTGTCCACCGCGAGGACATCCCAGGCTGAGTCTCCTTCCCGCTATTTAATAAAGAGCCAACCAAGATGTAAACTTGCCCACTAACCATGCTTCGCGGGTTTGAACATGCACTATTCACACATTTTATGCCATCCAGAGTGTCACAGTCACAGACTTAGCGAGACGTCAGCCCGGTGGGCAGTCCAAGTGCATGGACCCTTCTCGTCTCTCAAATTCGACTTTTTCCATTCAACTTGCATTCTGAACTAACACAACTTGCTTGATGATTTGGCCGTCAACGCTCAATGCTTGGTATCATATATGCTACACAACCAGAGCACAAAGCCCTTAGTCCTCATAATACTCATCAAACTCCTCTGCGTATTCTTCCTCGGCCTCATACAACTCCTCCCGAGCTTCCTCCAGCGCTTCTATCTCGCTGCTGCTGGCGCTGGAGCTGGCAGCGTCCTCCAGTGCCTGCTGGTAGTTTTCACGAGCTTCGTAGACGTCTGCTCGAGCCTCGTCGAGAGACTCTCGGTCACTGTCGTACCGGTTGGCGGCATACATTGCTGGCGGCGGTTCGTTGTACGTGACGTATTCGGTATGATAGATATTGGTCACAGACGGAGCTGCAGCTTCGGCAGCGGCAGGGGCAGCATATGATGAGTGATGGGGTTTTTCGTCGTCGCTGCTGTCGCTGTCGCTTCCGTGGAGAGCGTGGTGAAGAACAGCTCCACCAATGGCGCCTGCTGCAAGGCCGCCAGCAGCACCAAGAAGTAGGCCTCCTGCGCCGCTGCCCTTCTTTTCTTTCTTGTCGCCTTTGGTCTGACCCTGGCCATCTCCATTGTAAGCTCCTCCTGGTGGAGGGGGACCAGCAGGAGGCCCGTAGCCTCCCTGGGCCGGAGGGCTCTGCACGGGAGGGCTTTGCATGGGCGGTGGACTGTAGCCCGGTGCTTCCCACTGCGTCCTGCCCGTCGACTCCTCTACGTAGTACCAACGTTGGTGTTGCTGGTCAAAGTAGGGAGTCCATCCCTGAGGCAGTGGCGGCTTGTCGGATGGTGGTTGGTAGGAAGGTTGGGGGGGCGGAGGACCGCCTTGGTTTGCGCTGTACTGGCCGTAGCCTCCATAGTTATTATCTGCGAGGTAGACCATGGTAAGCAAGCGGTAGGAGAAGTTGCGTTGCGTCGAAGAAAAGACATACCGGGCTGAGGGGGGCCGCCAAATCCCATATTGCCAAACTGGTTGGTCATGCCCTGGAACGACATTGTGACGGCGCGTTGGTGCAGATGATGTCGACGAAATACAACGCTCGAAGCAGAGAATTAGAGCATCAGGAAAAAAGTAACGCAGCAGGAAGGACGGAGGATTGGGGAAAGAGGTGAAGAGAAGAGTATTTTATCCCCAAGCCCCCTGTTGGATCCCTCCCGCACTGCAACGAAGCGTGGGTGGTCTTGGTTGGAAGACTAGGTGGACGAGGACGAGGGGTCAATCACAGTCGAGCTCAGTGAATGCGGGACATTCGAGACGACAAGCAATGATGTTGGCGCCTCGGACTGGAAAGGTCCAGGGTCCCAAGGGTCCCAAGGGTCTGAAAGGTCAGATTCTGGCCCTGGTGCATACGTCCAAACGGGCCGCTCCATCCAGTCAGTTTGTCATGACGACGGCCCCAACAACCTCCAAGGCTGCATAGTGTCGGCTGGCCATGAATCAGCACCGAACACTTATTGTCGCGACACGTATCGGCTGGGCACTTCTGACAATGCAGATGCAGACGGGCAACTGTTCAGGTTGCAGATCCACTGGGTGAGCACAGCCCCGAACGCCCCGAATAGCCCCTTGGAACAAAGCCGAGCATTGGAGCGGCAGTTAGCAGTTGGTCATGAAGTTGGTGGGGTGTTGCAAGGCGGTGATGAGGGTGACAAAGGGAACATTGAACAAGAGGGCCAACTTGTTCTCACGCCACATGCACGCTCTGGCCGTGGCCAGGCAGACCAAGGTCAGAAGTCGAGAGAGGACATGTTGGGTAAAGCTGTTGGAGCGTGGTCGTGCTGCCAAGACCTCGGGAACTCCTCCCTTGCCAAAGTGCGCGGCTGATCCACGCTTGATCCCGCCCGTCCATGATTACTCGCAGATGTTTGGGTGTTTGGCAGCGTGCACCCTGCACATGTGAGGTGTCTCAGCATGTTCAGAATGTTTTGGTCACATCATGGGGCTGAGCAGCGCTTTCCCAAAGAGGTGGGGGCGGGGCAACCACCATCCGCGTCGCCATCGCCATCGTCATGCCAAGTGCCTCATCCACCACCTTCTTCTTGCTTCCTTTGCCAGAGCGACACCCTGGCCTTCTTTTCTTCCTCGTCGCGGCCGTCCTGTGTCTATACCTGCGCTTGCATCTTCGTCAGTCCTGCGCGCATCACCGCTCACCGGCCCATTTAGCCGCCATCGCCAACGTCGAATCTGCCCATCCCTCGTCGGCCCACGGCCCGGGCTGAGAAGCTTGCAGCCAAGTCAGCATCGATAACTCGTTCGCGAGGCGACACTTAACCTAAAGCCGCAAGCACCTTGGAAATCCCATCTTCACGTCGCTGCCGACCTTGATAATTGTTCTACACATCGCCTAGATCGACTTGAGACTGTCAGCGCATCACATTGCGCGTACTTTGCAACATCGTATTCGGCTTTCTTCTCGACGACACACGCGTACATACATCGCAACCATCATGTCTGGTTATCCTGGCCAAGGACGCTACGGTGCTGCGCAGCATCACGGTGGCGGAGGAGGCTTCCCTCAGGGTCAAGGCCCTGGCTTTGGCTACGGCTATGGAAACTACGGCGGCCCCCCTCAAGGCCCTCCTCAGGGTCAATATGGTCCTCCGCAGGGGAATTACGGCCCCCCCCCAGGCCAGTACAATTCACCACCTCCCGGTAATTACGGTCCTCCCCAGGGGAACTATGGTCCTCCTCCTCCAGGCCCGCGTCCGCCATCCGGGCCGCCCCAAGGCTACGGTCACAGTCCCCAGCCTCAGTATGCCCGTCCTCCGCCGGCCAATCCACCGCCGCCCGGATATGATGCTTACGGATATCCGATGCAAGGAGGCACCTATGCCTACCGCGCGCACGCCGGCCCCCCTCCCCCCAGTGCCCCCCAGCAGTTTGGCCACGGTGCTCCCCAAGGCTATACATTCCAGTACTCCAACTGTACTGGTCGTCGAAAGGCCTTGCTGATCGGAATCAACTACTTTGGGCAAAAGGGAGAGCTTCGCGGGTGTATCAACGATGTCCAAAACGTGTCCAATTTCTTGATCGAAAGATATGGCTACAAGCGGGAGGACATGGTCATCTTGACCGACGATCAACAAAATCCCGTTATGCGACCTACCAAGGACAACATGATTCGCGCCATGGGATGGCTCGTCAAGGATGCTCGCCCCAACGACGCGCTCTTCTTCCACTACTCTGGTAAGTGTAATCCCGTGTCTCATACCTACGATGCAGTGCTCACCATAGTCTACATCAGGCCACGGTGGTCAGACCGAGGATCTCGACGGCGACGAAGACGATGGCTTTGACGAGGTTATTTACCCTGTTGATTACCAGCAAGTGGGACACATTGTTGATGACGAAATTCACGCTCGCATGGTCAAACCCCTGCAGCCAGGCGTGCGCTTGACAGCCATTTTTGACTCTTGCCACTCGGCCACGGCGATGGATCTGCCATATGTCTACTCTACCAAGGGTGTATTGAAAGAGCCCAACCTTGCCAAGGAAGCTGGCCAAGGTCTTCTGAGCGCACTGGGATCCTATGCACGTGGCGACATGGCGGGGGTTGCAAGCACCGTCTTTGGTTTCGCAAAGACTGCATTCAAGGGAGATGATGCATACAACAAGACCATGGAGACCCGAACATCGCCTGCCGATGTGATTATGTGGTCCGGAAGCAAGGACGACCAGACATCGTAAGTTCCACATGGAATGCGACGTGCCGCAGTTATACGTGCTAACCCATGCGTTTTCAGTGCCGATGCCACAATTGCCAACCAGGCAACTGGTGCCATGTCTTGGGCTTTCATTACTGCCCTTAAACAAAACCCTAAGCAGAGCTATGTCGAGCTCTTGAACAGCATTCGAGATATCCTTGCATCCAAGTATACTCAGAAGCCTCAGCTATCCTGCAGCCACCCACTGGGTACGTTGGCCTCGTGCCTGTCTTTTCCCATACACCAATACTAACAACGCCTTAGATACAAACCTGCTTTTTGTCATGTAATATTGTTCATTTGGCTAGATGAATTAGGTCAACGATGAGAGGTTGTTTGGATCTTGAGTTCCATGCTTATAATGTAGCGTTGCATGTGACTATTGTTCGACATTACATGTGATGAGCGGAGGAAGACATGTCGGATATACAGTGGGAGGCAAAAAAGTATTTGGCCAAATCAGGTACACGGCCATCACGCTCTATACTATGGTGTTTTATGGCATATTGGTGTGTACTAGTCAACGGGTAAATATATTCTGCCGCAGACTGTACCGGTATACTGGGAACTGTACTGGCTTATGCTGAAAGCAAATGTCAAATGAAAAGTTATGCCCTTGAGTTATTCGATGTGCCGTCATGTTCGGGATCAAGTTGTGCCCAGCTCTTTGTCATGTTCTTATTAGAACTCTTACCAGTGCCCAGCCCGAGGCCAATCCTGAGTCGTCGTCGTATTCGATGAGAATGCTCATGAGGGAGTGGCGTGCTTGATATTTGGCATTGATGGCTGTACGCACTCGGGGCGGTTACCAGTGGGCTGCGCCTTGATGGGCTCGGCCTGCCATCTAATCCCGATAGAAAGCCCGGCTGAAGCTGTTGGGCGCCGACACGAGTACACGTCGTAGGCACGGCCGAGTCCGTCTTGCCGCCCGTCGCAGGGTCACGCACACCCAATGTGAAATTCCAACACAAATCAATACTAAGAGCCAATCGGTTCCCGCAGCCCCGTGCTCTCCGTCATGTCCGTGTTTCTAGGAAGCTCCTCGCCCACGACACGGTCGCCGCGGCCGTAATCGCGCATTCGTGAAGAAGCCAAGCATGGATACCTACTTGATGCTCCGTTCAAAGTCCGGCCTCGCCCACTCGACTACCCAATCCGACTCTAGCACCTCTGCGGCCGTTGGCCGGTCCTTTGGATCAAACGACAGCATCTGGCGCAGCAATTGTAGAAACGCCGTCTTTTCTCCTTGCGAAAACACGCCCACGTCAAATTCTTTCCGGTACTTTTGGACCCAGGCGTCGAATGCTTCGCCGAGGGGAAGGCGATGCGTATTCTCCTTGAGTCGAGTTCCCGTCCTCGTCGAAGAATTGATGCCGCTGCTCCCAGCGCCGCCACCAAGGGTGTGGCAAGGGACCCAACACGTCTACTTGCTGTGCGACCACGGCGTCGGGCGTGACGAATTCATCACTAAAGAGGGGCTTCATGGCGACGAGTTTCCACATGGTGATGGCGAGGGTCCAAATATCGGCGGAAAACAAAAGCGGTGACCGGCAGTCTTCGCAGGGGCGCGTGCTGGACGCGGGAGCGAATGCCTCGCCAAAGTCGGCGAGAATCAGGCGCGTCTCTGGTAGAGAGATTTCGTGGGCCTTTTTGCCGAGATGGAGTGGCAGAACCGCCTTTTCGGGGATATTATGCGGCAGAGGGGCTCCGTCGACGCGGGAGACGGCGACGGTCTCTGGGCGTCCGTACTTTTCGTGTAGCTGCTCGACGGAAAGGCTGTTTAGGCTGGATGGAGATTTGAGCATGGCGTTGCCGAGGTGAATATCTAGCAGGGATGAGGCATTAGGAGCAGTTGCAAGGGGAGTCGGAGTAGGCGTGGGCGGCATGGGACAAACCTCCGTGAATATAGCCCTGGCTGTGCATGTATGCAACCGCCGACACGAGCTTCACAGATAGAGCCCTTGCTACCTCTAGCCTGAACAGAGAATGACAGGAAGCATCGCTGAGAGAACATTGGGCTGGAGTAGTTGCGTAACACGGGTGCGTTCCGTTGGGGCCGCGGACGGTGAATTCATCGAGGAGCCGGGGAATAGCATCGTATCCTGATGAAGCGACAGGATCTGACGAGGTGCGAGGCTTGAGGTCGGAGAGCCTTTCAGGATCGCGGTCTCGTGGAGCCTCGAATCTGAGATGCCGACTTTGAGGGCGACGTAAAGCTCTTGCTGGGTGTCGCGCGCAAGCCAAACGGTTGAATATCCCCCGTGACCTAGCTTATCGACAATTTGGTAGCGCTTGTTGAGTACGTCCCCAATCATGACCGGATGGTAGCCGCCGCGTGTGTATTTTTCGAGGGACTCGGCGCCGTCAATCCAGTGATATTGGTCGCGGTATGCCTGTGCCAGGCCTTGTCCTGGCCTGATTGCGCATGAATGAAGAGAATGGCGCCTTGTGCGGGATGGTAAAGCGATTTGGCTGCTTTTGGGAGGATGAATGGCTCTTGGGGTTTGCCAGGAATGCGTCAAGGTCTTGAAAGACTTCATTCTGTTGATACAGGATCATTGATATGACGCCCAAGTTGTGGTGAAAAGGGCTGATTGATGCCTACGCGCCGTTCCCTGAGCGTCACCTTGATATTTGTGGGTCTCCTCAATGTCGGTGCTTCAGGAATTGATACCAGTGACCAGGGTCATGGACATGGAGCGAGCATTGAATTCTTATTGATTGAGGCCAACGTGCCCAAGGCGCCAACTTGGCTCATTTAAAATTTTACAGCGCTTTGCAGCACACGACACCGCCTGGACAGTTACCAGATATGTCTGGTCAACTACTCACCTAGCTAGGTAGGTAAGCTGCAAGTTGACATCTGGACATGGCACTTTTTATTCATCAAATAAGTGCACTGGACGCGATCCCGCTTCCGTACAATAATACACTCCTTCCCGTTAAATAGCGGAAAGTCTTAATGCCTGGTCTGGCAGGAAGACGTTAACGGTCTGCTTTTACCGAAAGAGCTCCGCTGCCAAGATAATAATAGTGGCATGGGGCTATACTACTAAAATTAATAACTTAACCCCTTTCTTACCACCCTTGTAATTGTTGCTGCTAATACTACCAATCTTTCAAACGCCAAACGATTACTAGCACTCAATCTCGCGTTCCTTAACTATTACAATGCTCAAAGACATTGATTACTTTACTATCGTTAAGGGAACGCTAGTTACATTGACTTGAGTTGGTACGGCTTGGTTTTCTTAGAGATTAAACCAACGTTCAACTGAAAAGCGAAGTATGTATTGTGTTGGGGGAAAAACATTACACAGAATGGGAAAAAGAGGCTCGCCAGCGCGCGGCCGTAATAGTATCTCGCGGCACAGATCCAATGCCGCAACCTAAGCTAAAGCCTGAGCCAGAAATACCTGGGCATGGGACAGGAAGTTTCCAAGCAACCGGCAAGTCTCCGTTTAAAGTAGGAAAGAAAATATGGTTTTAGTTATTATATTGCTAATATGGCTCGGAACATTTCAAGGCAAATATTAAGCTTAACTAGGATAAATTAAACGAGTCCTACACTCAGCCGGATAAATTTCCAGAGTACTATGCATGGGTAATCTGGCATCTAGTATCCTCTTGGGGCTACTTTAAGCATGTCTAGACCAGGTAAGAATAGCTGTAATAGCTTCTTGAGGCTGAATATCTGATTTGGAGTCTGTGAGAGGAAGAGCGCAAGCTATTGCCAACACAGCCAATACCTGATACAAAACTCCAATTTCATATTTTCAAGATAACAAATACTTCAAAGAAAATAGATTTATGTGAGCTGCATCCTGCTGCCATGTGCAATCCGGGAACATTAATAATACAATGTGTTCTCAGACTCTTCACAATCCTCTTTGATGACTACCGCTGAACTTCCACCGCCGAACCACGACCGTTGACATCATGGTCGTCGACTTTTACCTACTTGCAAAGTTGGGCAGTGAGATTGACTGGCTGAGGGCAGCCATAGACTTTCCTGTGGGCAGGTGTGCTGTAGCAGCCCGCATCGTTTGCCTGACAGTCAAAGACTTCGCAGCCATCGCCTGGGGTCAGAGTGTTGTGGCTTGCGGCAAACGGGTTGCCCCATTCCGTGCTGAACTCATCTAGAATACAAGGTCAGAGAGATTCTCGAAAAGGGGCATCCAGTCCTAGTGGAAACTCACAGTACGCATAGTCGGGGTTTGAGGAGAATGAATACCCAAAGAACAAAGGCTTGTCAAGCGTCTTGGTCTTGGCAATCTTGACAGTCTACACACATGATTAGCATTATTCAGACGGCATCTTTCGCGACATGGACGGGAAGAATTGGTTGCGGAGTCATGCGACTTTGACTATCGGGATAAACATACCGAACCGCTAGCTCTGAATGGCTCAGAGAAGGACTTGCCAGGCTGAACAGTGGTAAGAGGCCCGGCTGCACTTCCATCATAGGGAAAAGACTGCACATAGATGGCCGTGGGGCAAGTGTTCATGACGACGGCGTTCTGGGCAGAGGCCAGGCCCAAGAGGGCAGTGAATGCAACGACGGAGGCCTTCATATTGTCACCCTGTGTTTACTGAGATGAGAAGGAGAGAGATGATTCTGGTTCAAGTGCTGTTGAATGCTATCTGAAGGGGAAAAGGAACAGAAATGTGATCGTCTTATATATCCAGTGTTCGGGCTTGGCATTACCACTCAGATCTTACGTGCATGCGTCATAGCAGGCCGTTGTCTCGTATACGAGGCAACGTACGGCGACCGACCCCATTACAGGCCCTACGTCTCGTATTCTAGAACAAGGCCCTGTAAGGGCTGAGCTTGGGCAAATGAAGTTGACACTCTTGTCTGACCGCCTTCCCCTGCCCGGATCCCCCGCATCGTCTTACTCCGAATGTGCCGAGACCGACAGCCCGGCTATTCCCTTTCTGGGCAGAAACTCGGTCCGGTCTGATTCAGCCCGACTACAATGCGCCGCCGTTGTTCCATCGAGGTAGCATTGGCCATCAGTCATGACGCACTTTTCTTGGCTGTCGCCAATCGAGCTGCATGGCTGCATGATGTTGGCAGCAGACGAGATGCTACTTGACGAGGCCGCCCGACCACCCGCTCCCTTCGGAGCCAACCCATGGGAGGATCAGCCGTTAGCCATTGAATTATTGCTGCATCAATTTCCCGGCTTGCTCCACCGGGCTGAAGGAGGGTTTCACGAACGAGCATTTCCTGGGCATCAATATTTAAACACGTTTTTATTGGTTAGTCTCTACAGACCGAGCACCGAAGCCGGCTGGATTGTTTGGCGGCCCGGAAAAGCAGACACGCACCAGACGCCATCTGTCACTTTTGTAAATGATCCATCATCTCGGATAAACCATGTAGGAAACACGGATATTAGTGATAGGCAACTACACTCGTGTCTGGTGCTTTGGGAACATTTGTCGGATGGGATCAGCGCCCAGAACAGGCTCAGTCATTAAGACCACAGTTCTTCCTCTATTTTTAGAACGTCGAGTGCGGCACTAGACCGAACTCAAGAAGAGACGAGTGCTAGCTCATTGATTGACAGTTATACGACAGGATATGCTACAAGGTTGAGATTGTAGACGCCTTGTGCGAATTTGTCACGACAGGTATTGGTTTGACCGTCGAGTAGCAAAAAGACGGAGCAATGGAAGCCCTTGTCTAAATGCCCCCGATATCTAGCTGTAAGTGTGACCCTCGGCTGTGGCACGTTTACGTTGTGAGCTTCCATCTGAATGATATAAGGGAGGCCGCGAAAGACGCTGCAGAAAACACCCCAAGGTTCAATGCCGCGGAGAGGCCATGAGTCGATGGAGCAACACATAAAGGACACAGACGACAGCGCAGACTGGCATAAGTGTGACAAGGGCTTGATAAAGGGCCTGAAGTAAAAGACTTGAATTCAGTAATCTCCTTGAAGGGTGTTGGGGTCCTTGGCTTTCCAAGTGGAAGGGAGGGACAAGTGACCACTATATATACATGAAGGGACCGGCTGTGCCTAGCTCTCTTGCCCGGGCACATGTTTAATCTGTGTAACTAGCAGGTCCTTTATCGGTAAAGCCCTTTTATTAGGCTTCACGATCTGTTGGGCCTTTTCCGTGTAACAATAACTGATTGTGTTACACGGAAGTCACGTCACGGTACGGACCGACCCGTGAGTTTGGCGATGATTATCCAAGGGCTCGATACCTAGTTTATGTATTAGGTCTCGAGGCTTCAGGGATCGCCGCCGCTTTGTATAAATAAAGGCATCTACACCAGGGGCTTTGGGGGAAACAAAGAACCTTGGATATCAGCAAGTTATTAGCATGAATGGAACTATCGTTCCAAACCTTTACAAAGTGAACGATTGTCACAGATTGGCAGGAACAATTTCGTTCTATTGGGAAACTTCATTTTGAATGTTGGTAGGGAGTGGGTGTAAGCAGTAACTGTGGGCTACTGTGGGAAAAAAGTATTCAACCAGGGCAGATACCGGCCTATCACGCCTTATGTTAGAATATACTATAATGTATTTTAGTATAGAAGGTTATACTTTTTAATAGGTAGAGATATATTGCTATAAGTAATAAAGACGATGCACGTATTTTACTTATATCTTACTAGGATACAGAAATAGGGAAAACGAGGCTCGCCAGCGCAGCCGCAACGACATCACACGGGACCGATCTATTGCCAGAGCCCGAGCCTGAGCCAAAGCCTGCCACTAAGCCAAAATCTACTCAGAATAAGAGACGAAATCTGGACATAATCAGCCGGCCTCGTTTGAAAGTGCCTGCGCAGGTGTTGGAATAAATTTGGAATGACTGGTTGATTGGAAGACTGAGTGCGAGTGTGACAATGACATAGTAAGGGCTTAGGGTCAGTAGTTTTATTCATCTCATAGTAGTCTTTGGTATTACGAGTCCTTGGCTTTTTTAAGGCTTGGTTGATTAAAGAGCTCCTGTTAATACAAGAAGTCAGTAAAGATCTTCTGCCCTAGGTCCCGTGGTCGTAGACCTCGTGTAATCGTGTGACAGTAAGAGTGTCTGAGTAAGTTAGTGGCCTACGGCTGAAGTCCATGTTTGTCGTCTATGAATCTAATTATTCTGGTAGTGGCGTTTTGTGCATCTATACTAAGAAATTGTGGCGTCAGACGGTATTGGAGTCTAAGAAAGCCCGGGACTGGCACCAATCTTGCCAGGCGGTCCTCTTAGAATTATAGTTTCCCGTGCTAAAGTAGTACATGGATAGATGTGGATCATATCTGAGGAGGAATCATCTGTGGGAATGCACTTGGGGCCAAGTATACCTTGTGTTTGCCGAGAGAAGAGGGAGGCTGTTCGGAATGGCTGGCACGTCGTCGTTGTGACTGTCAATTTGGCCTTGTCGTATCTTGCCCACGTTCTGAGCTTATTTTCTGTTGCTACTATTTTATTTTATTTTGGCTTTTACTTTTATTTCAGTCTAGGGACTCGAGGCTTTAAATGGCACGTCCCATGACTCGGTAGGCTCAACGCCGGCGAATTCACTTCCGACCCGACAGGGTCACGTATAGAATTCAACAAAGTAGGCGTGAGGAACGGTTCCATTTTGTGCGAACCAACTCAAAATAGCCTTGGCGCTAGAATGTGGTAGGTTCGCACCAGCATCACCTTGGAAAAGCCGTAGTGTCTGCAGACTGGAGGCTTAAAACCACGTAGTCTTTTTCCATGATTATAAAGATGTCTGCTCCCCTGGTCGAGAAAAAGATCTTGGCTTACCTAGAAGTAGTTCTCAGAGTCATTTCGATACACTCGATTTTCAAGACCCATCACAGAGCAAGCTCAACTTAGGGTTTGAAGCTCGATTTCGCTACAGACACGCCGTCGTATTACGAACTTGACACCAAAACCGGAAGATGTACTCCTGGTCAGAGTTCCGGACAGAGTACCGGATACAGTCAGTCCATATCCATATTAGCATTGGCCAGCATCACCGGTGGCCTTGCGGATCCCGCGGCCAGCCTGTCGCGAGGGAAAAGCCTTATTTCCTCAGGAGCACCGGATCTTTTGACAACCTCACGAACCGTGTTGCCGAGGGCTTCAGGCCCTTCAAACATTACGGGCCCAATGCCCCGGCGATTCCCCGAATGAGAAAAAACGACACTGTTGTGAAAGAGCAGCGAGGTGTAGGAACGGGCTTGCCGGTTAAAACGACCTCACGCAAGCTCCCCGAAACGGAGGAAATGGCATTGCGACAAGCCGTTCACCTTTTAATGCGCAATGTGACTACTCCTAGAGGAAGGAAAACTCAGAATGTGTTCCCTCTCTTGGACTTGCCTACTGAACTCGTGGTCGAAGTCATGTTGCATCTACCGGCACCCTCTTTGTATTGCCTTCGCCAGACTTCGACCAAATTTATGACGCTCTTCGACACACATCCATTCAAATTTTTTCAAAAAGAATCCGCATCACCAGGCAGCCACAAGGCGTTTAATGTCAATCGGTTACACTTCGCGCAAATGAACGATGTCGCCAATTCTTTACATCACGACATGTATTGCGCCGCCTGCCACGCGGCCCAGGAACGCGGGATTGTAGACAAAAGACTAACGGCGCTACGCCGCTTGCGACATTGTCACGGATGCAATCGACCTCACGCAAGGGCGCTCTTCCCTGAGGACCATGAAACAAATAGCCGCGCCTCGAGTGAGCAAATCTGTATTGGGCGGCTCGAATCTTTTACCTTGTGCGACCACCGTTCAACTAGGGCGGTGTCATGGCAGGATATCGAAGCCGCAAATGCTCATAGCACCCCGTGTGAGTTTGCATGTACATATCGGTCACACCAGCCCACAGCCGAGGCTGAATTTGGGAAATCTGTCTGTGCATTCCCACGGTTCTCCGCAACGTATCAACACCATCTTCCTTCGGTAGCTCATATAGGATACGGATGGGACCTACCTCTACTCAATCTCGACTTTCCGTGTACGTCTCGTCAGACTCTAACCGCCGTTCGGGAATCGCTCTCCAACTTGGTTGTGAATGCGTTCCACAGCCACAGGCTATGCCCGCATATCTCTGCCGATGAGGATATTCGCAAATTTGTTCAGTCTGGCATTTGCAAATGTTTCTTGAAGAAGGGCTACGGTAGCGACATTGATATCCAGAGCAATTGGCTCCAAGGGTGTAGTTGTGGATATCGGCCCAAAGGATGTGGTTGTGGACGACAAGTGACCCTCGAGTGTCGAATCTGTGGTGCGGTGTACATGTGGCAACTTGCCCAGAGACAGGTAATCTTCTCGCTTCGTTATCTCTGGGACGTCCAAAGGCCGACTAGTTTCGGGTGGCTAGGCCTACTAGGGTTTCAGAAGAAATTTTCTTCTCAGGATAATAAGCATGTCCTTTGGTGTGACACCCCAGGCTGTCGGACAAATAAGAGACGACGGTGGGAAGCGCTGGTAAAGCAGGATGCCGAGAGGGAATATCACTATGGTCAAGAGAATGATGGCCATTTTGATTTCGACGAGTTGAGAAGAGCGTCCGCGAGTGGTTCCTTTCAGAACTGGTAAGAAAGTGGGAGAGTGGTGGGTGCTCGCCGCAGCTGAGAAGCGCTTTTCGATTGCCCGAATTTTGACAGCTACCTGCTCTTCTGTGAAGTGTTAAGATGCTTGAAATAGTGATGAAATTAGGCATTATACGTCTGGTATTGCGTTTCTCAACAGCACGGGCTTCGGCCAACAAGGCATAAGCCTCGGCGGCTTCGGCACGCTTCTCAGCGGCCTTTGCTCGGATTTCTGGAGTAACTTCTTCCTCTATATAATGTGAAATGAGTCCATATGATATGATAAGCTAATACGATATACATACGTCGCTTATTGGTTGAACGCTGCTTTACTCTCTAAGAAAACCAAGCGCCGGTTACCAAGATAAGGTGACTAGTGTCCCCTCAATAATAGTAAAGTGACCTATTTCCTCAAGCATTTTTGATGGCTGTAGTGGCGCGGGTGTTGGTGTTGGTGCTGGTGATGGTGTTGATGGTGATAGTGGTTGTGGTGTTGATGTCGAATCCCACTCAACTCGATTCTTTGCAGCCGTTATTAACGTGGGTTGGCATCCACGGGCGTTATTTTCAACGTGATTTGTCTCCTTATTCTACACGATGTAGTACCCGAACGCCTCGTTGCCCGTCTCGTTGCCGCTGTCGTCGTTGTTATTGTTCTCGTCGTGGGCGTCGGCATCGTGGGCGTCGTGGGCGCCGCTTTATTGGGAAAGGACGGAAGCCATCTGAATTAATTCATGCCCAGCAAAGGCTACCGCCATCTTAGCAGCAGAGCTTTTCCCCTCCTCCCGTAAAGCTGCTTCGTGCTAGGCAATAAAACTTTCCGCAGTTTAGCAGGAAAGGGAATGTGAGACGAGACAAGGCTAACGAAACTACTTTTGTTCCTCCTTCTTCAAATGAGATGCTTCTTGCGGTTGCTGATGGTGTCGATGGCTATCGTTCCTCTCTTTTGTTTTGCCTTTTGGTTATTGGGGCGAAGACGTCGCTGATTTGATTGACTCTTTCCGCCAACAAGGACGGAATTCCACCTTTGACGTATCGTCAGTCTTGGCGGTGCAGATCAGATGCGTCGCCATATGCAAGAAAGAACATGGTGCCAAAGTGAAGGAAACGACACGCTTCTTAAAACCCTGCTGATGGAACCTTGGCTGGACACCGTGCCATCATTTGCTGGATTGTGTCTATTAACTTGCAAAACGCTCGTTTTGTCCATGAGCCACGCACTGGTCCACGCGATGGACTTGTCAAAGTGGTTTGCGATGGCTTGGAACAAAGGGCTTAAGTTTCATCACAAGGAAGCGTGTGCCGTCCCGCAGCGTTAAACAGATAACACCCAAATATCTGGTCGCTTTCCCTGAGTAAACTCTGGCGCCGACTGGCTACAGCTGCCTTGTTTGTGCCACCAGCTGTTGACACTTGACGCTATAATAGCTTAAGCTGCCACTTAATAGAGGGACTTGGGCCGACAGTCCTTTGATTGGATGGCAAAATCATTTCTAATATGACAGCGTTGAGATATTTGGAGCAGAGACCGAAGTCCAGAGCGACCGGAGGAGGGATAAAATATTTATTCGCACTCATCCAGCTATTTGCCTGGTATACTACGATATCGTCAAATATATTTGGAAATGCATGGACATATTCTACGATACAATGCATCCCATGCTGCAAACCGAAGGTCAAGACGATGGAAAAAATATGGAGGCGATGGAGCGATTCGTCAATGCCATGTGAAATCCAGACGTGCTGTTGCCGTCCTCAAATGGTCTGGTGCGCTCCGTCCTGGTCCGACTCCTGGCAAAGGGACAAGGAAAGTCCTGTTGCCTGGCACGAACAAGGTTTACGGGAGGAGGGAAGGAGACCTGCTGCCATGAGTAAATTCGGTATGTCGGTTTCTGTCCTGTTCCAACGAGGCCACGACAACCACAACCCCCATCATCGCCGTCACCGTCATCATCCTCATTGTCTTCGTCGAACAACAACCATAGCACCATCACCATCACCAGCGACAATGGAGGCTAGAGAAATCGCTCTCACGATCTTCGGGGCCATCACCATCGCCTTCGCGACTTTCCAGCTTGGCCTGAATTAGGGCTCGGACAAGCGGACGCAAGAAAAGCACCGTACGTACAATGCACGAATCCATCATGACTCTATTGATTCTAACGTTAGACTGTACAGAGTAGGAAAACAGGCTCGGAATTGGGTGGCACGATGCGACGACGGCGACAGCAGCGACCTATTGGACTCGCTTATATGTGTCTGACCCGTGTTGATTAGGCAGACCATCACGTCAAAACAACACCCGTGGATGCCAACCCGCGTTAACAACGGCTGCAAGGGATCGAGTTGAGGAGGATCCGTCATTGTCAAGGCTTTCTGCGCACAAAGCCGACGACGACGACGAAGACGATAACGATGAGGGACTACGCCGTGGCGGTGTCCACAATTATCGGTGTTTTATACAGCGCTTCCCGGATAGTGCTCGACTAGTTGTCGAATCCCCAGGCCGTCGCGGCCGAAGACCGGGCCATCAAGGCCGAAAAACAGGCTATTAAGGTCGAAGAACGGGGAAGGTAAAGACGATAATAATAAGGGACTACACCCTGACGGTGTTCGGCGCCGTGGCTCTTTTTTACGGCGCATCCCGAATAATGCTCGACACTTTCACCATCACCACCAACTCGTCCCCGTCCCCAGCAGCACCAGCAACAGCAGTACTACCATCACCATCACCACCGCCGCCGCCGCCGACGACGACGACGACGATGACAATGAGAGATTACGCCGTTGCGGTGGGCGTTATTATTAGTATTTTTTATGGCGCGTCCCGGGTAGTGCTCGACACTTTCACCATCACTACCAACCACTAACCACCAACCACCACCGTCACCCGTCCCCGTCCTTCGCAGCACTAGCACTAGCAACAGCACTACTACCACCACCACCACCGACGACGACGACGTGTCACGTGCATATCACGTGCGTCTATTACACATTAATTGCCCCGGACAAGCTAATAGCTAAGCTAGAGAAGTAATAATTTATATCTTAAAGAACACAAGTATAACGGCTAAGGTTCCCAAGGGATAAACTAGTTATAATTTATATTAGCAGAGCTACTAAGGTAGTTAATCTAAGCAGTTAGGTATTATATTAGTAATAGGTTATAGACCATAACCAAGTAATCAGAGTTAAAGAGTTATAAGTAAAGCTTATTTAATATAATAATCTATATTAAAAGCTAAGGAGCTAAAGTCTATTTATAAAGCGAAATTAAGGGTTCTATATACTATAAGGGATTACTCTTTCCGTCGTAATATTTCCTTTTAAATCGCTATTATAACTATAATCCTCTTTACATAAATTATAGTTCTCTCCTATAATCTAATATAATAGTTACTCTAACTATTAATCTATTATCCGCCCTGCCTATACTATCTCGTAGCTCATATAGCCGGCCTAACCTACAGCTTGCTTCCTATATATAACTAGGTTATAACATAATATCCCCTCTCTTATAATCTTATCCTTAAGACCTAAGTCTTATTTTATAAATAGCTCTATAATCTTTTCTTCTATTAGTAAGTTTCCTTTCCTTTTATTTTCTAGGATATCTTACTAATACTATATCTAGTTATATTTCTAAGCTAAAATTAAAAGCAAAGAAAAATAATAGTTATAAACGTACTAATCTTATTAGTATTATAAACTTATTTAGCTGCCCTACAAATATACCTTATACTTATTACTTTAAAAACAGTAAATCCTGCTATATAATAAATAAAAAATCGTAATATAACAAGTATATACAATAAGATCGCCTATATAATAGTATTTTAATAGCTTCTTCTTGTAAGTACAGCCATAACCCTTATTTTATCTGTGTCCCCTTACTAACACTATTTCCTAGTAATACGCTTACTAGAGCAGCAAAAAAAACTAGAGTTAAAGGAGAAGGAAGCAGGTAATAAGCTATTAGAACTTTATATACAACTAGCTAATCTTTAGTCTCAGCTCTTTATAGCTGTAAATTAATTAGCCTAAATATAAAAGATCTAGAATTATATTAAGAATAAGAGTTCAGAATTATTTTATTAAGGTATAACAGAGTTAAATACCAAGAATAGAATCCTGCTCGTACTAAATACTTATAAGCATTAAGTAGTAAATAATCTAGGTGCTATAGGTGTTCCTAAAAAGAGTAATTAATCTGCTTTTAGCTTAAGCAAAAAATTCTTAGATTTAAGTCCTTTTATGCCTTCTACACCTTCTAGTAAAACTACCTTAACAAGTACTAGTACTTCCTTAAGTACTTTATAGGTTCCTAAATATTTTCTTTATATCTATAATTTTTCTACTTAATAAAGTACTAGCGTATTTTATTCTTTATCCTTATATCCAGGATTTATTCTACTTTATATTCTCTGTTGTCTAAGACTTCAATGTCTTTTTCTACTAGTATATTATTTAGTGCTTTTTCAAGGAGTAAAATATATACTATAAGATAATTCCTTATAGTTTTTAGTAGTAAAAGTTCATAATTATTTATTAATATTCGTTTTTTAATAGCAAATAGTCCTAATTTTTTATAGTCTAGTTTATCGCTTAATTGCATTATTTTAATATTTTATCAGAGTAAGTAAACTATATCTTCTTCCTTAAAGATTAATCCCTTTAATCTTTTACGATTATAGTATTATATTATTCTATTTTATATAAATTCTAATTTATATCGCATTTTTTTATATAGTTTTTTTAGTTTATTTACTTATAGTATTACTTATTCTACTTATAGTCCTTTATGTTATACACAGAATATTTTAGGGTTAAATCTATAATTAGCGTAAACTAGTATTTATTTTATTAATTCTAATATTAAGCTATTATAAGCTAATTATGCTATAAGTAACTATATTACCTAATTATCCTATTAGTAATTAATATAATATCGCAAATACTATTTAAGTGTTTAGTTTAATTTTTTTATTTGTCTATTTATTTATAAATAATATATAGTGCTTAACTTATAGTTTATCTTAAGTTATACTATAAGTACTTACTAAAACTTAGAAATAAATATACTTCCTCTATTTAAGATAATATTCTTTAATAGCTTATAATTACTTATTATTATTCGTAAAAACATATATATAAGTTCTTCTATATTACTTACTTCTTTATATAATAGAAAGTATCCGTATTTTGTAAGTCTATTTATAACCACAAATATACTATTATATTCTATATTAGTTATTAGTTCTTTAAATATTAGTAGCTTTATAATATAATTAAAAGCTATTAATTCTTATAGTTATGTTAGTACTAGTAATAATTATAATTCTCTGTATAGCTTATATTATAAAGCCTTGCTTTTTCTGTATAATATATATTTATTAATAATTTTCTTAACTACTTTTTTAATTCCTAGAAAATTATATTATTATTATATTTTATTTAGTATTTTTCGTATTCCTTAGTATTTATAAACTAAATATTCGTGTATTTCCTTAATATATTCTTCTTATAACTCTAAAGGTATCCAGGTTTTTCTATAGTACTTTAGGATAGTTCTAGGTTCCGCAAGATATTCTTCTAGCGTATTTACAAACCTAACCTTTTTCTTTGCTTATTATTAGATTTTCTTATATACTAGGTCTCTATCTTATACCTTTAATATAGCATTAAGTTGCCTTTATTAAAAGTTGCTATCTTTATTAATCTCAAGAAATTATCTTGTTACTATAAGTACTCTTATATTATAGTCGCTTCTTTAACTTAGAGCATCTACTTATTTATTCTCGGATCCTTTTTAATAAATAATTTTATAATCAAATTCTGAAAGATATTTAGCCTATTAAATTTATTATTTATTTAATTATTATATTATTGTAAAGTAAGAGATATTCTTATAGTTAGTATATACCTTAACCTTATATTTACTTCCTATAAGGTAGTATTTAAATTCCTTAAAAGTATTAATAATTACTAGGAATTCCTTATTATAAATAAGGTAGTTAAGTTCTGCTTTATAAAGTTTCTTTAAGTAGAATACAATAAAGTATAGTTTTCTATTATTATCTTATTATTTAACTTATATTTCTAGAGTAAAGTCTAATAAATTAATTTTTAATTCTATTTTTTTTTCTAGGTTAAAAAATTTAGCCTATTAAATTTATTATTTATTTAATTATTATATTATTGTAAAGTAAGAGATATTCTTATAGTTAGTATATACCTTAACCTTATATTTACTTCCTATAAGGTAGTATTTAAATTCCTTAAAAGTATTAATAATTACTAGGAATTCCTTATTATAAATAAGGTAGTTAAGTTCTGCTTTATAAAGTTTCTTTAAGTAGAATACAATAAAGTATAGTTTTCTATTATTATCTTATTATTTAACTTATATTTCTAGAGTAAAGTCTAATAAATTAATTTTTAATTCTATTTTTTTTTCTAGGTTAAAAATCCTTAAAATAAGTTCGGATATAATAAGTTCTTTAATCTTATTAAAAGTATATTACGCTTTATTGTTCTAATTCTACTATTTATCCTTTTTAGTAAGTTTATTTAAGGGTATTATAATTTTATTATATTTCTTAATAAATCTCTTATAATAGTTTATAAAGCTCTTAAAGCTTTATATATCCTTAATATTTTCTAGTATTAGCTAGTTTTTTATTACCTTTACCTTAGATTTTTTTATTTGTATTTTATTTAGTTATATTATATATTCTAGAAAGTTTACTTCTTGTATATAGAACTTACTCTTTATTAGTTCTACTAATAACTTTGCGTTTTATAGTGCTTATAATACTTTATATATATACCTTTTATAGTCTTCTAGGGTTTTTAAGAAAATAAGTATATTATTTAAATATACTACTATAAAATTATTTAAATATTCTTATAGTATACTATTAATTATTCTTTAAAATATTACTAGTATATTAATAAGCTTAAATAGTATTACCAAGTATTTAAATAGTTTAAATTTTATTCTAAAAACTATTTTCTATTTATAGCCTTTTTTTATTTAAATTAAATTATATACTTCTTTTAGGTCTAAAGTAATGAACTAATTTATTTTGTGTAGTTAATCTTGTAATTCAAAGATAAGCAGTAATAATATTTAATCCTTTATAATAATTGCGTTTAATTACTAATAGTCCATTATTAACTGTAATTTCCCATTTTTCTTCGGAATAAATATAACTAGGTATCTAGCTTCTAATATAAATACTCTAATATAGCCTTTTATTAGTATTTTATTAATATATTCTTATAGTATTTTAAGTTCTTTTACGTTTAAGTTATAAATCTTATAGAATATTATCAACTTTCTATTTATTAATTCGATTTAGTAATCCTATTAACTATATTCTAGTAATCCGGTTTTTAATTCTTCTATAAATAATTTTTCGTATTTCTAGTATTCTTTAAGGATATTTTTTAGTTATTCTTCTTTTATTATTAAGCTTTTATTTTTTATTTTCTTCTTAATTTCTTTATCTTCTTTAAGTTTCTTATTTATATTTACGAGGTCTTTCCTTAAAGTAGTAATAACCTTTTAGATCTTAGCTTTTATCTTCTTATTATTTATTATTATTTGTATTCTAGTTTATAATGCTATTAAGGTTATTACAGTAAATCTAATTGTTCGTTTCTTTATTTTTATATTACTTTTCTGTTATTATTAGTCCTTAAATAACTTGCTTAAAGGTTCTTTTTCTTTAGAACTCTATTTATAAGTTAAGTTATAATAAAATTTTGTACTTTCTTTTAAGATTTATTAATTTTATTAATTTAAAGTCTTGTTCTACTTTAATTAACTTATCCTCTAATTAATTAGTAGGTTACTCTCCTATAACTATAAGTACTCTAATACTAGGTTATGTTTTAATACGTCTATAATATTAAGTTAAATAATTTTTATATATCCTTGAATCTAGACTTCAAGATAATTAGTCTCTTTGTTAATAATCCTGTTATTATAGGCAAAAAGCTTTCCTTTAATATTAGTTAATTTATATAGTACCTTTTTGTATTTTTATAGTAGTTAATAATAATTAATAATTCTAGGTAAGATATAATTACCTATTATACTATTATTTACAAGTATATAAATATAATATTCTATAACTTTAGTGTCTAATACTATTTTATTACTTTGTCCGTCCTAAATTATGTTAAGGGTTATTAGTATCTTTCTTTTTATATTAATTTATAGCCCTTTTATAAATAGTATATCTTATTTTTTAAGTTTTCTAGAATAAATTCTTTTGTAATTTATTATTTTATTTTTTAGTACTATTCTATAAGTCTAGTTTTATTTTATAAGTACTTAAAGTAAAACTTATTATTAAATATTTAATATAAGTAATTATAAATCTAGTCTTTTATTTCCCTATACTTCTTGTATTTTAGGTTATTATAGTTTACTGTATATTTTCTATTATATTTAGAGTTAAATTTCTATTTATTATACTACTTATTTAATTATTACTTATTATAGTATATTAATTCTATTGTTCCTTTAAGGTCTTTTATTTTAAGTATATTTAGTACTTATTATACTTATTTATATACTACTAGTATTTTATATTACTACTTATACTATTCCCTAGCCTTATTTATTATATACTCTAAGTAACTTAGTAGTAAGTATACTATATAGTTTTTTATTTTATATTAAGGTAATTTAAGTAATAACTCTCTTCTATGTATTAGAATTTTTCTCTTATATACGTATTAATACTACTACTTATTCTTAGTATATATATATAATTAGTATATATTTAATTTATATATATTTATAAGATCTATATAAGCTTAGTATTTAATAGGTATATTTAAATCAAGTTCTAAGATTATTATTTAATTATTATTAATTATCTTTACTTTTTATTCTAGGAGTTCTTATTTAAAGTATAGTACTTTAATCGGATATTCTTTTATCTTAATTAGAAATATATCTAGTTATACCTTAATTTAAAAATATACTTAGTATATTATAAATATATATAATATTTATATTAATTATATATAGTCTTTATATCTTAGTAAGAGCTTAGGGTTATTCTTTTCTTCCCTCTTTAAGTATTATAGTATTAAACTTCTTAATATTATAATAGTATTTACTATAATAATAGGAATTATAAAATATTTTCTTATTAGCGCGAGAAAATATTATTATATAGCTTATTCTTATATAGCTATTAGCCTTATAAGCGTTTCTTCCTTGCTTTACTTATTTTTAAAAGCTTTTAGAGTATTTAAGATAATATAATTATTATTAATACTTATTTTCTTTACTTTATTCTTAGGTTTATTAAAGGTAATAAAGATTTATATATCTTATTTCTCTTTATATTATTATTCCCTTTAAATTCTCCTTACTTCTACTTATTATTATACCTAGTTAAGGATTTTCTAGTATAAGTTTTTATCCAGGTTTTCTAGTAATCTTTATTTGTAAATTTCTTTTTATCCTATTATTATAAGAGTTCTTTTTTCTATTAATTATTTATCTAGGTCTTTTTATACTAATTATTATACTACTTAAATCCCTACATGTATTTCCTTAAGCTCTAGTATTAATATTCTTTATAGCTTTTCTTGTCCTAGTTTACGTGGTAGTAGTATTATAATTCTTAATATCCGGTTTATTTGCCTTTATATTTTCTTTAGTTTCTTAAGTTCTTTTAGAAACTATCTAGTTCCTTATTTACTATTAAGGTAAATATAACAATTATTATTATAACAGGAGGTCTAGCTTAGGTTTTTATATTCTACCTCTAGTTTAGTAATTTTAATCTTTTATTAGTTAGTAGTATTAAGTTGTTTCTTACCTCCTTCTAGTACTAGCTTTTATTCTTTCTTAGGTTTCTTATATTTATTAACAAAATATCCTAGTTTTCTGTAATTATAGTATTTCTTTTCCTTTTTATTATCTTTCTTAATAGTATTAAGCTCTATTTATCTAGAGTTAAAAGTATAATTATAAGTAATTAATTCTTCTTATTTCTTCTTTTAGTTTACCTATTATCCTCTTCTTCTTATAAGGTTCTAGGTTCCTTTTCCCTATTACTTTTATATATATTACTAATATTATCTATTATTAATTTAAACTACTATTACTATATAGTTTAAGAAGTTATTTAATATATCTTCTTTATATAATTCATCTTTAATTTCTTCTTTTAATCCTTTAAAGAAAGCTAATATAAGTAACTTATTCTCCTAGTCTAGTACTAAGGTGACTTATTTAAAATATACTGTATAATTTAATATAAATCCCTTTTATTTAAGTTAATCTATATAAATAATTATAGTTCTTACTTTATTAATTAATTTAAATATCTTTTTAATTACTTTTTTAAATTTCTTATAGTTAATAAATATTTCTTTTATTTTATCTTCTTAGTTATCTCTAGTATTATTAAGGTAGTCTTACATAATAAGTTCAAACTATATAAGTATAATACCTATTATATACCCTCTAGTATATAGTACTTTTACTTATATATTAATTAGTTTATTTAAGTAGAATTAATAATACACTTTAAGCTAAGTTAAGAATCCTTAAAATATTCTTAAATTACTATTATAGGGTTTTAAGGCCCTAAGCTTAGTAATTTCTCCTAAGTCTTTTTATTTTAATATAAGTATTTAACGCTTAAAGTTAAGTTACTTAACTTATTAGTGTAATTACATAAGTTCGTTTATAAGGTCCTAAAGTCCAAGATCTTAAGGTACTAGCAATATAATTACCTTAAATAAAGTAAGTGTTATAAGTACTATTTTAATAGTTATTAAATATTACTCAGAGTAATATAGTAATTATCTAAACAAGAGCTTTTAACGTGTAACAGTTAAGGTTCTTAAAGGATAAACTAGTTATAGTTTATATTAGTAAAGCTACTAGGGTAGTTAATTTAAGCAGTTAAGTATTATATTAATAATAAGTTGTAAACTATAACTAAGTAATTAGAGTTAAAGAGTTATAAGCAAAACTTATTTAATATAATAATTTATATTAAAAGCTAAAAAGCTAGAATCTATTTATAAAGTAAAATTAAGGGTTCTATATACTATAAGGGATCACTCCTTTTATTATAATATTTCCTTCTAAATTACTATTATAACTATAATCCTCTTTACACAGATCATAGTTCTCTCCTACAATCTAATATAATAGTCGCTCCAACTATTAATCTATTATCTGCCCTGCCTATGCCGTCCTGTAGCTCATGCAGCCAGCCTAACCTGCAGCCTGCTTCCTGCATATAACTAGGTCGTAACAACAAGCCCTTACAATTAATAATAATTATATATTTACTAAAAAATTCGTATATTATTAATATCTTATTAGAATTAAAAAATATTATTTATTATTATTTATATTTTTAGCGCTATTATTAGTGTAGTTTATTCTTAAAACTATATATTTATTATAATTCCTAGTAATAAGTTATATATTTATAAAATTAATATTTATAATACACATCTTAATAATAAACTAAATAGCATAATTACACAGAGACTACTTAGGTATTCTTAATTTTAATTTTCCCTTAAATTAAGCAGAAAGTAGATAATTCTTTTAGTTATTCTATAATAAGTAGACATAATAGCTTACCTAGCTTTATATTAATATATAACTACTCTCTAGGACTCCTAAATCTCTATAAATCACTCTAGGGTAATCACTACTACCAGCTCCTAGTTAAATCCGTGTATAATATAATAAGTAGACCCTAAGAGAGGAAATAATAATACAATTAAAGTACTTTTATATTTCCAGGTAAGTAAGAACCTTATATATAAACACCTATTATAAGAAAGGAGTAGAAGTATACCCTTAATATTACGACCTAGTCACAGGCTGCAGTATAGGTCGCAGGTTAGGCCGGCTGTATAAGCCACTAGATAGCTTAGGCATAGCAGGTAACAGATTAATAGTCAGAACAAGCCACTAATAAAGGAGAGTTTACTAGCTGTTTAGTAAACTCTAGATGAACTAGTAGCACATATATAACTATAGTTTACTAGGACTTTAGTAAATAAAAGGTAAACTTTATAGTATATAAGGACCCCTAAATTCGCTTTATAAATAGACTCTAGCTCCTTAGCTTTTAACATAAATTATTATATTAAATAAGCTTTACTTATAACTCTTTAACTCTAATTACTTGGTTATAGTCTACAACTTATTACTAATATAATACCTAACTGCTTAGATTAACTGCTTTAGTGGCTTTACTAATATAAATTATAACTAGTTTATCCCTTAAGAACCTTAGCTGTTATATATTAAAAGCTCTTATTTAGACTACTACTGCGTCACTTTAAGTAATATCTAATAACTGTTAATATAGCACTTATAACACCTACTTTGTCTAAGGTAATTATATTGCTAGCACCCTAGAATCTCAGACCCTAGGACCTTATAAATAAACTTATATAACTATACTAATAAGTTAAGTAACTTAGCCTTAAACGTTAAATACTTGTATTAAGACAAAAAGATTTAAGAGAAATTACTAAGCCTAGAATACTAGGACCTTATAATAATAACTTAAAAATGCTTTAAGGGTTTTTAATCTAGCTTAAAGCGTATTATTAATTCTACTTAAATAAGCTAACTAATATATAAGTAAAAATATTACACGCTAGAGAATACATAATAAGTACTGCGCTTGTATAGTTTAAATTAATTATATAAAACTATTTTAATAATACTAGAGATAATTAAGATAATAAAATAAAGGAAATATTTGCTAATTATAATAAATTTAAAAAAGTAATTAAAAAAACATTTAAATTAACTAATAAAGTAAAAACTATAATTATTTATATAAATTAACTTAAATAAAAAGAATT
>AZNH01000033.1:0-14284 GCA_000814955.1 Metarhizium guizhouense ARSEF 977 | reverse complement strand
TTAATTATAATTTATAATTTATTATTAATATAATACTTAATTACTTAAATTAATTATTTTAATAATTTTATTAATATAAATTATAATTAGTTTATCCCTTAAAAACCTAGTATTATATATTAAAAATTTTTATTAAATCTTTTATATAATAATTATTATATATTAAAAGCTCTTATTTAAATAACTATTATATTACTTTAAGTAATATTTAATAACTATTAAGATAATACTTATAATACTTATTTTATTTAAGGTAATTATATTACTAGTACCTTAGAATTTTAAACTCTAAGACCTTATAAATAAACTTATATAATTATATTAATAAGTTAAGTAACTTAGCCTTAAATATTAAATATTTATATTAAAATAAAAAGACTTAAAAGAAATTATTAAGCTTAGAATACTAGAACCTTATAATAGTAACTTAAAAATGCTTTAAGAGTTCTTAACTTAACTTAAAGTGTATTATTAATTCTACTTAAATAAGCTAACTAATATATAAGTAAAAATATTACACGCTAGAGAATACATAATAAGTACTGCGCTTGTATAGTTTAAATTAATTATATAAAACTATTTTAATAATACTAGAGATAATTAAGATAATAAAATAAAGGAAATATTTGCTAATTATAATAAATTTAAAAAAGTAATTAAAAAAACATTTAAATTAACTAATAAAGTAAGAATTGTAATTATTTATATAAATTAACTTAAATAAAAAGGATTCACGTCGAATTATACAGCGCGTTTTAAATAAATCACCTTAGTACTAGACTAGGAGAATAAGCTACTTATATTAGCCTTTTTTAAAGGACTAAAAGAAGAAATTAAGGATAAATTATATAAAGAAAACATACTAAATAACTTCTTAAACTATATAGTAATAGTAGTTTAAATTAATAATAAATAGTATTAGTAATATATATAAAAATAATAAGAAAAGGGAACTTAAAACCTTATAAGAAGAAGAGGATAATAAGTAAACTAGAAAAAAAGATAAGAAGAACTAATTACCTATAATAATACTCTTAACCCTAGATAAATAGAGCTTAATATTACTAAAAAAGATAATAAAAAAGAAAAAAAGTACTATAACTATAGAAAACCAAGACACTTTACTAATAAATATAAGAAACCTAAGAAAAAATAGAAACTAGTACTAGAAAAAGGTAAAAAACAACTTAATACTATTAACTAGCAGAAAGTTAAAATTATTACTTAAGAACTAGAAATAGAATATAAAAACCTTAACTAGACTTTCTGCTATAATAATAACTACTATATTTATATAAGTAGTAAACAAAAAAGAGGATAGTTTTTAAAAGAACTAAGAAAACTAAGAAAAAAAACTATAAGCTTTATAGGAGATAAGTTATAAGTAGCTAAATAACTAGTATAAGAAAGCTTAAACGAATAAATAATAGAAAAAAGAACTCTTATAATAATAAGATAAAAAGAACTCTATAAATAAAAATTACTAGAGAACCTGGATAAAAACTCATATTAAGAAATCCTTAACTAAATATAATAATAAGTAAAAGTAAGGAGGATTTAAAGGGAATAATAATATAAGGAGGAATAAGATATATAAATTCTTACTACTTTTAATAAACCTAAGAATAGAGTAAAGGAAATAAGTATTAATAATAATTATGTAATCCTAGATACTCTAGAAGCGTCTAAAAATAAATAAAGTAAGGAAGAAATACCTATAAGGCTAATAGCTATATAAGAGTAAGCTATATAATAATATTTCCTTATACTAATAAGAAAATATTTTATAATCCTTATTCTTATAGTAGATACTACTATAGTAATAGAGAACTAAATACTATAATTTCTAGAAGGAGAAAAAGAAGATAATCCTAGACTTTTACTAAGATACGCGGAATATATATAGTTAGTATAGGTATTATATATATTTATAATATATTAAGTATACTTTTAAATTAAGGTATAATTAAATGTATTTCCGATTAGAATAAAAGGATACTTAATTAAAGTACTATACTTTAAATAAGAACTCCTAGAATAGAGAGTAAAAATAATTAATAATAATTAAATAATAATTTTAGAACTTGATTTAAATATACCTATTAAATACTAAGCTTATATAGATCCTATAAATATATATAAATTAAATATATATTAATTGTATATATATACTAAGAATAAGTAATAGTATTAGTATGTATATAAGGGAAAAATCCTAATATATAAAAGAGAGTTATTACTTAAGTTACCTTAATATAAAATAAAAGACTATATAGTATACTTACTATTAAGTTATTTAGAATATATAGTAAATAAAGCTAGAGAATAGTATAAGTAGTAATATAAAATACTAGTAATATATAAATAAATATAGTAAGTATTAAATATACTTAAATAGAAAGACCTTAAAGGAACTATAAAATTAATATACTATAATAAATAATAGTTAAATAAGTAGTATAATAAATAGAAGTTTAACCTTAAATATAATAAGAAATACATAGTAAACTATAATAACCTAAGATGCAAGAAGTATAAGAAAATAAAAGACTAAATTTATAACTGCTTATATTAGATATTTAATAATAGGTTTTACTTTAAGTACTTATAAAACAGAACTAGACTTATAAAATAGTACTAAGAAATAAAATAATAAATTATAAAAGAATTTATTCTAGAAAACTTAAAAAATAAGGTATACTATTTATAAAAGGGCTATAAGCTAGTATAAAAGGAAAGACGTTAATAACCCTTAATATAATTAAAAACAGATAAAGCAATAAAATAGTATTAAACGCTAAAGTTATAGAATATTACGTTCGTATACTTATAGATAGTAGCGTAATAAGTAATTATATTTTACCTAGAGTTATAAATTATTATTAATTATCATGGAAATACAAAAAGGTACTATATAAGTTAGCTAATATTAAAGGGAAACTTTTTACCTATAATAATAGAATTATTAATAAAGAGACTAATTATTTTAAAGTCTAGATTTAAGGATATATAAAAGTAATTTAACTTAATATTATAGATATATCGGAATATAACTTAATATTAGGGTACTTATAATTATAAGAGAGTAACTTACTAATTAACTAGAGAATAGGCTAACTAAAGTAGAATAAGACTTTAAATTAATAGAATTAATAGATCTTAGAAGAAAGCATAAAATTTTACTATAACTTAACTTATAAATAGAGTTCTAAAGAAAAAGAACCTTTAAGTAAGTTATCTAAGAACTAATAATAAAATATAAATAACATAAAAATAATAAGTATAATAAAGAAAATAATTAAATCCACTATAATAACCTTGATAGCGCTATAAACCGGAATATAAATAATAATAAATAATAAGAAAATAAAAGCTAAGATCTAAAAGGTTATTATTACCTTAAGGAAAGACCTTATAAATATAAATAAGAGACTTGAAGAAAATAAGAAGACTAAGAAGAATATAAAGGATAAAAGCCTAATAATAGAAGAAGAAAGACTCAAAAATATCTCTAAGAAATACCGGAAATATAAGAAGTTATTTACAGAAAAATTAGAAACTAGATTACTAGAATATAATTAATAAGATTACTAAATCGAATTAATAAATAGAAAGTTAATAATATTTTATAAGATTTATAACCTAAACGCAAAAAAACTTAAAATACTATAAGAATATATTAATAAAATGCTAGTAAAAAGCTATATTAAAATATTTATATTAAAAGCTAGATACCTAGTTATATTTGTTCTAAAGAAAAACGGAAAATTATAGTTAATAGTAAATTATTAATAATTAAATATAATTATTATAAAAGATTAAATACTATTATTACTTATCTCCGAATTATAAGATTAACTACACAGAATAAATTAGTTTATCGCTTTAAACTTAAAGGGAGTATATAATTTAATTTAAATAAAAAAAGGCTATAAATAGAAGATAGCCTTTAAAATAAAATTCAGATTATTTAAATATTTAGTAATACTATTTAGGCTTATTAATATACTAGTAATATTCTAAAAAATAATTAATAGTATACTATAAGAATATTTAAATAATTTTATAGTAGTATATCTAGATAATATACTTATCTTCTTAAAAACCCTAGAAAACTATAAGAAATATATATATAAGGTATTATAAGCGCTATAAAATATAAAGTTACTAGTAGAACTAGTAAAGAGTAAGTTTTATACCTAGAAAGTAGATTTCCTAGGATATATAATATAATTAAATAAAATATAAATAAAAAAATCTAAGGTAAAAGTAGTAAAAAACTAGTTAATACTAGAAAATATTAAGGATATATAAAGCTTTAAGGGCTTTATAAACTACTATAAGAGATTTATTAAGAAATATAGTAAAATTATAACACTTTTAAATAAACTTACTAAAAAAAATAAATAGTAGAATTAGAATAATAAGGTGTAATATGCCTTTAATAAGATTAAAGAACTTATTATATCTGAACTTGTTTTAAGAACTTTTAACCTAGAAAAAAAAACGGAATTAAAAACTAATTTATTAGACTTTACTTTAAGAGTATAAGTTAAATAATAAGATAATAATAGAAAACTATATTTTATTATATTCTACTTAAAGAAATTTTATAGAGTAGAACTTAACTACCTTATTTATAATAAGGAATTCCTAGTAATTATTAATACTTTTAAGGAATTTAAATACTATTTTATAGGAAGTAAATATAAGGTTAAGATATATACTAATTATAAAAATATCTCTTACTTTATAATAACGTAATAATTAAATAAATAATAAATTTAATAGGCTAAATATCTTTTAGAATTTAACTATAAAATTATTTATTAAAAAGGATTTAAGAACAAATAAGTAAACGCTTTAAGTTAAAGAAGTAATTATAATATAAGAGTACTTATAGTAATAAAATAACTCCTTAAAATTAATAAAAATAGTAACTTTTAGTAAAGATAACTTAATACTATATTAAAGGTATAAGATAAAGACCTAGTATATAAGAAAATCTAATAATAAGTAAAGAAAAAAGTTAAGTTTATAGATATACTAGAAGAATATTTTATAGAACCTAGAACTATCCTAAAGTATTATAGAAAAACTTGGATACCTCTAGAGTTACAAGAAGAATATATTAAGAAAATACACAAATATTTAGTTTATAAATACTAAAGAATATAAAAAATACTAGATAAAATATAATAATAATATAATTTCCTAGAAATTAAAAAGATAGTTAAAAAGATTATTAATAAATACATATAATACGGAAAAAGCAAGGCTTTATAATATAAGCTATATAGAGAACTATAATTGCTACTAGTACTAATATAATTATAGGAATTAATAGCTTTTAATTATATTATAAAGCTATTAATATTAAAAGAACTAATAACTAATATAAAATACAACAGTATATTTATAATTATAAATAAACTTATAAAGTACAGATATTTCCTACTGTATAAAGAAGCAAGTAATATAAAAGAACTTATATATATGTTCTTATAAATAATAGTAAGTAATTATAAGCTACTAGAGAATATTATCTTAAACAAAGAAAGTATATTTATTTCTAAGTTTTAATAAGTACTTATAGTATAACTTAGAATAAACTACAAGTTAAGTACTATATATTATTTATAAATAAATAGATAAACAGAAAAATTAAACTAAATACTTAAATAATATTTATAATATTATATTAATTATTAGTAGAATAATTAGGTAATATAGTTACTTACAGCGTAATTAGCTTATAATAGCTTAATATTAGAATCAATAAAATAAATACTAGCCTACACTAATTATAGATTTAACCTTAAGGTATTCTAAGTATAATATAAAGGACTATAAGTAGAATAAGTAATACTATAAGCAAATAAACTAAAAAAACTATATAAAAAAATATAATATAAATTAGAATTTATATAAAACAGAATAATATAATACTATAATTGCAAAAAATTAAAGGGACTAATTTTTAAGGAGGGAGATATAGTCTATTTACTTTAATAAAATATTAAAATAATATAACTAAGTAATAAATTAAATTATAAAAAATTAGGACTATTTACTATTAAAAAACAAATATTAATAAATAACTATAAACTTTTATTACTAAAGACTATAAGGAATTATCTTATAATACATATTTTACTTTTTAAAAAAGCACTAAATAATATACTAGTAGAGGAAAATATTAAAGTTATAAATAAAATAGAGTATAAAGTAGAATAGATCCTAGATATAAGAACGAAAAATAAAACGCGCTAATATCTTATTAAATAGAAAAACTATAGAGATAAGGAAAACATATAAGAGCTTATAACTAATTTAAAGAATTATTAGGCACTATTAAGATAGTACTACTAGTAGCTTATAACTTGGCGTTAAGTAACGCGCTCTAGTTTAAGGTGTTAAGAGCACCCTAGTTTTAAGTATTATAAATAGCCTCAGATTCTTACTATTAAACTTGCTTTAATTTACGCTTTTAAGCCTTCTTCTCCTCCTTTTTTTGATCTATATCCTTTATCTCCTCTAGAGAAGCGAAGTTATAATAAGCTATTTCTAGACTCTTTTTACGTAAATAATAATATATACGCTAAAAACGTATTAAATAATTTAAGGCCTTATTTATTTCTAGCTAAGCCTTATAATGCCTCTTAATTAATAGTTCCTTTATTAACTCCTTCTCCTTCTTAAGCTAATAAAGTTCTTTAGTAATATAATTTACTAGAATATATTAGCTAAAATACACTATAATAGGAAAACCCTGCACGTATAATTCGCTATAAGAGTATAAGAGCTATTATAAGAACAACCTAGAGAGTAGTAAAGCATGTAATAATTAATACTCTTAATAACCTAATAAGAACTCTTCTTTTTAAAATAATAACTATAAGGTAATACCTTAAAACCCTATTTATAAATAAAAGCAGCGATTATAATATAATTAGTAGTAGAACAAGATCTCTTAGGTTTCTCTATATAATTAAATATAATAAAAGAAGAACACTATAAGAAAGCAGAACATTTATAACTAATAGAAGAAAGAGTAATAAAACTATTTATAAAACCAGGCTTAAGTCTTAAGGGTAAAACTATAAAAGAGGAGATATTATATTACAACCTAGTTATAAGCTGTAGTATAAATCGCAAGTTAGGCTAGCTATATAAGCCACTAAATGGCTCAGGCATAGTAAGTGACGGATTAATAGTCAGAATAAGCTATTAATAAGGGAGAGTTTACTAGCTGTTTAGTAAACTCCAGATAAACTAGTAGCATATATATAACTATAATTTACTAGGACTTTAGTAAATAAAAGGTAAACTTTATAGTATATAAGGACCCCTAAATTCGCTTTATAGATAAACTCTAGCTCCTTAGCTTTTAATATAAATTATTATATTAAATAAGCTTTACTTATAACTCTTTAACTCTAATTACTTAGTTATAGTCTACGACCTATTACTAACATAATACTTAACTGCTTAGATTAACTGCCCTAGTAGCTCTACTAACATAAACTACGACTAGTTTATCCCTTAGGAACCTTAGCCGTTACACTTAACCCCTATATAAGGTATAATTACTATTATTATTAGGATTATTCTCGCCGTTTTAAGTATCCCTAAAATTAATAAATAATTATTTACCTTATAATCCTACCTATTTAAACCCTTTATTATTATCTATAATAGTAAAGTATTAACTAGTAAATTTAAGATTATTAGAGGGCGTTTTAAGTGTAATTTATAATATTATAAGATTAATATAGCTTATACTAGAAGCCTAATAAGTAATAAATAGTAAGTAATAAAGAATACTAGAGTTAACGTTTTCTATATTAGTATATACTATTTTATACCCGGCTAATATAAGTTTCTTTAACCCTAATCTTAAAGACTTAACAGGGAATAAAGTTATCTTAAACGCTTATACTATAATATATATATATATATATGTATTTATAAATTATCTATTATATTTAGCAGATACTTAAGGTAAGAAAGCTGTTTAAAAAGTTTAGATAATATATTTTTAAGAATTAGTAATAATATAGTATATAAGACTATTAATACTAGTAAATAAATTACTTCTTTAATTAGTAAATATTAAATTAATTTATACTAAACTAATTAAACATTTTAAAGAACTATAAACAACTGCTCTAGTTAAGCTTAAAAAAGCTAGTTATACTCTATATAATTATTATAATAATAAAAATATTATAATATTTATTTATAATCTTATTTAAAATACAAAAGTATATAAGTAAAGCTTAGTAGTATAATTATATATTATTTATATATCTTTTAAAGGATAAATCCAGTTATTTATTCCCCCTCTAGGAAATAATATAATATTAAATGCGTTTTTATTAAGTATCTAGGATAAAAAAGCAACTCTTTATTAACTAGCTTATAAATATTTTACCTGACTAGCACCCTTTAAGCAGCTAATATAAAGATATTAAGGCGGCCCTCTTATTTATAATTTTATAGGACTTAATTACCTCTTATATAAGCATAATAAACTACGTCTATTATATTAGTAAAAGCAGTAAAGTAATTAAGTACTGTTGTTACGACCCAGCTGCAGGCTGTAGCGTAGGTCACAGAGTGGGCCGACTGCATGAGCTGCTGCGCAGCACAGGCAGGGTGGACCACGGAACAATGGTCGGCACGAGCCACCAGTAAGAAGGCGCTCACCATGCACGAAGTGAGCAGTGTAAGTGATCACGACGAGACCAACGTGAGCAACGCTGTTGCTCACGTCTGGGACGAGTGATCACCGTAGTATATAGGGACCCCCAACTTCGCTTCATAGATAGACTCTAGCTCCTTAGCTTTCAACACAGATCATTACATTGACTAAGCTTCGCTTACAACTCTTTGACTCTGATCACTTGGTTACGGTCTACGACCTATCACCAACGTAACACCCAACCGCTCAGATTGACTGCCCTAGTGGCTCTGCCAACATAAACTACGACTAGTTTATCCCTTGGGAACCTTAGCCGTTACACGATCGAGGCATCCGCATTGGCTCTCCGATAGCTTCGTTAAAATCATCACTTCATAATCGCTACCCTATATTAATATTGCTTACAACTTCATCAAGAATCTGACGCATTGGTTGGGGCATACATTGGTTGTGTCGAACGACATATGTACCGGAAATGGGCAACTACTCCAAAAAGAGAGGCCAAACGGTCTCCAGCACTAGCACGAAATTTATACAGGTTACTGAGGCCTTGGAAAAGGTTCTCTTCACTTCCGAAGAACGCAAACGGAATCGCCATCGCTGTTTTGCGATCAAGCATTTCCCAGACGGCCACATACTGTTTGAGCCGTCAACCCGAGTAAGAAATTGTGGTCATACCTTTTGCCTACTATATCTGATCGAAACCCTGTCACAGAATCACCGGCGTCGGCGGCAACGCATACGGAGTCGAGGCCAGAAATACAGCTCTCCAGGTTTTGTTATTCGCAAAAGCAACGGCGAAACACATCGTGGCAAGCACCGCTCAAGAATCGCCCTTATAGTCCAGGAGCATACGTGGGCTATACTTCCTCTACTGTTCGTGATATGCGGAGACGTAGACAGCCTCACTGTGCTGGTCTCGATGATGACGTGTCACCACCCGACAACAAACAACGAATATTTGGTCGACAACCACCAGCCCTCGAAAGGTATCTCGCCCACCTACCTCAACGGGTTAACTTAAGTAATAGTGAACGCTCCCCTGACGATAAGCAACATCTGATATTTGGTGGACAACTGTCGGCTCTCGACAGATACTTGGACGATCCTCTTCAATGTCCCCAAAGTGTGAATACGGAATTACCAAGTGGCTGCTATCCGGCGGGAGCTCAGGAGGACTATGTTGTGGGCGATTGTCGGGAAAACAATGGCTGCTCATCTGCAAACGAATTTTCGACAAGAGGAACTTGGTACCCAGAAGACAGCGTTGTTGGTGAACTGTTACATTGCAACCGCATTCTTCCAAACAACCCCGAAGCTAAGTTAGGCGGCTTACCTGAAGTCACAACCTGGTATACGAAACCTTGGAACAACTCTTGGCACACAGGTTTGCCTCAACCCCACCGAGACGGCAATGTAGGGCCTTGTACCAATAATTTTGCCTTGAGTCTAGGAGATCGAGGTGAGAAAGCCCAAGATGATTTGGCTGGCTGTGCCCCACTCCCTCTCACAGCGGTCAACTTGGACACATTTGGTGAAGCTGATGGCACAGAGTCGGACCAACACTGGCTATGTTCGGCCCAAGGACCCCAACATGAACCATCGAGGCATCCAACATATCTCGGGTCCCTAGGATGGTCTGTTATGCTGTAAGATAGCCGAATTGAATGGCTGTCTACAGTATTAACTTGATAGCGATGAAGGATTGCTACACGCGGGAAACAGTCCTGGCGTCGGGTGGACTCTTATCTGCGTCCTAGCTTTGACTGTGGTTCAAGGGTAATCGCACCTGCACAAACAAGTGCATTCGCAGAATCCATGGTTCGCTAATAGGGAAAGACATGTTCTACTGTCCGTAGACTGGTACATAACACGTCCTCGTTGTTGAATGGCGTCTTCAGGCAAACACTGTATGTTGGGATGAGTGCGCAATACCAGCCGCAAGGGCGTTTACCTGGCGACTCAACGGCTGCGCTAGCTGTGTTGCAAAGGTTACTAACGAATTACGTGGCTTGGTAACCAAGCTTTTGCTGGAAAGTGCGTCAGTGGGTAGCGTCAGAACTCGAAGCTATCGCGAAAAGGATGGCGCCCACCAAAGCTAACGATGCCTTCGTTTGGCAACAGTTTACCAATCTCGGCCGCCCCAACCCTAAGAAAAGCAAGAGATACAGATGCCGCCACTGCCAGAAGGATTTTGCAGCGACCTCTGTTGGAAGGCCGAAAGAGCATCTCGCTGTGTGTGAGAAATGGCAAGCCATGCAGCAACAAGAGCGTCAAGTTCGAGATGATGCTGGCTATCTACCCTCATATTCCGAAGCTATACAAAAGAAGATAACCGAGGTCGGAATTCAACACATCTCGCGGGACGAGAGTCACAGCTTCGCCTATGATGCCGCCGCTGCTATAATCGCTGGCGGGCGCCCCTTCAGCCTCTTCGAGAGCCGCCGTTGGCGTTATTTCTTCACCCGCATTAAGCCTGGCTGGAAGCCTCCTAGCCGTGCTGTTATTACGAGAATTCTCCCCGACTTCTATCAAGAACTCCGTGACGAGGTTTGCAAACGCATTTCTAGCTCAGAATGGTATAATATAGTATTTGATGCTTCCGATAATGTCTCCGGCCACAGAATCGTTAATATATCGGTACAAATACCAGACGGCCCAGCTTTCTACTGGAAAACGTTTGATACAGGAGACGAACAGCACACAGCGGAGAATTGGGTGAAGTTGATATGGAGAGAAATGCAGCAACTGTGTGACGGTGATCTCTCCAGAATCAATTCTATCTGTACAGATACCGAAAATACGATGCGCTCTGTACATGATTTACTGGGGAGATTTCCGGAGCTCTCGCATATCAACTTCTCTCTATGCGATTCTCACGGCCTTCAGCTTCTAATTAAAGATGGCAATTGATAGGGGTGCTACATCAAATTGATACGCGTGCTACGTCTTACGGGTGCTACACTTTTTGCAGCTCCCCATTGGCTCACAGAGGACAGCTGTTAGTGCAGATGGTATGCAACAAATTCTGCCGCGTCATTCACAGCTCCCCGCGAAAATTTCGACCTCTGATACCACTCGCAACGAATACTGACAACACCAGCATTGTCATTGCCCTGCCCTGTTGACCCAGCACACCTTGCGTCGAATCTCCACAATGACTTCACCGAATCTTAACATCGCCAACATAAGTCGTCGTAGAAGCCCCCAATTAGCCCGACCGCACTCACCACACAAACGCAACCCTGGTCAGTGGGGGACTACTCAGATCACTCAAGCCGTTGAGTCTGCAAGTTTCGTAGGCTGTCAATGTTGATGGGTCATCAAAAGTTAGAGCTTAATGTAGTCCTGCTGGCTTCACCGCCTAGAGGGTTGTGGGTCTCTTGTGACAGCTTGTGAGCCAATGGGGAGCTGCAAAAAGTGTAGCACCCGTAAGACGTAGCACGCGTATCAATTTGATGTAGCACCCCTATCAATTGCCAATAAGAAACTCGAAGAAGACAAAGAAACTGAGAAGAAAATAAAAAACGAAAGCCCAACAACAAAAGAAGAACGACTAAAGAATATCCCTAAGGAATACCGGAAATACGAAAAATTATTCGCAGAAGAATTAGAAACCGGATTACCAGAACACAGTCAATGGGATCACCAAATCGAATTGATAGATGGAAAGTCGACAACATTCCATAAGATCTACAACTTAAACGCAAAAGAACTCGAGACGCTACGAGAATATATTGACGAAATGCTAGCAAAAGGCTACATTAGAGCATCCACATCAGAAGCTGGATACCCAGTTATGTTTGTTCCGAAGAAAAATGGGAAACTGCGGTTAGTAGTGGACTATCGGCGATTGAACGCGATTACCATGAAGGATCGAACACCGTTGCCGCTTATCTCTGAATTACGAGATCGACTGCACGGAATGAATTGGTTCACCGCTTTAGACCTGAAAGGAGCATACAATTTGATTCGAATAAAGAAAGGCCATGAATGGAAAACAGCTTTCAGAACATTGAACGCGATTACCATGAAGGATCGAACACCGTTGCCGCTTATCTCTGAATTACGAGATCGACTGCACGGAATGAATTGGTTCACCGCTTTAGACCTGAAAGGAGCATACAATTTGATTCGAATAAAGAAAGGCCATGAATGGAAAACAGCTTTCAGAACAAAATTTGGACTATTCGAATACCTGGTAATGCCATTCGGGCTTACCAATGCACCAGCAACATTCCAAAGAATGATCAACAGCGTACTACGAGAATATTTGGATAATTTTGTGGTAGTATATCTGGACGATATACTCATCTTCTCAAAAACCCTAGAGGACCACAAAAGGCATGTACACAAGGTACTACAGGCGCTACAAGACGCGAAGTTACTAGTGGAACCAGCAAAGAGCAAGTTCCATACCCAGGAAGTAGATTTCCTAGGACACACGATACGACCAAACGAAATACGAATGGAAAAATCCAAGGTAGAGGCAGTAAGAAACTGGCCAACACCAGAAAATGTCAAGGACATACAAAGCTTTAGGGGCTTTGCGAACTACTACAGGAGATTCATCAAGAAATACGGCGAGATTGCAACACCCTTGGATGAACTCACCAAAAAGGATAAACAGTGGAATTGGAACGATGAGGCGCAATGTGCCTTTGACAAGATCAAAGAACTCATCACATCCGAACCTGTTTTGAGGACCTTCGACCCAGAAAAAGAAACGGAATTAGAAACCGATTCATCAGACTTTGCTCTAGGAGCACAAGTTGGACAACGAGACGATGACGGAAAACTACACCCTATTGCGTTCTATTCGAAGAAACTTCACGGAGCAGAACTCAACTACCCCATCTACGACAAGGAATTCCTAGCAATCATTAATGCTTTCAAGGAATTTAGGCACTACCTCATGGGAAGCAAACACAAGGTTAAGGTGTACACTGACCATAAGAACATCTCTCACTTTGCGACGACGCAACAATTGAATGGACGACAAATCCGATGGGCCGAATATCTTTCAGAATTCGACTATGAAATCATCCATCGAAAAGGATCCGAGAACGGACGAGCAGACGCTCTAAGTCGAAGAAGCGACTACGATACAGGAGTACCTACAGCGACAGGACAACTCCTTGAGATCAATAAAGATGGCAACTTTCAACAGAGGCAACTTAATGCCATATTAAAGGTACAAGACGGAGACCCAGTATACAAGAAAATCCAACAATGGGCAAAGAAAAAGGTTAGGTTTGCAGACACGCCAGAAGAATGTCTCGCGGAACCCGGAACTATCCCAAAGTACCATGGAAAGACCTGGATACCTCCAGAGTTGCAAGAAGAATGCATCAAGGAAATGCACGAACATCCAGTTTACGGACACCAAGGAATACGAAAAACACTGGATAAGATACGACGACAATACGATTTCCCAGGAATCAAGAAAGTGGTCGAGAAGATTGTCAACGAATGCATATTATGCGGAAAAAGCAAGGCTTCACGACACAAGCCATACGGAGAACTACAACCGTTACCAGTACCAACACGACCATGGGAATCGATAGCTTTCGATCA